>SKCR01024330.1:0-94058 GCA_019454045.1 Zanthoxylum bungeanum
AAATTACCTAGCCAAATACAAGTTTTTGCAATTTCAATTTCATTTCACTTATTATTAAATCAACTTGCATAAATATCTAAAAACAACTTTATTAGATATTTTATTAAAGTCAACAAAGGCAACTAATATCATTTACAACAAATATCCTAATGTAAGATATTTATATTTTAATTAATTTAATCATTTAACAATTAAATAATTAATTAATTAATCAAATACAAATATATTAAATATATGTATAATATTTACATTAAATATTAAAAATATATTTTTATTTAGGATATTAGTCAAATATCTCAATTTGACATTTAATTAATGTGTATTTAAAATAATCAAGTATTAAATGTAAATACACAATAATCTAGTAAATGACTATCAGGTCCCTACACATGTATTTTGCGTTTAACATTTAAACGACTTTATAAACAATCAATATTATTTATTAATGTTGCTCTAGTGCTCTACGAGTTTATTTCATTATTGAGACTCTCTAGATTTCGGCATATCCGTCACGAAATCCAATTTCGTGTGCATAATTTATCCACCCGTAAATTATGATGATCACGGATAATCATACTGAATCATACAGGTCGAGGTCATTGCATACGTATAATCTCTCCGTCACAGGTATCCGGATAATCCCAGAGATATAGATGTAAACGTCAAATCTCTTTAGGTACTATCCCGTCGACGTATTCATTAGCAATCTCTAAATAACATTCGGAACTTACTTCCGAAGTATACTGTGGCCACAGATTTAACAGACTGCTAATTATATATGGACTACCTATGCTCTGTACACAGAACTGACGGATCCTATCCTGACACACACAGGATATCCTGAGGATCAGTCCACACCCAACGAACAGGCGGAGGTCTGATCTAAATAGATCGGTGACGTGACTGCCATCTAAGTGTGGATGATATCTCATACATCCACAGTGGTGTCTCAAGTAGAAGGACCACTATGCTTCTCAACCAGAGAAGATTCTTATTGACGTTGGTGTACCATCCATTAAGAATCTTCGATGAGCCGTTCAGTGTTTATCTATTATAAACACCTACATGTCTATACGAGTCTCTGCAGACTCATGGTTCATTAGGATAAACCATCGGACCGAGTCTCGATATACGACATGTACTGGTCTCAACAGATTTGACTAACCGACCCATGTTAGTGAATCTTGACCAGGAACTTTATTTGATAATATACATTTAGCAGTGACACTTCCCAATATCAATTACAAACTAACTTTGCAACTGTGTACTGCATTATATATTATCGGGCCTTTGTCTAATATATACATATCACTAAACCACATTTAGTTTCAATCTAATGGTAATCAGATCAATATTTATATAAGAACAAGAGGTGCAACAATAAATAAGTAATATTATGGAATAAGAGGATGTTTGTATTCATGAATCAGACATAAATACAGTCCGGATTGGCGCTCTGAGCACCAACCCCAACAGCATATTTTATATAAACATATGAAAATGAGATCCCAAACATGTTGGATTATATGCATGTAGTATTAATATGTATGGTTATCGAGATAGCTTTATATGGATATGGAGTTTGCATGTATGCGTAAATATATAGGATTATGTATCTGTTATATTGAGTTATTGATAAATGCGAGCATGAGTAAAGTATGGTTTAAAAATGAAAACTATAAGTTTTGATGTGATACATATTAGTTGAGTAGAAGATGGGAATGTTGTGCATATGTTTGAAAAAGCTATCAATGAGACACACACAGATACTTTACGGATCAACTAGGTTTTGTGAAAAGTCAAGAACGCTGGAAATAGCTAGAAAGTTGATACAATAGGTATAATCATAATGAGTATTAAAGTATGCACTTGAGTTAAAAACAGTATGTATATTGCCGAAGGGTGTAGGTAAGTTCGTATATGGTAAGTACGTGTTTTGCATGATAGTATTTTAATAAATGTCTAGATAAACATAGAGTGTACATGTTTATGATAATTTGTAAAAGAGTTTATGATTTGAGAATTTAATGTTTGCATATATGCGGTGCTTATTGTGTTAGGATAAATTTGATGATGTGGGTACGTACAATTATGGAAATGTTGATATTAGAATTATGTTTGATTAGCGAAACTATGTGGACATGCATACGTACGTGTATGACATCATAAGAAAGCATAGTTAGTATAGGAAATAGTATAGAGATGCATATGCATTCATATACGTGAGAATATTTTCGAGAACTCAAAGTATTTCAATGAATATTTTCAAAAGCTTTTGAAGAACCGTGTTATGGAAAGATGTTTCTTCTGGTTTCAAGATTTTATTAAGTATGAGTTTTCTGATTTCCGGGGCATGAGGGGAAAAAACTCACCCCATTATGTAACTTCGATACAACCGGAATTGACGGATACAGATAACATGTGCACATGTTGAGGACTGAGGGACGCTCTCAGATCCTCCCAGATGGGCTAGAGGGACGGTGAGATATCACGCCCCTAGACCCCCAGATTATGAGACAGTAGTGGCATGCTTTGGGGGACGGCGATATGTAACGCCCCAAAGTCATGGATTTGCACTCCTGCCTCCAGATTAGCGTATGGAGGGACGGACGATACGTAACGCCTCCATGCGTCAGTTTTTCCACATATACCCAGATACCAGTTTTTAGAAAGGAGTTTTGAAATATTAAGTTTTCAGAAAACAGTTTTAATGACACGGTTTTCAGTTCAGACACAGATTATAGCTTTAAACACAGTCTCAGATTTCTTTGGAAACAGATTTCAGTTTTCAAGATGGTTTTCAGTCTTCAGTTACAGCTTTCAGAAGAACTCTTTAGAAAAGAAAGTTTTCCAGAAGTATCGATTTTATAAGGAATTCAGAATTTTAATACAGAAATTAGTTTCGAGTAACGTTTTCAACTCAGTATTCTGCATAGATAATTTTATAGAATATGTTCATAAAGGCACAGTAATTTGAAGTAAAGTTTGATTTACGGTTTCTGTATATAAATCATGCATTCAAATGAGTTATTTGTGATGTTATATATTTGAGATAAATGCATTGTGGCGTTGGTATCTTTCGCATATGAGTGCATCAGGAAAGATATTAAAGTAACACTTCATAGGAACATGACTTTTTCTTCGAAAAAGATGTGCATGGTTAATATAGATATGTGACATGTTTATACAGAAGTATCTTATCGTAAAATTTTGATGCCTAATAACATATTCATGTGACATTGAAGCTAAAATCTAGATTTTATGACGGTCGAAGATGGATGTATGGTAGGGAAGATAATTTAAACTCCGATTTGATGATATTTCAAGATAATAAAAGAGAGAAAGTTATTATAAATGTCTGCATCAGATTAATAAAGAGTACAGAAGTAAGTTAAGAGAAGAATCAGACTAGCGCAGCAGAAGTATACTGAATTATAGCCTGTTAGTTAGTAAAGTAGAATTTGACATTTTGATATGAAGTTTGGATACGGACGTAGATAATAGAAGTTAATGAACACAGATGTTTGTTCCCAGGAAAGGACTTAATCAAGTACTATGGAAATAAATGGATATACGATATTAAGTCAAATCTAAATTGTTTATGTTTGTATGGTTGCTTACTGGGTCAATATGACTCATATCTTTATGTTGCGGTTTTGCAGGTTAATAACAGTAGTTCGGTGAAGACTTTGAAGACGGTGGATCGCCCCATTTACAGTCAATGGAGTCCTGGGTCGAGCATGGGTCCTCACGGCCTTGTGTACAGTTTTTTTTGTACTTGTATTCTTATTTGTATAAGTCATGTAATAGTATAGTTTGTTTGAGTTCTGGCCGGAGGCCAATTAGTTTATATTTTGTTCTTTGAGTTCAGGCCTGAGGCCTTGATATTGTTGTTGATGTTCCGGGCTGAGGCCGATGTATTGGTTCTTGTTGTATTGGATGCTGGCCACATGCAAGGTTGCATGATGTTACAAATACATCATGCCGAAATTTCGTTAGAATCAGAGGCTTATGGAGATGGGTTTTCCTGTCTCCTGCAGGTAGCATCCTGGTCTAGGCGGGATGTTACAACGGGCATAGTTCTCATATATTTAAGTATTGGATACTTATGCAAGTGCGGTAGGAGGTTGTGTTTCACTGATGGTACGGAAAACAGCTTCGCTCTGGATAGACCCCCTCGGAATCCCATTGGTAGTTTGACTATGTGTCTATGAGAGTCCGACATCAGGGTAGTTGTATTTGGTCTTAACCTGAGACTTGCACCGCTAATGCTTACGACAATCAATATACTTTGGTTGAGGTCTTCCAGGGCTTTAACCGGTTCTGTGTACGCCGATACTGGGTATATTGAGAATCGTAGAGTATTGGGTGTGATGTCAAGACGGAAGTATCACTCCAGTCATAGTGGAGATGATGTCACGCAGGATACGGTATTAGTACTCTTAAAGTGTTGCGCGGCCATCGGGATATTATGACCAGGTCATGTATATCCGATTATAGAGACTAGTTACCAGACATCCGACATGTGATTCGTATGGGGCAGACACAACTCTAGCCCCAGGCCTAGCACGTGACCATCCGATACTAGATCGATATGCACTATACGATGTATACTACGCCTGATATAGATCACATTGTAGGCATTGCATTTTTGCATACTAGCCCAATGATGAGCCTCGTATGGAGGCACCACCTTTTAAGTCGCGGAAGTCGCAAGAAACGGACGTCGGAAGAGAAGGGTCAAGAATTGACATTTTGTTGAATTTGGTTCGCTCGTTCAAGCTTCATGTTCACTTGCTCTCGACCCACTGCACCCCACCCTTCTCAGCAAACCTTCACGCACACTCACCAACCCACTCACACAAACCCCTTAACAAAAGCCACCAATCACTAAACAAAGACCAAACACTAGCAAACAAAGAACCAAAATCCTACCCAAGCAAACCAACAAAACACAAAATAACAAATACCAATAACCCTAAAAGCCAATAAACCTCACGCCAATTCACAAACCACTTATTCACTACCCATAAACAAAGCATCCCACCCAAATACTAACCAACAAATCAACAAACCCATGTCACCCATTCCTACACCCATGCACGCCCATGCAACCACCCATGCCACAACCTGCATCTCACGTCATTTCCATCAGCCCCTTCTTTACGCCCATACACTGCCACATATCCCTCCAATACCCTCTGACTTGCATCCAATTGCCAACTCATCTTCCCCTAACAAAACCACCCATACCCACGTGAATAACAGGCAACACCCATAACCGATTCATGCAACCACCCATACAAAGCATCTCACCCAAACACTAGCCAACAAGTCAACAAACCCATAATCTCACCTAACCCTCACGCCCATGCCATCCTCCATGATCTCCCTCATTCACGCCCTATCATCTCCATGATTCATGCCTTAAACACCTCCATTCCAAACCCCTTAAAGGATCATCATTTGCACGCACATGAGGGAGAGGCTGACGCACCAAATCACCCCCTGGAACCAGCCCATTCACGCATCAACTGCCTCTCACACATAAACCCTAAAACAACCCCTCATGCACACGTGAACTGCCACACATTCAAAGCCTCACCACAACAGCTCACGCCACTGCAGTCCCATGCGAAGCCCCTTTACCGAACCCTAACTGCACCCAAACAAGACCTCAACTTCACATCACAGTCCATGCACACACTCACACCTTCATGCACCCCATTGTTTCACGTTAAGAACACTCACAATAGCCCTCACGTTCACTGCCTTGACCAGCCAAAGCCACACGCCCTTCAACAGCTCGCTGCCCTTCATTCAAGCCTTCAAACTGCCCATATCTCACCGAGAAAACCCCCACAAACTGCCCTTCACTGAGCTCACAATCCTTACGCAAACAGGTCACAAACCACCTCTGCATGCAAGCCATGCACACGTGAAACTAACCCCCACAAACTGCCACTGAAACCCTTACAAAACCGAGAGCAAAACAGTAACCTTTCAACCCAAAACTGCCCTTAAAATAACCTGGAAATCGTGATCCAAATAGTCCCGAAAATCGTCAACGAGCCAGCGAAAACAGTGGAAACAGTAGAAATAGTGGACCAGAGAAAACAATGAAACGATAACCCTTCCGGCACCGTGAAACGCACTCCCGGAAAACGACTAAAAAAAAGGTAAGACCTGAGGGCACCTTTTTATTTATCATCTTTTCGTTTTATTTTATTTATTTTAAAATATTATTGCATGAGTATTGTGGATTGAGGTATGATATGATTGTTGGATGAGCGGGATATGTATTCCCTTTTGTGGTATATCGGATGGAAACCCGGACGTAAATTCCATAGCCGATTCTGAATGGACGGTAGTATGGTCTGCACTCGAGATACAACGCCACGTACCACTTAAGATATACATATCTCGTCTCATCCAGATTTGTATTGGAGCATGTTATAGTTCTAGGTTGTTTTATTTATTATTCAAAGCATGGTTTCATATTTAGGTTGTTCTTTATGCATGTTATTAGTTTATGATATGTTTGGATAAAATTTATTCATGTTAATTTAATGGTTCAATATGCTTGTTGTGTTACATCGTGTGGAGTTATTTGGATGAAAGCATGCTAGATCTAAGTACCCTCGAGCATGATTGTTGAGTAGACTTGGTTAATATTACACAAATCCATCCATTACAAATGACATAAGTAAGGGACCATTCCGAACCCAACGGTTTGAGGTCTTCCCTTGCGAGGGGTGAGTGCGGCCTTAAATCATTTTTCCCGGTTCACACCGGGTGCCGACTCCATTATTCTCCGGTTTAGTCCCTCGCGGGCTACTCCGTACTCCCAATCGGGCAGCGAGCCCGGGACAGCATGCGTCGCCCAGTTTCTGTTGTCTACACACATATTCCTGTAAGGATATTTCCGGAGATTTGGGTAGGCATGGCGCTTTGCTAGAAGCCAACCTTGTCTTGTGAATCAGTAAAACGTAGTACTTGGTACGTACGTGTTCGGATAGTCCGACGACCGTATTTACTGCCAACATATATGGAGATCTCATGGGTCGCTTCCCAATGATTCACCAATGATGTATGACTCACACTTTAATTAATCTGGGATTAATTCGATGAGAGAGAGAATTAATCTACGATTAATTTCAGAGATATTTTATCTAGGAAAAAATATCAATAATAGAGAGATAACGATTAATTTGGAATTAATCGGTAAATTAATATATTTGATATATTAAACGAAATTGGATTTCAACGCGGAATTAAAATTAGATTTTAATTCGGGCGAACGAATTAATTTAGAATCAATTCGTTAGTGACGTGAATAGTGAATTCGCTAGGCGTAATCATTAATTACGACACGATGGATAAATCGTTAATTTGGAATTGACGAACTCGGGCCCGAGATTATTTGCGAGCGCATTCGCATTTCGAATTCGAGTACGGCACGCAAATCAAATCAAGCGTCAAATCATTAGTCATTTCAAGTGTCAAATCACTTGTCACTTTGAGTGATGTGACTTGACAACTTGAAAGACTTGATGTGACTTGATGGACATTGATGTTGGAGTGTGGAACACTCAAGTGTGATGTGTGATTGATTTTGTACCTTGTTTGACTTTGGTAAATGGATTTTAAAATTCATTTATGTATATAACATACAACAAAATCAAACACACAACATACACACAAAACCATCCTCCCATTTCTCTCTCCTCTCTGCATTAACTCACGCCCAAGGGGCCATTCTTCTCCCCTCTGCTCAATGCCCAAATGGCGTGAATATGGGCTGGAACAAACTGATTTTTGAAGCAAAAATCATGAGTGCTAGCACACCGAGAGTTGTATAAAGGTGTTAGGGAAACCCACCCACGAGCCGGGAATCGTTTGACGAAGTTTAGAGCTTCATTTCTCAGCTCAAAAATCAGAAAATGGAGGCAGTGGATTGCTGCAGTTTGCGCCACTTTGAAGGACCAAAACTTGAAGTTTTGTTCGTCGTTTCGTCTCAACCGTCAATGTAAGTATTCCGCAACTTGTTTGATATGTATTTCACACATCGTCATGCTTGTTTGATGATCTTGGGACATAGATTAAAACCAACAATGGCATCAAGAGCCTAGGTTCAAGCATGAAACTTTTAGGGCTTAAAATTGGGTAAATTGATTTGGAGCATGATTTAGTTAAATTGTTTGATTGAGCATGTTTAAATGATGTTTAATTGAAGTTTTATTGGATCAATTTCATGAAATTGTGATTGGATCAATTTTCCCCAATTTTTTGGAGCTTGGCCGAATATATAGGGTTTATGGAATTCTTGGAATTTTTTCTTTTTGATTCATTGGATGAATTGTAATGATGTTGGATGATGTTAATTTGAGATGGAATTGGATTTAATTTTGAATTGAACAAAATCCCCAAAATGCTTTTGTTGGCCGAATGCATTAAGTCCATAATGTCTTGGAATTTTGATTTTTTAATTCATTGGATGTGTTGGAAATCATTCGGGATGAGGACTTAATATCGATTGTGAAATTAATTAGATTGAATTCGAATCGGATAAAAAGTCCCTCCTGGCCGAGACACTTTAAGCATGTAAATGGGTTTGATTTTTCATCAAAGTATGTTGGACATGTGATGATGATAAAAGCATGATTTATTAGACTAATTTAATGTTTTGGAAATATTGATTTAGGTGATTAATCATGATATACACTTTAGGTTAATTAAATTGGAAATTTGGAATTTGGTAATTTAATTATTTGGGCCTTAAAATTGGATTTGGGCTTTTAAAGTTGTAAATGGGCTTATTGGGCATTGTTGTACAAAGTTGGATTTAGGAAAATTGGATTGGATCCAATTGGGTCCAAAACCACTTCCGTTAAGCCCAAATGCGACTTAATGAACCTTTAAAGTTTAATTGGGCCTAATGGGCCAAGATTGATTTATGGGCTTATGGGGTAAATCCCGGATTGGATTTTGGTTATTCGGTTTGACCCGAGTTGACCAAAAGTCCACGCCTTATGATATCAATTAAAAGCCCATTAGACTTTAATTGAATAGACGTTGGACGTTAATCGGTCTTTGAGACGCGTTACGATTAAATTTGGAATTTAAGTCGTAAAAGGTTTATTATTAAGTGTAATATTTAATTTGGAATTAAATAACGAATTAGAATTGAATGCATATTAAATTGGATTTAATGACGTAGTTTAATTTAATTCGAGAATTCGTACTTTGAGTACTTATTCGCAAAACGAGTTTGACTTGAACAAAATCAAATCGTTGTTTGAAGATTGGATGATCACTAATTATCAGATTAATTAATTTGATTAGATTGATTGATAACATGCTTGTGTGAATACATGGTTGTGATGAATGAATAATGTATATCAGATGGATATTAGTCGGGTGGGGGCAATTTTGGAAATTGTTGTAATAAATTCGATTTATTAAATTGGACCTGCGTGTCCAGACTTATCACCTTATTCTCTTCTCACCTATTCCCCTCAATGTAAATGAGGTTTCTTTAGAAGTGTAGTGTAACGGGTAGAAGTAATACAAGTGCTAGTATGAGAGAGAAAGATAGAGATTTGATCTAGGATCAATGTGTTAAGTATCCATCCGCATATCATTATTATTTATTTTCATATGCGCTTTATTATGTATTTAGAATGCATGTTTAAGGGTGTATGATGATAAGACCTTAACAAAGATAATAAATTGGTAGCCAATTTGCACGCGAAAAACCCTCATCAAATATCATGTGTTTTTCCTTCCATTGAGTGATTCTTACTCAAGATCCGAGATTGGCATTGGGTTGTTGGCCAAAGTCAAGCCCTTTGTCCGTCAAAGATGTGTTTGAATCATGAGAGCTTTGTTCCATATCGGTGTCTTGTCCAAGTTGTGGTTTGTTGGCCAAAGTCAAGACCACTTCTTGTCCACTGACATTGATTACGAAGCTTTCCATGGTCAATGGGTCGCGTTTGACTGGGATCATTAGGTTTGTTGTGCCAAAGCCAAGGCCTAGTTGATTCAGAGGAAAGAGGTTAGGGTACGTATTGGATATGTAAGCATATATGTGATATCTGTTTCAGACTTGGATGTCCACCTACCGGACCTAGAAATTGGATTGGATCCAATTGATCTTAGAGATCTACCTAGTTAATTATCATACAATTTGTTGGCCAAAGTTAAGATTGTGTGACATTTAACGGGATCATAGCCCACTAGGAAACACGGTTTTCCGAGTACTCGACAGAGGGTTAGAGGCTCGCCGAAAAATAGTGGGAGGCAAGAATTGAATTTGTAATATTCGTTCAAATACTTGCCTTACGCGCTCAAACAAATATCACTCGTCAAATAATTAAACATATTAGTTGGACTAATATTTAATGTTGTTTTAATTAATATAGTTAGACTATATTCAAATAAATTCAATAAATAGTTGATTTTATAATTGGATTATAGTAATCAATATAATTGAATTAATATTATAGTTGATTAAATAATTGTATTATTGTAATCATTATGATAAATAGTACCTGAAATAATTGATTAAATAGTTGGACTATTAAAATCAAGAAACATTGAAAGATTGGACATTTAAATATAATCTTGGATTACAATATTAAATGGTTTAAATTTTCAAATTGGGAATGAAATTTCAGGATGGTCCTGGAAATAAATAATAAGTTACTTTATTTGATAAAATAACTTATTATGCCTAAACCCTGAATTGAGCAAATTAGTAGAGCATAATCTTTGGAAGAATTATGTAATGATGACTTAAAGTGCTTAATTCAAATACTTGTAATAAATCTATGTTTAGATTTAAGAAGTATTATATTTGCAATTAATAATTCTTGAAGAATTATTGACTAATCTCAATGAGATAAAGTCAAACTTTGCAATTAGATAAGTAGCGCACGGCGCACTTTACGTCAATATTCTAGAAATCCAAGGCTTGGCTAGAGACTTCTGAAATATTGAAAAAAAAAAGGTAAAGGCAAAATCATTATGATCTTCAGGGAAGATAAAGGACATATCCCAAAGTGACTGTCGTTTGGATATGGCAGACACGAAGGAATTAAAGAAATGGCAAGGCTCTGACTTTAAGGATGTTTGTCAAAATTATGTCCATTACTAGTATTAAAATTGGATTTTAAAATACTTAGTATGGTACATAAAATATATGTATTGATGTTCAGAATTGCTGTTGATCAGGATACTAACTTCAAGATGAGATTAAACTGCGAATCGGAAACGGGACGAAAGTCGCTGTTTCGACCATAGATACCTAAATTTATGAACTACCTCGGGTATGTACTTAAATTAGGAAACTGTTATAATGTAACTAGTTAGACTAGAAACATTATCTATATCAGTGTTTAATCCATGTGGATAAACCTTTATATTCTAGAACACTAAAGTGTTTCATTATATAAAGATGACATTGAGATAAACACATTAGATGTGAATAACAGTATTTATATTTTGAATATAAATAAAATCTCGAACATATAATATGAAAAACTAATAGCTCATACTGATTTGATCAAAAAGAGACTTATTTGTGGCATTGTTGTCTGGGACACAATTAAACAAGAGTCGTATATCTACACTTTTGAAGAGTGTGTACTAGAATTGATTTGATTATTCAAATAAAGTCTACGAATCTAGTTTATTAGGCAAAGTGCCTAAAGCACTATTTACTTGGTAAAAGTGTAAGTGCCACCGATCTGTTATCCCTATTCATAGTGAAGTAAGTGGGCCCATATCTAACTAGGCTAGATATGGATATGAATATTTCGTGACCTAACGGATGTGGCATCGCGTTATGGTTATGTGTTTCTTTTAAAGAACACAAATCAGAAACTTTTAGAGTTTCGACACGAAATAGACAAACAGATCGGCTAAAGTATTAAACCGGCTAAAGTAAGACCGTAAATGGAAAATACTTAAGCAATAAGTTTCACATATACTTGAAAGAGTATAGCATTCTTTCAAATGAGGACTCCTCCTGGAACACCTCAGTTTGACGGTGTGTCCGTACGGAGAAACCGAATTTTGTTGGACATGATAAGGTTTATCATGAGTCGCTCTGAGCTATCGTTTCCTTCAACGGAATGCATTAACAGTGCAAAACTTATTTTGAATAAGGTTCCATGTAAATTCTGTTTGACAGACTTCATATTGGATATGAACCAGAAGGAAACATGGTTTCACACTCCGGAAGATTTGGGAATGCCGGGCTTACATTTGGATGATACCAAACTAGAACCCAAATCGGATAAGTGCCAAATATGGGTTATCCTAGGGAAAACCATAAGTATAGTACTTATACATCTCACTAGAGAACAATTGTGATTGTTGCTCGCCATGCGGTCTTCCTTAGAGGATTACTGATATGCAGTGGTAAGTGGGAGGATGGTATAACTCGATGAAAATCGGAGTAGTAGTATACTGTTTCAGGTATGAAGTCCTTAATGGAACACAAATAGTTCATCAATGATGAAACTATATCATTAATCTTCGTATACACAAGAAACGCGTAGATCGGAGAGAATCAGAAAACAACCTGGGGTATGGGTTTCTGATCTCACCTCATAAAGATGTTAATCTTGTTAAGGTATACCAACCGACTACGTATGAGGAAGTGATACAAGGTATCGACTCCCTTTTATGGTAAAATGCCATGAGTCCGAAATGGATTCCACGTAAAACAACTATGTTAAGATACTAGTTGATGTACCATAAGGCATTGTGCCTATAGGTACTGTATAAGTCTTCAAGTAAGACATACATGGAAGGCAACATACCAACGTACAAAGCTAGGCTTGTAACGGAAAGGTATCGTTATCAACATTGTGTTGATTACGGTTCAACATTTTACCTGTTGCCACGGCAAATCCATTTGGATAATGCTTGCTGAAGCTGCACGTTTCATTTATGAAATGTGTCAGTTAAAGATCAAAATCGCTTTCCTTAAACGGAAACCTTTTGGAGGATGTTTATAACATCCTGACGATTTTGTCGTACCTAAACTAGCAAACTAGGTTTGCAGGTTATTCGATCCATGTTTGGATTGAAGCAAGCATTAGGTTCTTGGAATCATCATTTTGATGTAATCATAATGGTCTATGATTTAATTCAAAACAAAATGATTCTTGTGTATATAAGGAGGTTAGTGGGAGAGCACTGACAAGAATGTCCCTTAATAAAATAATGATAACATATTCATTTCTTGGAAATGAAATTCCCATAATAAAACAATCGGCGAAAGCTTGGCTTTCGAAGAAAATTCTCCGTAGAATTCTTGGGAGTAACAACCATTATTCTAAGAAAAAAGATCTACTGGGATAGATTAAGTTGTTAAAACTCTGCGAGAACTCGTACATTGAAAAATATACGTAACCTGGTGTCTCATACGCTTTGAGCATATGGATTCACAATCAGGCCAATCCAAGTGATAGTCACTGGATTGATGTTAAGAACATCCGTTAGAATCTTAGAGATCTAAGGATGCTGTCTTAATCTGTGGAGAATGAGAACTTGAAGTGACTGGAATCACTACTGCAAGTTTCCAAACTGATAAAATGACTGAAAGTCGTAAACGGTACTATACAGTTTGAATAACGGTACAGTGAGCTGGAAAGCATCCAAGTAAGATACTGTTACCGAATAAACAACAAATGCGGATTAATTACAGCAGCTGAGGCAGCAATATGAGCCATCTGGGTCAATAATAAATCTAATTAGATTAGATATAGTTATGTTAGCAGCTGAGCTAGGCGTCAACGCAGGCTAAAGAATTAATGGTCTCATCAACGATCCAGAGATATACTTCGACTATTCATCTGATTCGTTCGGATCATACATCGTGGCAATGTGATGATCGTATAAATCGCATCAGACGATAATCATACAAATCCACTGACGAAAGCTTTACTCAGCAATTTGAGCCAACCGTACATAGTTCAGGTGTTAGGCACTCGAGTGACTGGCTATAGGCCAAGTGGGAGATTGTTGGACAGTTATGACCCATAGCGTCACTATTTGTACAGATCATGGTGTTGTTGTACAAATTAACTATGTGACAAAGGAGATTGCACTATTATCATTTGTGATTAGATCACCTAGATATATAAACGATGAGAGGTCCTTATGATTTGTTCCTTGATTGAGAATGATATGAGACAGTATCAATCAATGAAGGATAAACCATTAAATATCCATAGTCAGAGTATTATCGAGATTGGACATCGATAAATACGTAAAAGACTAGTATTGCACTTGTGCACGTTGTGAGGGCATAACGGGCATAGTTCTCATATATTTAAGTATTGGATACTTATGTAAGTGCGGTAGGAGGTTGTGTTTCACCGATGGTACGGAAAACAGCTTCGCTCTTGATAGACCCCATCGGAATCCCATTGGTAGTTTGACTATGTGTCTATGGGAGTCCGACATCAGGGTAGGTGTATTTGGTCTTAACATGAGACTTGCACCGCTAATGCTTACGACAATCAATATACTTTGGTTGAGGTCGTCCAGGGCTTTAACCGGTTCTGTGTACGCCGATACTGGGTATATTGAGAATCATAGAGTATTGGGTGTGATGTCAATACGGAAGTATCACTCCAGTCATAGTGGAGATGATGTCACGCAGGATACGGTATTAGTACTCTTAAAGTGCTGCGCGACCATCGGGATATTATGACTAGGTCATGTATATCAGATTATAGAGACTAGTTACCAGACATCCGACATGTGCTTCGTACGGGGAAGACACAACTCCAGCCCCAGGCCTAGCACGTGACCATCCGATACTAGACCGATATGCACTATACGATATATATTATGCCTGATATAGATCACATATTCCTGTAAGGATATTTCCGGAGAATTGGGTAGGCATGGCGCTTTGCTAGAAGCCAACCTTGTCTTGTGAATCAGTAAAACATAGTACTTGGTACGTATGTGTTCGGATAGTCCGACGACCGTATTTACTGCCAACATATATGGAGATCTCATGGGTCGCTTCCCAATGATTCACCAATGATGTATGACTCGCACTTTAATTAATCTGGGATTAATTCGATGAGAGAGAGAATTAATCTACGATTAATTTCGGAGATATTTTATCTAGGATAAAATATCAATAAAAGGGAGCTAACGATTAATTTTGAATTAATCGGTAAATTAATATATTTGATATATTAAATGAAATTGGATTTCAACGCGGAATTAAAATTAGATTTTAATTCGGGCGAACGAATTAATTTAGAATTAATTAGTTAGCGACGTGAATAGTGAATTCACTAGGCGTAATCATTTAATTACGACGCGACGGATAAATTGTTAATTTGGAATTGATGAACACGGGCCCGAGATTATTTGCGAGTGCATTCGCATTTCGAATTCGAGTACGGCACACAAATCAAATCAAGAGTCAAATCATTAGTCATTTCAAGCGTCAAATCACTTGTCACTTTGGGTGACGTGACTTGACAACTTGAAAGACTTGATTTGACTTGATGGACATTGATGTTGGAGTGTGGAATACTCAAGTGTGATGTGTGATTGATTTTGTACCTTGTTTAACTTTGGTAAATGGATTTTAAAATTCATTTATGTATATAATATACACAAAATCAAACACACAATATATAACCAAAAAACCATCTCTCTTTCCTCTCCATTAACTCACGCCCAAGGGGCCATTCTCCTCCCCTCTGCTCACTGTCCAAATGGCGTGAATATGGGCTGGAACAAACTGATTTTTGAAGCAAAAATCATGAGTGCTAGCACACCGAGAGTTTTACGAAGGTGTTAGGGAAACCCACCCACGAGCCGGGAATCGTTTGACGAAGTTTAAAGCTTCATTTCTCAGCTCAAAAATCAGAAAATGGAGGTAGTGGACTGCTGCAGTTTGCGCCACTTTCAAGGACCAAAACTTGAAGTTTTGTTCATCGTTTCGTCTCAACCGATCAATGTAAGTATTCCGCAACTTCTTTGATATGTATTTCACACATCTTCATGCTTGTTTGATGATCTTGGGACCTAGATTAAAACCAACAGCGTCACATCACATCGCACATCATTCAAGTGATGGATGTCTTATCACTTTGAGTAGTTGACAACTAATCACTATTCATGAGTGATATGAGTTGTTGGAATGCATTTATTGCATTTTTGCCTCCAAAATTTTCTAAGCTTTTTGGAAAAGCTTTGACTAACTTTTGGTATATGTTTGATTAGGTTTTGGAAACCAAATAACCAACATATTCTCTCCTTCTCTCCTTATCTATCTCTCAGCCAAGAGGTCATTTTCTCTCATTTTGTTATTTAAAAACCGTGAGCAAGGAGAAGCAAAATGAAAGATTTGTGGCAAATCTTTCCAATGCTAGCATATGAAGAGTCTTCCAAGGTGATAGGGAAACCTATTCATGAGCATGGAATCCATCAACAAATCTTGGAGCTTGGAGATCCAACATGGACCACAAAATAGAGGCATGGCCGAAAGCTTTAAAGCTTGAAGAAAATTTTATTGTTCCTCGCATCGCATATCCGATCTTTGTAAGTATGATTCTGCCATACTTCTTTATTGTATTCATATTGATTTCTTGCTTGAATGATCATTAGGACTAATCTAGAAACCTAACACTTCTAACTAAAGGTAAACTGATAAGTGATCAATATGACTATATTTATCGCCAATATCTTATTTTATGGGTTATTTTGAGATTTATGAATTTTTGAGCATGTTTTATGAATCCATATCATAATACGGAAAAATCAGACTTTTCGAGTGAAAATAGGTAAAATCAGAGCTTAAACAGGCATGGTCCAAAATGTGCATCGCAACATACTGCAGTGTATTATTGAGACAAAACCTCAACTTTATTGTGCGTCACGACACTGCGTTGAAGCCTTTACGTAGCGACACAGCCTCGATTCCTGGTGTGTGAAGAACTCTTATTTCCTGAGAAAAAAAGTTCCCATCAGCCCCTATAAAAAAACAGGTTCATCTTAAACCTTAAATATTAGACTTTTGGAGACCATAAAATAGAGCAAAAAACCCAGAGTAAGGTAAGAACTAGATTCTTAGCAAGTAATGAAGATTGAAGTAGAGGATCTCATCACGAGTTCTTTCTACCCTATCATCTTTCATTTTATTTTTTTATGGATTCTTTCCTTGTTTCAATGATTAGTTTGTGTTTAATGAACATCATATGTAACTAATTCATTAGTTTAAGGTTGCATCTTTTTATTCTTTTGAGTAATGATTTGGTTTATTTATTATTCTATATTTTTATTATGTTTTATTATTTGGGCAATAATATAATAGGTGTGGTAAACTGCTAGGAACTTGGAAAATGAAATTTGGGTTTAGTCTTGAAATAATAGCGCGTGATCATAATTCTTAATGAATAGAATTCGTGCGTGATAGGAATATATCTGCATGGCATATGTAGCTATATTAAATCATGTTTTTAATGAGAATTAACTTTCATAGGAATAGAGGTAATCGAATTAAGTTAAGCGTTTCTATCTGACCAATCAGAAGATACTTGTAGATAAATTAGCGTTATAGGTTTGAAAATTCGAATTTAGTCATAATGTTCTAACCCTATGTGGAATAAAACTAAAAAAAATTAAGACAAGTCGTAATTATTGTTACTATAGATTACCAACATTCACCCTTAAATCTTAATATCAAAAATCAAAGCAAATAAACGAAATCAGAAAATAAAATCAACACCAATAATTTTGTTAACGAAATGGAAAATTCATGCGAGTAAAAATCCACTCTGGGTATTACCAGCCAAAATGCACTACAACAAGAAGTCTAATAAGACCTTTGGACTGTAATAACCCAAGAACTCATCGGGCCTACACCAAGCGAATCGTTCAAAACCTATGAAGTCTCTAAGAGGATCAACCCTGCAAACTCGCAACATTGGAACTATGACTACCGATCTTCCTCCCTGAGAACTCTGAAGGCTTAGAAAATTGGGTTGTGTTTCTGTGTTGATGGTCAATCAAAGTTCAATATCACTAAGACAAAGAAGATAAGGTAATCAAGAAAGTCTTCAAGGTGAAAATAAAGAGGGTTGAAAAGTAAAAAGGTTGAGGCTCAAAATAACGTGTTTCCAACAACTGATAAAGTATCTCTATGTTTTTTTATATAGGTACGGCAAAGGTAGGCTTTTTCTGGTGCAAAACTGGCTCAAAAACGTGTCGAAAATAACCCAGCCCCGTAATTTCTTTCAAACGCGATATGAACACACACTGTTTCATAAAATCATTCGAAAGCAAAAGGTTTCGTTCACACAAGAAGATGAACGCACTATGCATATGAACCAACTGTCAAGTTTTGTTCGAACCCAAACCCGAGCGTGACACAAATGCCACTCATTCGAACATAAACACGAATGCAGCATTAACATATAATAGATATCTTCATGCACAGTCTGTAAATACCAATCCGATTGCTCTGAGATCTTCAAAACTCATTACAACTCAATTTAACTTGTTTTTGTACAAATATTGCCAACAAAAAGGGAACTAACAATCTCTCATTTTTCCATTCTATGACAAAACTACTACATAATACACAGACTACGATAAAAGATTCAAAAATAACATAGTCAACTGCCGATCATTAAGATAGAGACATTATAATATGACTTGATCGAATACCTAATCAAGTAGTCTTGAAATCGACGCCACCATAAAAACTAATTTGCTCACTTGAAACATCCACAAACAACAATATACAGTGAAAAGTATAGGGAATATAAATAGCATATAAAAATGAAATAATAATCTCATGCATATAAAAGTAGACTCCCCCTTAACCCTACTCTTTTTTTTTTTGTCATGAAATGGGAATGGGTCAAAATAACATGTTAAAATGGAATAACTTACTATCTTTCACTAACAACCCTTGTAACATCCCCGATCTAGGAGATGATACTGGCAGGGTGTTAGTGTTCCTAAAATATGCTAAGGATCTAATAAGTAAGAATGTGTGTGAATATATGCATTATTAGTTGCGGAAAAACTTACAATGAACGGTTTGGAATTTCAAAATTTATGTTGAAATCTACAAGCTCCAAGCTTTGAGTGTTGATTCAAAGCTTTGAGTGAGTTTCCCAATCACCTTTGAAGACTCATTGAAGTGCTAGCTTATTTGATCTTGCAAAAATATCAAAGAGAAGTAGAGGAGAGGCTCACGCCCATTGCATGTTCTAGGGTTTGTGTTTTATGTGTTGTGTGTTTTGTGAATGAGAGAGAGATAAGTTTTAGTAAAAAGCATTTATCATTTTCACCTAAACAAGGTGGTTGGGTTTTTGCTTTTACCAAAACCAAAACCAAGTGGTTGGAAAGTGGGTGGTTTGGCATAAATGCCAACCACTCTCCCAACTAGCACATGTGAAGTAGGCCCCAATTTTGAATTCAAAATTCAAATGATTTCTATGAATGTTTGCCGCGGCTTAGATCCGTTTAATCTGATTAAATGAATTTTCGTCGCTAAATAATTAAATCTACGTTAATTAAATAACGACGCCTCGTAAATATATTACGAATGTCGTTTACGAATTAATTCTCAATTAATCCGTTCACACGTATTAAAGTCTGACTTTAATTTCGTATTGAAATCTAATTCCAATTAATATATTCGATTTATTAATTTTGGCCCATATGAATAAATTAAATAGAAAAATCAAATTTAACTATTAAATTTATTTTACCGATTAATTCCAAATTAATCGCGTTCTCTCTCTTCTGAACACATTTAATCACAGATTAAATAATACCTCAATTAATTCCATATTAATTTTCTCTCTCTTAATTAATCCCAGATTAATTCTAATTTGAGTCAACTGTCATCGGTGAATCTTTGGGAAGCGACCCAAGCGACCCTTGGATATGTTGGCAGTCAGTATGGTTATCGGACTATCTGATTAAGTGCGTACCTCGTACCACGTGCTTACCGATTTACAAGACATGGTTGGCTTCTAGCAAAGCACCGTGCCTACCCAATTCTCCAGAAATATTCTTAATGGAATATACAATCTATGTCAGGCGTAGTATAAATAGTTTTGCGTATTGCGATCCAGTATCGGATGTCACATGCAAGGCCTGAGGCTGGAGTAGTGTCTACCCCGTACGAAGCATATTTCAGATCATAAGCAAATAGTCTATTTAATCAGATAATCATGACGTTGTCACATTATCCCCGATGGATGCAACATATTAGAGTTCCAGTTCTGTATCCCTGCGTGATCATCATCTTCATATGACTGAAGTGATGCTTCCATCTTGACATCACATCCAATACTCTACGATTCTCAATAAGCCCAAAGGAGGCGTACACATAACCTGTTAAAGTCCCAAACGACCAAAACTAAAGCGTAATGATTGTTGAAAGTATTAGCGATGCAAGTCTCAGGTTAAGACCAAATACACCTACCCTGAATCGGATTCCCATAGACACATTGTCATACAACCAATGGGATTCTGTGGGGTCTATCTGGAGCAAAGTTGTTTCCGTACCATCGGTAAACACAAACTCCTATCACACTTGCATAAGCATCCAATACTTAAATATATGAGAACTATACCGTTATGCTCTCATAACGCGCACAAGTGCAATACTAGCCTATTCCGCATTGTCGATGTCCAATCTCGATAATACTACGACTAGGAATGTTTAATGATTAATCCTTAGTGTATTAATACTATCTCATATCTTATAATCCAGAACTAATCATAAGGACTTCTATCACTTTATATTTAAGTAATCCAATTATAAAATGATAAAATAGCAATTTCCATAGTCACATAGTTAATTTGTACAAAAACCATAATGTCTTTTAGAAATAGTGACGCTATGAGTCATAATTGTCCAACACAGGGGTAGCTATGCTAACCCTATAAGCCTCTGCCTATCTGACTGTATTCTAAACTATTCAAATGTAATGTCATGCATATAGATTTTAACTCAATCAACATAAAATACTTTTATTACTTATAAACGTTTACTAAAAAATACTACTTTTTACAATACTTTATTAGACACTTATAATGACTACCACCATACTAATGCATATAAATACTTTGACTTTGAACTGGACTCTTATGCTTTGTGACTCTGTACTGGTGGACTCCATCCCTAGTGACTGCATCAGTATCCATCCTCCCGAGCTTGTCATCCTGGAATCCCTACAAAACAGATAAAACTGAAGTGGGGGTTAGATCGGCATACGTTCTAAGTGAGTGGACTAAAAATTGAAAATTGATTTAAAAAAAAACTTTTAGCTTTAAAACCATGTTTTCAAAAAATCTTTACATGAAAACTCTGATTCTGAAAACTTCATCTTTCTGAAAACTATCTTTAATAACTAGTTTCTAAAAACCCATTAATAAGTCCGACTTTTGAAAATTATATACTGATGATTTGAAAACTGAAAACAGAAAATACGCTATGCCCAAGACAACAGCTCAACTGCAGCATCTTTGAAAACTAATGGTACTAGATGCTCAGGACAACAGCTCAACTGCGGCATCTCTGAGGCTGGTGGTGCCCTACGTCCAGGTCAACAACTCAACTGGCAACATAGAGTGTTGGGTTTCTATTAAATCCCAAGGATCATTTTCAAGCAAGAAATAACATGTGAATACTCAAAGGAGAATGGCGGAATCATACTCACAATGAACGGATTGGATGCTACGAAGAACAAAACTTTTTCATCCTTGTTGGTGAAGCTCACTGCCAAGCATGGTTCTTTGTCCTCCATCTTCATCTTCAAGCTCCAAGCTTTATCAATGGATTCCAAGTTCACAAGTAGGTTTCCCTATCACCTTGTATGCCTCTAATGTGTGCTAGCACCTTGATGATTTGCTACAAATCATCCTATTTCTTCATGATGTTCACGGTTTTGATGAAGAAAATGGAGAGAAGAATTTAGGCCCCTTGGCCGAATACCCTTGTAGAAGAGAGAGAGATGGTGTTTCTTGTATATGGTTTTTAGATTTCAAAAATCTTATACCAAAAATCCAACTTCCAAAGTCAAAAAGCAAAAGGCATTAGAGCCTTCCATCTACTCACATCACTATTCATATCACATCTATCACTATTATCATCACTCATGACAAGTTGTCTAGTCACTCAAAGTGACTAGACATCACATCAATTGATTGACTAGTGATTTATCACTAGATGCGACTAGCGATTTGACGCTTGATGTGACTTGTGGGCCGCACTTGATTCGAAATACGAGTGCGCCCATAAATACTATCGGGCTCGGATTCGCTAACTCCGAATTAACGAATTTACCGTTCCATCGTAATTGAATCTAATTTAATTAAATAATCATGCCTAGCATAATTACTATTCACGTCGCTAATGAATTAATTCTAAATTAATTCGTTCGCCCGAATTAAAATCTTATTTCAATTCAACGTTGAAATCCAATTTCGAATAATATATCGAATATATTGATTTATCGATTAATTCCAAATTAATCATTCTCTCTCTTTAATTAATATTTTATCCTAGATAAAATATCTCCGTAATTAATCCCAGATTAATTCTCTCTCTCATCCAATTAATCCCAGATTAATAAAGTGTGAGTCATACATCATCGGCGAATCTTCGGGAAGCGACCCATGAGATCCCCAGATATGTTGGCAGTAAATACGGTTATCGGAATATCCAAATATGTACGTACATAGTACTATGTTTTTACCGATCTACAAGACAAAGTTGGCTTCTAGCAAAACGCCATGCCTACCTAATTCTCCAGAAACATGCTTACAGGAATAAGTGATTTATATCAGGCGTAGTATACGTAGTATCGTGTATATCGATCCAGTATCAGATGATCACGTGCAAGGCTTGGGGCTGGAAACGTGTCTGCCCCGTACGAAGCACATATCGGATGTCTGGTAACTAGTCTCTATAATCGGATATACATGACCTAGTCCTAATATCCCGATAGCTGCAGCATAAAAGAGAACAAGTTCTCCACTATAACTGAAGTGATACTTCCATCTTGACATCACACCCAATACACTACGATTCTTAATATACCCATAAGAGGCATACACAGAACCGGTTAAAGCCCTAGACGATCAAAACCAAAGTATATTGATTGTCGCAAGTATTAGCGGTGCAAGTGTCAGGTTTAGACCAAATACACCTACCCTGAATTCAGACTTCCATAGACACATAGTTATACTACCAATGGAATTCTGAGGGGGTCTATCCAGAGCGAAGCTATTTTCCGTACCATCGGTAAAACAAAACCTCATATTACACTTGGATGAGTATCCAATACCCAAATATATGAGAACTATGCCGTTATGCTCTCATAACATGCACAAGTGAAATACTAGTCTATTCCGCATTATCGATGTCCAATCTCGATAATACTACAACTAGGGATATTTAATGATTAAACCTTCGTGGATTGATAATGTCTCATATCATCTCAATCCAGGAACTAATCATAAGGACCTTTCATCATTTATACATATAGGTGATCTAATCACAAATGATAAAAGAGAAATTTCCTTTGTAACATGGTTAATTTGTACAACAACACCATGATCTGTACAAATAGTGATGCTATGGGTCATAATTGTCCAACAATCTCCCACTTGGCCTATATCCAATCACTCAAGTGTCCTGCACCCGAACTATGTACGGTTCACTCAAATTTCTGAGAAAAGTCTTTCGTCAGTGGATTTGCATGATTATAATATGATGCGATTTATTCGATCATCACATCGCCACGATGTATGACCTGAACGAATCAGATGAATAGTTGAAGTATATATCAGGATCGTTGATGAGACCATTAATTCTTTAGCATGTGTTGTAACCTAGCTCAGCTGCTAACAGAACTATTTCTAATCTAATTAGAATTATTTAGATCCAAGATGCTACTATTGTTGCGATAGTCGCAGCAATGTTCCACTTTTGTTGTTTATTTGGTAACAGTATCTTGCATGGAAGATTTCCAGCTCACTGTTCCGTTATTCAAACTTTATAGTACCTTTATTACGACTTACTATCATTATTATCGGTATGGAAACTTGAAGTAGTGAACCCAGTCACTTCAAGTTCTCTTTCTCTATAATTTAAGACAACATCCTTAGTTCGTCTAAGATACTCAAGGATGTTTTTAACATCAATCCAGTGACTATCACTTGGATTGGCCTGATCGTGACTCCATATGCTCAAAGCATATGGGACACTAGGCCACGTATATTTTTCAATGTATGGGTTCTCGGAAAGTGTCAACAACCTTTAGATCTAACTCAGTAGATCTTTATTCCTAGAATAAGGGTTGTTTCTCCCAAGATTTCTATGGAGATTTTTCATGAAAGCCAAGCTTTCACCGATTGTAATATTGGGAATATCATTTCTAAGAAATGATATATCATCATTATATAGGACATTCACTGTCAGTGCGCTCCCACTAACCTCCTTATATACATAAGAATCATTTTCATTTCGAATCAAATCATACACCATTGTGATTACATCAAAATGATAGTTCCAAGATCATAATGCTTACTTCAATCCATACATGGATCGAATAACCTGTAAACTTTGTTTACTAGTTTTGGTACGAAAAAATCATTAGGATGTTGTAAACATCCTCCAAAAGGTTTCCATTTAAGGAAAGCGATTTTTACGTTTAACTGTCACATTTCATAAATGAAATATGCAGCATTAGCAAGCATTATCCAAATAGATTTATCGTGGCAACAAGTAAAAGGTTTCGTCATAATCAACACAATATTGATAATGATAGCTTTTCACCACAAGCCTAGCTTTGTACGTTGGTATGTTGCCATCCATGTATTCCTTCCTTGAAGACTCATATAGTACCAATAGGCAAAATGCCTTTCGGAATAACAACTAATGTCCAAACATAGTTGGTATACATGGAATCCATTTCGGACATCATGGCACTTTGCCATAATAGGGAGTCGATACCTTTTATCACTTCCTTATACGTAGTCAGTTCGTATTCCTCAATAAGATCGACATCTTTATGAGGTGTGATCAGAAAACCATACCCCAGGTTGTTTTCCAAATCTCTCCAACTACGCAGTTCTTGGGTATTTGAAGATTATGGCACACTTTCATCCTTGATGAACTGTTTGTGTTCCATTAAGGACTAAGTGCCTTGAACAGTATTACTCTGATTTTCATCGAGTTTTACTATCCTCCCACTTAGCACTGCATATCGGTATTCCTCTTAGGAAAATCGCATGGTGAGCAACAATTACATTGTTCTCTTGTGAGATGTATAAGTACTATACTTTGGTTTCCCTAGGATAACCTACAATTAGGCACTAATCCAATTTCGATTTTAGTTTGGTATCATCCAAACATATGCCTAGCATTCCCAAATCTACAGGTGTGAGAAAACCCAGTTTCTTTCCTGTTCATATCTAATATGAAGTCTGCTAAATAAATTTTCATGGAACCTTATTCAAAATAAGTATTGCACTGTTAAATGCTTATCCCTTTGAAGGAACATGGTAGCTCAGAGTGACTTATGATTAACCTTATCATGTCCAACAAAATTCAGTTTCTCCGTATAGATACACCGTCAAACTGACGTGTTCCGGGAGGAGTCCTCATTAAAAGAATATAATACTCTTTCAAGTATTTGAGAAACTTAATGCTTAAGTATTTTCATCATGGTCAAATCGTGATGTTTTAATACCTTAGCCGATCTGTTTATCTACATCGTGTCGAAACTTCTAAAAGTTTTCGATTCATGTTTCAAAAGAAACACATAACCATAATGCGTTTCAACATCCATAAAAGGTCACGAAATATTCGTATTCACCTCTAGCCCAGCTAGATATGGGCCCACTTATGTCACTATAAACAAGAGCTAACAGATCGATGGCACTTACACTTTTACCAAGTAAAATATATTTTAGCCACTTTGCCCAATAAACTAGATTCGTAGACTTTATTTGAATGGAATCAAATCCGTCCTAGTATCCACTCTTCAAAAGTGTGGATATACGAGTCTTGTTTAATGTGTCCCAGACAATACTACCACTAATAAGTCGTATCTGATGAAATCAGTATGAGCTACTTGTTTGTCATGTCATATGTTTATGATTTATTTATATTCAAAATATAAATACTGTTATTCACATCTAATGTATTTATCTCAATATCATCTTCATAAAATAAAACACTTTAGTGTTCTAGAATATAAAGGTATACTCGTAACGAGTTATACTCGATATAGAGATAATGTTTCGAGACAAACTAGGTACATTTAATAGTTTCCTAATTTAAGTACACACCCGAAAGGTAGGTCATAAACTTAGGTATCTACGGTTAAAACAGCGATTATCGTCCCCTTTCCGACTCACAGATTAATCTATCTGAAGTCAGTATCCTGCTCATAGCAGATTCTGCACATCGGAACATATATTTATGTACCACTTTTAGTATATATAAAATCCAATTTTAGTACTAGCAGTGAACATTTTATGATAAACATAGTTAAAAGTCATAGCCTTGTTAATGTTTCAAGAACATGCCAAGGATCTAATAAGCATGAAAAGGTGTTCATAAATTCAAATATAAGTTGCGGAATACTTACAATGAACGGATTTGAGCTTTAAAATTTTGGGAGGAAGATCTCCAAGATCCAAGCAATGTTGATGATTCCAACTCTTGAAGTAGTTTCCCTATCACCTTAGTTGATTTCTCCAAGTGCTAGCTTTGTTGATTTTGCCACAAAATCAAAGAGAAGAGAGGCTAGAGTTCACGCCCAAGTTTAGAGAGTTCAGTGTTTTACATTTTTGTTCAATTGTTAAAAGTCTTGGAAGTGTAGAGAGAATTAGGTTTAGGTAAAAAGGTTTTACCCTTTTTCACCCAAACTAGGTAGTTGGGTCTTGGTTTTCCAAAAACCAAAACCATGTAGATAAAAAGGCAAGTGGTATTGGCTTAAATGCCAACTACCCTCCCAACTACCACATTAAAGTGGGCCCCACATTTGAATTCAAAATTCAAATGTCTCTACGAACATTTGCCGCAACTCAGTTCCGTTTAATCCGATTAAACGAACTTTCATTGCTAAATAATTAAATCTAATTTGATTAAATAACGATGCCTCGCAAATATATACGAACGTCGTTTGTGAATTAATTCTAAATTGATTCGTTCGTCCATATTAAAGTCCGACTTTAATTTCGTAATGAAATCCAATTCTTATTAATATATCTGATATATTAATTTTAGCCCAAACGAATAAATTAAATAGAAAAATCAAATTAACAATTAAATTTATTCTACCAATTAATTCCAAATTAATCGCGTTCTCTCTCTTCCGAACACGTTTCATCCCAGATTAAATAATACCTTAATTAATCCCAAATTAATTTTCTCTCTCTTAATTAATCCCAGATTAATTCTCTCTCTTAATTAATCCCAGATTAATTCTAATTAAATCAACTGTCATCGATGAATCTTTGGGAAGCGACCCAAGAGATCCCTGGATATGTTGGCAGTAAATACGGTTATCGGATTATCCGAATACATGCGTACCTCGTACCATGTGCTTACCGATTTACAAGACATGGTTGGCTTCTAGCAAAGCACCGTGCCTACCCAATTCTCCAGAAATATTCTTACTGGAATATATAATCTATGTCAGGTGTAGTATACGTAGTATTGCTTATTGCGATCCAGTATCGGGTGTCACGTGCTAGGCCTGGGGCTGGAATTGTGTCTGCCCCATACGAAGCACATGTCGGATTTCTGGTAACTAGTCTCTATAATCAGATGAACATGACCTAGTCATATCATCTCGATGACTGCAGTACTTAAGAGCACCAGTACCGTATCCTACGTGACATCATCTCTATTATGACTGGAGTGATACTTTCGTCTTGACATCACACCCAATACACTACGATTCTCAATATACCCAGCAGAGACGTACACAGAACCTGTTAAAGCCCGAACGACCAAAACCAAAGCATATTGATTGTCGCAAGTATTAGCGGTGCAAGTCTCAAGTTAAGACTAAATACACCTACCCTGATTTCGGACTTCCATAGACACGTAGTCATACTACCAATAGAATTCCGAGGGGTCTATCCAGAGCGTAGCTGTTTCCGTACCATCGGTAAACACAACCTCCTATTACACTTGCATGAGTATCAAATACCCATATATATGAGAACTATGCTATTGTGCCCTCACAAATCGCACAAGTGTAATACTAGTCTATTCCGCATTATCGTTGTCCAGTCTCGATAATACTACGACTAGAGATATTTAATGATTAATCCTTCGAGGACTGATACTGTCTCATATCATCTCAATCCAGGAACTAATCATAAGGACCTCCTATCAATTATACATCTAAGTGATTTAATCACAAATGATAGGAGTGCAATCTCCTTGTCACATAGTTAATTTGTACAACAACACCATGATCTGTACAAATAGTTGTCCAACAATCTCCCCATTGGCCTATAGCCAGTCACTCGAGTGTCACACACCCGAACTATGTACGGTTCGCTCTAACTGCTGAGGAAAGGTTTTTGTCAGCGGATTTGCGTGATTATCGTCTGATGCGATTTATTCGATCATCACATCGCCATGATGCATGATCCGAACGAATCAGATGAATAGTTAAAGTATATATCTGGATCGTTGATGAGACCATTAATTCTTTAACCTGTGCTGACGCCTAGCTCAACTGCTAACAGAACTATATCTAATCTAATTAGATATATTATCGACCCAAATGGCTTCTATTACTACCTCAGCCGCAGCAATAACCCGTATTTATTAGTTATTCGGTAATAGTATCTTGCTTAGAAGATTTCCAGCTCACTGTTCCGTTATTCAAACTGTATAGTACAATTATTTTTATCGGTTAGGAAACTTCCAGCAGTGATCCCAATCACTTCAAGTTCTCATTCTCCATAGTTTAAGACATCATCATTAGTTCTCTAACATACTAACAGATGTTCTTAATATCAATCCAGTGACTATCACTTGGATTGATCTGTTTGTGACTCCATATGCTCAAAGCATATGAGACAGCAGGTAATGTACATTTTTTCAATGTACGATTTCTCAGAGAGTGTTAACAACTTCAAATCTATCCCAGTAGATCTTTATTCCAAGAATAAAGGTTGTTTCTCTCAAGAATTCTACAGAGAATTTTCATGAAAGCGAAGCTTTCACCGATTGTAATATGGGAATATCATTTCCAAGAAAGGACATATTATCATTTATTTAGGACAGTCACTTTCAGTGCTCTCCCACCAACCTCTTTATATACACAAGAATCATTTCTCGTTTTTGAATTAAATCATAACCATTATGATTACATCAAAATGATAATTCTAAAGAACCTAATGCTTGCTTCAATCCTAACATGGATCGAATAACCTGCAAATCTTATTTGCTAGTTTTGGTACGATAAAATCGTCAGGATTTTATAAACATCCTCCAAAAGATTTCTGCTTAAGGAAAGCGTTCTTGACGTTATGCTGTCATATTTCATAAATGAAACATGCATTATCCAAATTGATTTACCATGGCAAAAGTCAAAAGGTTGAATCGTAATCAACACAATGTTGATAATGATACATTTCCACTACAAGCCTAGCTTTGTACGTTGGTATGTTGCCATCCATGTACGTCTTCCTTGAAGACTTATATAGTACCAGTAAGCATAATGCCTTGCGGTACATCAATAGTATTCTAAAACACAGTTGATATAATGGTGTTGGAAAATCTAATCCATGCCCCAAGATCAACAAGAACAAGCAAAAATATAATACATGAATGAATAAATTGAAGTATGGCGAATCATACTCACAATACTTGAAAATGGATGCTTAGATGATACGAAAACTCCTCCCTTGTGCAGTGAAGCTCTCGGCCAAGAAGAAAAAGGGGACTCCAAGTCGAGTTTGATCCTTCCAAGCTCAAGGATTAGTTTCCCATATCACCTATGTATGATCCCTTGAAGGTGCTAGCCTTTGTTGTGATTTAGAATGCACAACTTCTTCAAATCTTGCCACAAAAATTGAAGAAATGGAGAGCCCAAAACTGCATGTGTTTCGGCAATGTGAGAGAGATGAGAGTTCTATTGATTTTTTGTTACAAAAATCAATTTATATTTATGCCATAATATTTATTAAATAATAATAAACTTATGACACAAACCATGCAATGGCTTAGAGTGTCCAACACTCAATTCCATGCAAACCCTTGAGTGCATTGTACACTATCTCCATGCAATACATCATCAAAATTAAATAATGCAAATAATGACATGTGTCATGTGGGCCCCCCACGTTTCCAAATGAAAGTGGGCCCACGTGCACTCACGCGTTCGGGTCCGATATTTCCGAAATACCGAACTTACGTCGCGACGTTAATTAAACCGAATTTAAATAAATAATTGCGCCTAGCGAAATTGTTATTTACGTCGCTAACGAATTAGTTCTAAATTAACTCGTTTGCCCGAATTAAAATCTAATTTTAATTTCGTGTCGAAATCGAATTTCGATTATTATATCGAATATAATAATTTTTACGATTAATTCTAAAACTAATCGTTCTATCTCTTTATTTAGTACTTTACCCAAGATAAAGTCTCTCCGTAATTAATCCAAGATTAATCGAGTTTGAATCATACGTCATTGGTGAATCTTCAGGAAGCGACCCAAGAGATCTCCGGATATTTTGGCAGTAAATACGGTCGTCGGATAATCCGAACACGTACGTACCTTGTATTACGTTTACACCGATTCACAAGACAAGGTTGGCTTCTAGCAAAGCGCCATGCCTACCCAATTCTCCAGAAATATTCTTAGGAATATAAGATCTATATCAAGCGTAGTATATCCGTAGTATTGCGTACATCGATCCAGTATCGGACGATCACATGTTAGGCCTGGGGCTGGAGATGTGTCTGCCCCGTACGAAACATATATCGGACATCAAGCAACTAGTCTCTTTAAATCGGACAATCCTGACCTGGTCATATTGTCCCGACGGTTGCAACCTTTTATAGAGTACTAGTTCTGTGTCCTGCGTGATCATCATCTCCATATGTCTGAAGTGATACTTCCATCTCGACATCACATCCAGTACACTACGATTCTCGATAAACCCAGAAGAGGTGTACACAGAACCGGTTAAGGTCCCCAACCACCAAAACCAAAGTTTACCGATTGTCGCAAGTACTAGCGATGTAAGTCTCAGGTTAAGACCATATACACCTACCCTGATGCGGCCTCCCATAGACACGCAGACATACTACCAATGGGATTCCGCGGGTCTATCCAGAGCGAAGCTGTTTTCCGTACCATCGGTAAAACACAACCTCCTATCGCACTTGCATAAGTATCCAATACTTAAATATATGAGAACTATGCCGTTGTGCCCTCACAACGTGCACAAGCGCAACACTAGTCTATTCCGCATTATCGATGTCCGATCTCGATAATACTCCGACTAGGGATATTTAATGATTAAACCTTTATGGATTGATACTGTCTCATATCATCTCAATCCGGTATTAATCATATGGACTTTCGCCATTTATATATCAAAGTAAATAATATTACAAAACGGCAAAAGGCAATTTCATTATCACATAGTTAATTTTGTACAATAATATAATATCATTTACAAATAGTGACGCTATGGGACATAATGTCTAACAATCTCCCACTTGGCCTATAGCCAGTCACTCAAGCATCTAATACCCGAACTATGTATGTGTCGTTCAAAAACTTGCTGAAGAACAGCCTTCGTCAGCGGATCTGCAATGTTGTCATCTGATGTGACCTTCTCGACCTTTACATCGCCACGATGTATAATCTCCCGAATCAGATGGTAACGTCGAAGAACATGCTTGGACCGTTGATGAGACCTTGGTTCCTTAGCCTGCGCTATGGCCCCGTTATTGTCACAATACAATGGAACGGGCTCAGCTGCTAATGGAACTACTCCTAATCCGATTAGGAACTTTCGGATCCAAACTGCCTCCTTTGCTGCTTCAGATGCAGCGATGTACTCCGCTTCTGTTGTTGAATCGGCAACAGTATCTTGCTTGGAAGATTTCCAGCTCACTGCTCCGTTATTCAAACAAAAATGTACCCGGATTGCGACTTGTAGTCATCCTTGTCGGTTTGGAAACTTGCATCGGTATACCCAGATACCGCAAGTTCTCCACCTCCATAAATTAAGAAAGCATCCTTAGTTCGTTTAAGATACTTAAGGATATTCTTAACTGCTATCCAGTGACCTTCACCTGGATCGGCCTGATAGCGACTGCACATGCTCAAAGCACATGAGACATCAGGTCGTGTACATATCATGGCATACATGATCGATCCGACTGCCGAGGCGAACGGTATCCGACTCATGTTGTCTCTCTCTTCCTGAGTCTTAGGACACATGTCCTTAGACAGAGAGGTACCACGTACCATTGGAACCAATCCCCTCTTGGATTGTTCCATGTTGAATCGCTTCAACACTTTATCAATGTATGTACTCTGGGAGAGTCCAAGCAGCTTTCTAGATCTATCCCGGTAGATCTTTATTCCAAAAGAATAAAGGCTGCTTCTCCCAGATCTTTCATGGAGAATTTTAATGAAAGCCAAGCTTTCACCGACGTTAGCATGGGAATGTCATTGCCTATAAGCAATACGTCGTCGACATAAAGGACAATAAAAGTAAGTGCTCTCCCACTAACCTTCTTGTATACACAATGGTCATCTTCATTTTGCACGAAATCATATTCTTTTATGATCTCATCAAAACGCTGATTCCATGACCGTGATGCTTGCTTCAATCCATAAATGGATCGATTTAACTTACAAACCTTGTTTGCAAGTCTAGGTACGATAAAACCGTCAGGGTTGCATATAAACATCCTCCAAAAGGTTTCCGTTAAGGAAAGCGGTTTTAACGTCCATCTGCCATATCTCGTAATCGAAATATGCAGCTATTGCAAGCATTATCCGAATGGATTTAATCATGGCAACGGGTGAGAAAGTTTCGTCATAATCAACACCATATTGTTGACGATACCCCTTTGCTACAAGCCTAGCTTTGTATGTTTGCACGTTGCCATCCATGTCGGTCTTCTTCTTGAAGATCCATCTGCATCCAATAGGCTTTACGCCTTCTGGCGCATCAACCAGTGTCCAAACTTGGTTGCATACATGGAATCCATCTCGGACTTCATGGCATCTTGCCATAAAGCGGAATCAATATCCTGTATTGCTTCCTCATACGTAGTCGGTTCATTATCCTCAATAAGATTAATATCTACATGAGGCGAGATCAGGTACCCATACCTCTCAGGTATTGTCCTGACTCTCTCCGACCTACGCGGTCCTTGTGTATATGAAGATTGTGGTACAGACTCATCCCGGATGGTCTGTTCATGTTCCGTCATTGATTCATTGCCAGGAACAGTATCACTACGATTTTCATCATCGAGTTCTACTTTCCTCCCACTTACCACTCACACTGCATCTAGAAATTCCTTCTCAAGGAAAAATGCATGCAGAGCAACAAATACTTTGTTCTCTTGTGGGTGATAGAAGTAATATCCTTTGGTTTCCCTAGGATATCCAACGAAAAGGCATTTATCTGATTTGGGTTCTAGTTTGGTTCCTTCCAAACGTTTAACATATGCCCAGCATCCCCAAATCTTCAGGAAAGAGAAACCGGTTTCCTTCCTGTCCATAACTCGTATGGAGTCTGTTCAACAGACTTTGACGGAACCTTATTCAAAATAAGTATTGCACTGTATAAAGCGTATCCCCAGAAGGATATTGGTAGCTCAGTGCGACTCATCATCGACCTTACCATGTCTAACAAGGTACGGTTTCTCCGTTCAGACACACCGTTCAATTGCGGTGTTCCAGGAGGAGTCCACTGTGAAAGAATACCATATTCTTTCAAGTAATCTTGAAACTCATAACTTAAGTATTCCCCACCACGGTCTGACCGCAATGTCTTAATACTCTTGCCTGTTTGTTTTTCTACTTCGTGTCGAAACTCTTTGAATTTCTCAAAAGTTTCCGACTTGTGTCTCATTAGATACACATAACCATAACGAGATGCATCATCCGTAAAGGTTACGAAGTAAAGATATCCACCTCTAGCCTGGCTAGACATGGGCCCACAAACGTCACTATGAACGAGGGCTAACAGTTCTGTGGCACGTTCACCTTTACCGCTAAAAGGTGATTTAGGCATTTTGCCTAAAAGACAAGATTCGCAGACATCATATGAATTAGGATCAAATCCGTCCAAGTACCCATTCTTCGAAAGTGTGGATATGCGAGTCTTGTTGATGTGTCCTAGACGACAATGCCACATGTAAGCTTCATCTTTTAGATTACTCATTTTGAGCCTTTTGTTTGTCATTTTACGTTTAGGAGATTCATTTATATTCAAAATATAAAGACCATTATTTGCAACGGCAGTGCATATTTCTGCATCATTTTTATATAAATAACACCCAGTGTTTCTAAATACAAAAGTGTACCCATGCTGGGTTAACAAAGATACAGATATAATATTCCTAGTTAAACTAGGTATATAATAACAGTTCAAAAGTTTAAGTACATGCCCCGAGGGCAGTTCTAAAACAAAAGTCCCTACAGCCAAAACAGCAACTGATGTTCCGTTTCCGACTCGTAGGTCAACCTCCCCTGAAGCCAGCATCCTGCTATTCTGCAGATCCTGCAAATCAGTACAAATATGAGCAGCACAACCAGAATCAAAAATCCAATTTTTAAGACTTGAAGTAGTCATATTTATTTCAATAACAAACATACCAGAGGCTGGTGCCTTGCCTGCCTTGATATCCTCCCTCTGTCCTTTGCCCACTCACTCGGCAGTCACGTTTCCAGTGACCCTTTTGCCGCATTTGAGGCAGACATCTTGAGATTTGTCCCTTGGCTTCCCAGAAGCCTTTGTCAACTTGCCTTTACCCTTGTTTTTATATTTCCTCTTCTTCACCCCTCCAGTTGCCTTGGGCCCAGCCCTTGGCCCCTGAGAGGTCGATGCATAGTGCGCCTCGCGCTTGCTCCCTTTTAGGAGTTCTTTTTCAGACTCCTTCAGCATGGATAACAGCTCTCCAAGAGTGTCATCGGTATCCATCAACTTATAGTTGATTATGATTTGTTTCCAAGTATCGGGAAGTGATTGTAAGATCAAATCTACAGTCAGCTCAGCCTCCAAGACTATTCCCATATTGGCCAACTCATCAATATCGGCAATCATTTGAGCCCCGTGGACCTCAACTGATGTGCCTTCAGTCATTCGGGTGCGGAAGAGTTTCTTCACTAACTCATACCTCTCCATCCGCTTGTTGGTGCGGTGGAGATCTTGAAGTCTAGCCATCATGTTATAAGGATCCAAGTCCCTATTCTGGCGACGAAAGTGTTGAGTCATTGAAGCTAACATAACAGCCTGAGCTGTGTCACAATCCTCGCTGTGAGTTTTCCATAACTCCAGCTCAAGCGGATCAGTGGGTCTAGGCGGGAGAGGTGTCTGTATAGTGTACAGTAGCCTCTCAGCCCCAAGTACTATCTTGAGGTTCATTTCCCAGTCAGCGAAGTTTGTGCCTTTAAAGACATTATCACCCATGATGATGTCACGCACATTTCCCTTGCTAGCCATCTCAACCACAATAGTCTAACTATTTAGTTGACGATGAAATGGGTACAGTCAAACTGTTACAAGAAAAATAACAATGTATTAGTCCAACTAATTTGAATAAAATAGACGAAATAATTTTGAAAGACGCGTAAGGCAAAGTATCTGAACGAAATTGCAAATTCACATACTAGCCTCCCACTATTTTCATCAAGTCTCTAACCCTCCGTTGAGAACTCGGGAAATCCTATTTCCTAGTGGGCTAGGATCCCGTTAAATAACACACAACCTTGACTTTGGCCAACAAGCTGTATGCTACTTAACTAGGTAGATCTCTCAGATCAATTGGATCCAATCCAATTCCTAGATCCGGTCAGGTGGACATCCAAGTCCTAAACATATGTACAATACTTATGTCAATGTATCTAATACATTTTCCTAACCTTATCCTCCGAATCATCTAGGCCTTGGCTTTGGCACAACAAACCTAATGATTCCAGTTAAGCGGGACCCATTGACAAGGAAAGTTTCGTAATCAATGTCTTTGGACAAGAAGTGATCTTGACTTTGGCCAACAAATCACAACTTGGACTAGACACCGATATGGAACAAAACTCTCATGATTCAAGTACATCCTAATTGACAAGGTCTTGACTTTGGCCAACAAACCAATGCCAATTGGATCTTGAACAAGAATCATTCAATGGAAGGATAATTGCTTAATATAGATTGAGGGATTTTTGCGTAATTGGCAACCAATTATTATCTTTGTTAGGTCTCATCAACATACACCCTTAAGCATGCTTCTAAAACATCATAAAGCGCGTAAAGTAAATAATAGTGATATGCGGATGGATATATAAACAACTTGTTCCTAGAACAAATCACTCCCTTTCCTCTCCCCGCTAGCACTATTCTACTACTACCCAATTACATAATACAATAAGAGAAACCTCATTTACATTGAGGGGAATTAGGTGAGAAGAGAATACAAAGAGATAAAGAGATAAGGCTGGACACGCAGGTCCAATTTATAAATTCCAAATTTACAACAATTTCTAAAATTACCCTTTCCCTTCTAATATCCATCCGATATACACTATTCATACAACACATCCACATTCATTCATTCAAGGCATGTTATACAAACAATCAAATCCAATTAATTAGTCTTTAATTAGGTGACAATACAATGTTCAAACAATTGTTTGCATTTGCGCGAGTCCAACTCGTTTTGAGAATAAATACTTATGGTATGAATTCACGAATTATATCGAACTACTCGTTAAATCCAATTTAAGTCGTATTCAATACTAATCCTTTTATTTAATTCTAAATTAAATATTTACACTTTTATTGTGCTTTTATAACTTAGATTCCAAATCTAATACTATTGGGTCTCAAAGCCCAACTAACATCTAATGTCCGTTTAATTAAAGTCCGATGGGCTTTCTATTGATTTCATAAGGCTTGGGCCTTGGTCAATGTGGGTCAAACCCCCAATTTCCAAGCCCAATAAGGAATCACCCTCATTTGCCATAAAAATCAATATCAAGCCCATAAGGCCCAATTAAACATAAAAGCCCATTTATTACATTTGGACTTAAATGGTGTGATTTAGGCCCATTTTGGATCCAATCCAAATGGTCCAAATCTACTTGGCCCAACCAAGCCCATTTATGTCCAAATATAATAGTTTTAGGCCCAATTCCAATTAAGCCCAATTAACCAAATTTTAAAATTCCAAATTTTATAACTTAATTAATTAAAGTGTATTTTCATGATTAATCCTTTAAATCAATATTCCCAAAATATCAAATTAATCCATTAATCATATTTTTATCTTAAATATATGTCCAACATTATTTAATCAAAAAAATCAAGTCCCTAATACTCCATCAAGCATTCGGCCAAGGTGATTAAAATGGTTCCGATTTCGTTTTCAATCCAATCGAGTTACAAATCATCATTCCATATTATTTCAAGTCATCTAATGTCTTAAAATTAAAAAATCATCTAGTCCACATGCTTGCATGTATTCGGCCAAGCCTCATTTGGGTTGGAAAAATTAATCCAATTTATTTTCCAAGAAATTGATGATGTATAAACTATATAACATACATCTAAGCATATTTAATCAAGCAAACTCATCAAATCATGCTTCAAACAATTTTCCCCAAATAACATCCTAATATATTTGCATGCTCTTTAAGCTCAATGATACCATTGTTGGAAAATCTAATCCATGCCCCAAGATCAACAAGAACAAGCAAAAATATAAATACATGAATGAATAAATTGAAGTATGGCGGAATCATACTCACAATACTTGAAAATGGATGCTTAGATGATACGAAAACTCCTCCCTTGTGCAGTGAAGCTCTCGGCCAAGAAGAAAAAGGGGACTCCAAGTCGAGTTTGATCCTTCCAAGCTCAAGGATTAGTTTCCCATATCACCTATGTATGATCCCTTGAAGGTGCTAGCCTTTGTTGTGATTTAGAATGCACAACTTCTTCTTCAAATCTTGCCACAAAAATTGAAGAAATGGAGAGCCCAAAACTGCATGTGTTTCGGCAATGTGAGAGAGATGAGAGTTCTATTGATTTTTTGTTACAAAAATCAATTTATATTTATGCCATAATATTTATTAAATAATAATAAACTTATGACACAAACCATGCAATGGCTTAGAGTGTCCAACACTCAAATTCCATGCAAACCCTTGAGTGCATTGTACACTATCTCCATGCAATACATCAACAATTAAATAATGCAAATAATGACATGTGTCATGTGGGCCCCACACGTTTCCAAATGAAAGTGGGCCCACGTGCACTCACGCGTTCGGGTCCGATATTTCCGAAATACCGAACTTACGTCGCGACGTTAATTAAATCCGAATTTAAATAAATAATTGCGCCTAGCGAAATTGTTATTTACGTCGCTAACGAATTAATTCTAAATTAACTCGTTTGCCCGAATTAAAATCTAATTTTAATTTCGCGTCGAAATCGAATTTCGATTATTATATCGAATATAATTTTTACGATTAATTCTAAAACTAATCGTTCTCTCTCTCTTTATTTAGTACTTTACCCAAGATAAAGTCTCTCCGTAATTAATCCAAGATTAATCGAGTTTGAATCATACGTCATTGGTGAATCTTCAGGAAGCGACCCAAGAGATCTCCGGATATTTTGGCAGTAAATACGGTCGTCGGATAATCCGAACACGTACGTACCTTGTATTACGTTTACACCGATTCACAAGACAAGGTTGGCTTCTAGCAAAGCGCCATGCCTACCCAATTCTCCAGAAATATTCTTATAGGAATATAAGATCTATATCAAGCGTAGTATACCGTAGTATTGCGTACATCGATCCAGTATCGGACGATCACATGTTAGGCCTGGGGCTGGAGATGTGTCTGCCCCGTACGAAACATATATCGGACATCAAGCAACTAGTCTCTTTAAATCGGACAATCCTGACCTGGTCATATTGTCCCGACGGTTGCAACCTTTTATAGAGTACTAGTTCTGTGTCCTGCGTGATCATCATCTCCATATGTCTGAAGTGATACTTCCATCTCGACATCACATCCAGTACACTATGATTCTCGATAAACCCAGAAGAGGTGTACACAGAACCGGTTAAGGTCCCCAACCACCAAAACCAAAGTTTACCGATTGTCGCAAGTACTAGCGATGTAAGTCTCAGGTTAAGACCATATACACCTACCCTGATGCGGCCTCCCATAGACACGCAGACATACTACCAATGGGATTCCGCGGGGTCTATCCAGAGCGAAGCTGTTTTCCGTACCATCGGTAAAACACAACCTCCTATCGCACTTGCATAAGTATCCAATACTTAAATATATGAGAACTATGCCGTTGTGCCCTCACAACGTGCACAAGCGCAACACTAGTCTATTCCGCATTATCGATGTCCGATCTCGATAATACTCCGACTAGGGATATTTAATGATTAAACCTTTATGGATTGATACTGTCTCATATCATCTCAATCCGGTATTAATCATATGGACTTTCGCCATTTATATATCAAAGTAAATAATATTACAAAACGGCAAAAGGCAATTTCATTATTACATAGTTAATTTTGTACAATAATATAATATCATTTACAAATAGTGACGCTATGGGACATAATGTCTAACACATGGAATCCATTTCGGATTCATATGGCACTTTGCCATAATAGGGAGTCGAACCTTGTATCACTACCTCATACGTAGTCAGTTGGTATACCTCAAAAAGATAGACATCTTTATGAGGTGAGATCAGAAACCCATACCTCAGGTTGTTTTCTGACTCTTTCTGTTCTACGCGGTTCTTTTATATTAGAAGATTGCTGGTACAGTTTCATCCTTGATGAACAGTTTCTGTTCCATTTCGGATTTGGTGCCTTGAATAGTATTACTCTGATTTTCATCGAGTTTTACTATCCTCCCACTTACCACTGCATATCGGTATTCCTCTTAGGAAAACCGCATGGTGAGCAACAATTACATTGTTCTCAAGTGAGTTGTATAAGTACTATACTTGGTTTCCCTAGGATAACCTACAATTGGCACTTATCCAATTTGGGTTCTTGTTTGGTATCATCCAAACGTATGCCCATCATTCCCAAATCATCAGGAATGAGAAAACCTTGTTTCTTTCCTGTTCATATCTAATATGAAATCTGTCAAACAAACTTTTATGGAACTTTATTCAAAATAAGTATTGCACTGTTAATGCTTATACTTTGAAGGAAAATGGTAGCTCAGAGAGACTCATGATTAACCTTATCATGTCCAACAAAATTTGGTTTCTCCGTTCGGACACACCGTCAAATTGACGTGTTCCAGGAGGAGTCCTCATTGAAAGAATATTATACCCTTTCAAGTAATTTGAGAAACTTATTGCTTAAGTATTTTCATCATGGCCTAACCGTGATGGTATGAATACTTTAGCCGATCTGTTTGTCCATTTCGTGTCGAAACTCTAAAAGTTTCTGATTTGTGTTTCAAAAGAAACACATAACTATAACGCGATGCCACATCCGTAAAGGTCACGAAATATTCATATCCACCTCTAGCCTTGCTAGATATGGGCCCACTTACGTCACTATGAACAATGGCTAACAGATCGATGGCACTTACACTTTTACCAAGTAAAACGTGTTTTAGGTACTTTACCTAATAAACTAGATTCGTAGACATCATTTGAATGAAATCAAATTTGTCCTAATAACCATTCTTTGAAAGTGTGGATATACGAGTCTTGTTTAATGTGTCCCAGACAACACTGCCACATATAAGTCTTATCTGATCAAATCAGTTTGAGCTACTTATTTGTCATGTTATATGTTTGAGATTTATTTATATTCAAAATATAAATACTGTTATTCACATCTAATGTGTTCATCTCAATATCATCTTTATATAATAAAACACTTTAGTGTTCTAGAATATAAAGGCATACTCGCAACGAGTCATACTCGATATAGAGATAATGTTTCTAGCCAAACTAGTTATATTATAACAGTTTCCTAATTTAAGTACATACTCCAAGGGTAGTTCCTAAACTTAGGTATCTACGGTAAAACAGTGACTTTCGTCCCATTTCCAATTCGTAGATTAATCTCAATATGAAGTCAGTATCCTCCTCAAAGCAGATTCTGCACATTAGTACATATATTCATGTATCACTTTTAGTATCTAAAATCCTATTTTAATACTATTAGTGAACATGTTTATTACAAACATATTTGAAGTCAGAGCCTTGCCCGTCTTCAATTCCTTCATGTCTGTCTTGTCCATACAATTTAATACTTCTATCTAGAATAGATCTGTGAAGATCCTTCAATTTCTTTATCATACTTTAAGGATCTAATCCTTAGTTCTGATTAAGAATTAAGGAGTCTTCTGCGACAAGCTTAATGGATTAAGCACTTAAGTTATCATCACATAAATCTTCCAAAGATTATGCTCTACTATTGCTTAACTCCGAGTTTAGGCCTAATATGTTTTTTTATCAAATAAAGTAACTTATTAGTTTCCAAGACCATCCTGAAATTTATTCCCAATTTGAAAATTAAAGTCGTTTAATCACATTTTCCTTAGGATTATGTTTTAAACACTAATCTTTCAATTTTAATCTTGATTCTAATAGTCCAACTATTTAATCAACGATTTCAGGTACAATTTAATGTAATGATTACTATAGTCTAACTATATAAATAATTACAATTTTATTGGTTAAAATCAAATGTATAATGATTACTATAATCAAATTATATAATCAACTATAAATGATCGGTGATATTCAAATATATTGATTAATATAATCCAATTATATAATCAACTATAAATGAAGGGTAAAGTTCTAATTTATTGATTACTATAATCTAATTATATAATCAACTATAAATGAAGTAGTTTGAATACAGTCCAACTGTTTAATTAAAACAACAATTAAATATTAGTCCAACTAATACTTTAATTTATTTGACGAGATGTTTGATATGAGCGCGTATGGAAAGTTATTAAACGAATTTTGCAAATTTAATTCTTGCCTCCCACTATTTTTCGGCGAGCCTCTAACCCTCTGTCGAGTACTCGGGAAACCTAGTTTCCTAGTAGGCTAGGATCCCGTTAAATAACACACAATCTTGACTTTGGCCAACAAATTGTATGATACTTAACTAGGTAGATCTCTAAGATCAATTGGATCTAATCCAATTCCTAGATCCAGTAGGTGGACATCCAAGTCCGAAACATATATCTTACATATGCCAATATATCCAATATATTTTCCTAATCTTTTTCCTCTGAATCAACTAAGCCTTGGCTTTGGCACAACAAGCTTAATGATTCAAGTTAAGCAGGAACCATTGACATGGAAAGTTTCGTAATCAATGTCGATGGATAAGAAGTGATCTTGACTTTGGTCAACAAATCACGACTTGGACAAGACACCAATATGGAACAAAACTCTCATGATTCAAACACATCCGCAATCGATAAAGGTCTTGACTTTGGCCAACAAACCAATGCCAACTTTGGATCTTGAGTAAGAATCACTCAACGGAAGGAAAAACGCTTAATATGTTTTTGAGGGTTTTTCGCTTGCAAATTGGCAACCAATTTATTACCTTTGATTAGGTCTCATCATACACCCTTAAGCATGCATTCTAAAAGCATAATAAGGTGCGATAAATAAATAAACTAATAATGATATGCAGATGGATATCTCACAAATTGTTCTAAGAACAAATCACTCCATTTCCTCTCCCCGGCTAGAACTATTCTGACTTCTACCCAATAACATAAAAACCTCATTTACATTGAGGGGAATTGGTGAGAAGAGAATTACACAGAGTAAAGAGATAAAAGGCTGGACACGCAGGTCCAATTTAATAAATTCTAAATTTATTACAATTTCCAAAATTGCCCTTGCCCTTCTAATATCCATCTGATATACATTATTCATACAAATCATGTTATTCAATCAATCTAATCCAATTAATTAATCTTTGAATTAATGATCATCCAATGTTCAAACAACGATTTGATTTGCGCGAGTCAAACTCGTTTAAGAATAAATACTCAAAGTAAGTATTCTTGAATTATATTGAACTACAACTTTAAATCCAATTAATTTGTATTCAATACTAATTCCAATTTAATTCTAAATTAAATATATACACTTACTTATAAGCCTTAAAGACTTGGATTCCAAATCCAATCTTAATGGGTCTCAAAGGCCCAATAACATCCAATGTCTTGTTAATTAAAGTCCAATGGGCTTTTAATTAATTCTTAAGGCATGGGCTTTGGCCATAATGGATCAAACCCAAAATGCCAAGGCCAAATAGGAATCACCCTATTGCCAACAAATTAATTTAGGCCCATTAGGCCCAATTAAATTCTTTAAAGGGCCAAGTGATGTATTTAGACTTTATGGAATTGGTTTTGGGCCCAATTGGATCCAATCCAAAAGTCCAAAACCAAACTTAGTCAAACCAAGCCCATTAAGCCCAAATACACACTTTTAGCCCAATTAATAATTAAAGGCTTGTTAACATAATTATAATATTCCAAATATCACAATTATTTTAGTTAAAGTGTATTAGCCATAATTAATTAATTAAACGCAATATTTCCAAAAAACCAATTAACTTAATTAATCATGCTTAATCCATCAATTCATGCACAACACAAATTGAAGCCAAAACACATCATTTCATCCTCAACACAAATTGAATTCAAAATTCATAATTTCATGCTTAACATGCTCTTTGATTTTAACATGAACTTTATTGACTTTGATTCCAATCCAATCAAACCAACAATCAACATTTAAACATGCATTTAAACACATTATTTCATGCTATAAAAATCAAAAAACTGCAGCACTATTCACTGCTAGTTTCGGCCAAGCAAGGGATTTATTAACTTTGGATTCGTTTGATTTGTTTCAAATCTAATCATGAATAACTCTAAGTTAACATAATCTAAGCATGCTCAAAGCATCAATTTAAAGGACTCATGCTCAAAACACAAAAGCCCCAAATTTTAGTCTCATGAACCCTAAAATTTTCATGCTTAAAATTATCTCTTGATATCATTGTTAATGTTCCTAAAACATGCCAAGGTTCTATTAAGCATGAAAAGGTGTTCATAAATTCAAATATAAGTTGCGGAATACTTACAATGAACGGATTTGAGCTTTAAAATTTTGGGAGGAAGATCTCCAAGATCCAAGCAATGTTGATGATTCCAACTCTTGAAGTAGTTTCCCTATCACCTTAGTTGATTTCTCCAAATGCTAGCTTTGTTGATTTTGCCACAAAATCAAAGAGAATAGAGGTTAGAGTTCACGCCCAAGTTGAGAGAGTTTAGGGTTTTACATTTTTGTTCAAGTGTTACAAGTCTTGGAAGTGTAGAGAGAATTAGGTTTAGGTAAAAAGGTTTAACCATTTTTCACCCAAACTAGGTAGTTGGGTCTTGGTTTTCCAAAAACCAAAACCATGTAGATAAAAAGGCAAGTGGTATTGGCTTAAAAGCCACTACCCTCCCAACTACCACATTAAATTGGGCCCCACATTTGAATTCAAAATTCAAATGTCTCTACGAACATTTACCGTGGCTCGGTTTCGTTTAATCCGATTAAACGAACTTTCGTCGCTAAATAATTAAATCTAATTTAATTAAATAATAAATCCTCACAAATATATTACGAACGTCGTTTGTGAATTAATTCTAAATTGATTCGTTCGTCCGTATTAAAGTCCGACTTTAATTTCGTAATGAAATCCAATTTATATTAATATATCCGATTTATTAATTTTAGCCGAAAATGAATAAATTAAATAGAAAAATAAAATTTAACAATTAAATTTATTCTACCGATTAATTCCAAATTAATCGTGTTCTCTCTCTTCCGAACACATTTAATCCCAGATTAAATAACACCTTAATTAATCCCAGATTAATTTTCTCTCTCTTAATTAATCCCAGATTAATTTTCTCTCTCTTAATTAATCTCAGATTAATTCTCTCTCTTAATTAATCCCAGATTAATTCTAATTAAATCAACTGTCATAGGTGAATCTTTGGGCAGCGACCCAAGAGATCCCTGGATATGTTGGCAGTAAATACGGTTATCGGAATATCCGAATACGTGGGTACCTCGTACCACGTGCTTACCGATTTACAAGACATGGTTGGCTTCTAGCAAAGCACCGTGCCTACCCAATTCTCCAGAAATATTCTTACTAGAATATATAATCTATATCAGGCGTAGTATACGTAGTATTACGTATTGTGATCCAGTATCGGGTGTCACGTGCTAGGCGTGGGGCTGGAATTGTGTCTGCCTCGTACGAAGCACATGTCGGATGTCTGGTAACTAGTCTCTATAATCGGATGAACATGACCTAGTCATATCATCCTGATGACTGCGGTAGTTAAGAGCACCAGTACCGTATCCTACGTAACATCATCTCCACTATGACTGGAGTGATACTTCCGTCTTGACATCACACCCAATACACTACGATTCTCAAAATACCCAGCAGAGTCGTACACAAAACCTGTTAAAGCCCTGGACGACCAAAAACAAAGCATATTGATTATCGCAAGTATTAGCGGTGCAAGTTTCAGGTTAAGACCAAATACACCTACCCTGATTTCAGACTTCCATAGACACGTAGTCATACTACCAATGGAATTCCGAGGGGTCTATCCAGAGCGAAGCTGTTTCCGTACCATCGGTAAACACAACCTCCTATTACACTTGCATGAGTATCCAATACCCATATATATGAGAACTATGCTATTGTGCCCTCACAAATCGCACAAGTGTAATACTAGTCTATTCTGCATTATCGATGTCCAGTCTCGATAATACTACTACTAGGGATATTTAATGATTAATCCTTCGAGGACTGATACTGTCTCATATCATCTCAATCCAGGAACTAATCATAAGGACCTCCTATAATTTATACATCTAAGTGATTTAATCACAAATGATAGGAGTGCAATCTCCTTTTCACATAGTTAATTTGTACAACAACACCATGATCTGTACAAATAGTGACGCTATGGGTCATAATTGTCTAACAATCCTTGCCCTGTCTTTACTTCCTTCATGTCTGCCTTGTCCATACGGCAGTTACACTTCCAGTAACTCCATTTGCCACATTTTAGGCAGCATATTGAGATATGTCATTTGTCTTCCTAGAAGACTGTGATGATTTTGCCTTTGCCTCTTCTTCACACCCCAGAAGCCTTCGGCCAACCCTTGGCCATCTAGAATGTCGAAGTATGATGCGCCTTGCGCTTCTTGCCCTTGTGCAAACTTTGGCTTTGTCTCCTTGAGCATAGCCATTAACTCTCTAAGAGTTATCATTTGCAATTAATTCTTCTAAGATTTAAGAATAGATCTATGAAGATCCTTCAATTTCAATATCATACTATAAGGATCCAATCCTCAGTTCTGATTAAGAAATTAAGGAGTCTATGCAGCAAACTTAATGGATTAAGCACTAAAGTTATCATCACATGAGTATTCCAAATATCATGTTCTACTATTTGCTTAACTCCGAGCTTAGGCCCAAGACGTCACGTTTATCAAATAAAGTAACTTCTCGGTTCTTAGGACTATCCTAAGGTACTATTCCCAATTTGAAAATTAAAGCCGCTTAAATACATTTTCTTCCAAGATTATGTTTTAATCGCTTAATCTTTCAATTTATCTTGATTCTAATAGTCCAACTATTTAATCAACGATTCGTGTACTATTTAATATAATGATTACTATAGTCTAACTATATAATCAACTATAATCTAATTAATTAAACTAATTAAATTCAATTATATTGATTACAATAATCTAATTATAAAATCAACTACAATTAAATTAGTTTGAATACAGTCCAACTGTTTAATTAAAACAACAATTAAATATTAGTCCAACTAATACTTTAATTTATTTGACGAGATGTTTGATATGAGCGCGTATGGCAAGTTATTAAATGAATATTACAAATTTAATTCTTGCCACCCACTATTTTTCGGCGAGCCTCTAACCCTCTATTGAGTACTCGGGAAACCTAGTTTCCTAGTAGGCTAGGATCCCGTTAAATAACACACAATCTTGACTTTGGCCAACAAATTGTATGATACTTAACTAGGTAGATCTCTAAGATCAATTGGATCTAATCCAATTCCTAGATCCAGTAGGTGGACATCCAAGTCCGAAACATATATCTTACATATGCCAATATATCTAATATATTTTCCTAACCTTTTTCCTCTGAATCAACTAAGCCTTGGCTTTGGCACAACAAGCTTAATGATTCCAGTAAGCGGGACCCATTGACATGGAAAGATTCGTATTCAATGTCGATGGACAAGAAATGATCTTGACTTTGGCCAAAAAGTCACGACTTGACAAGACACCGATATGGGACAAAACTCTCATGATTCAAACATATCCGCAATTGACAAAGGTCTTGACTTTGGCCAACAAACCAAGGCGAACTTTGGATCTTGAATAAGAATAACTCAATGGAAGGAAAAACGCTTAATATGTTTTTGAGGATTTTTCGCATGAAAATTGGCAACCAATTTATTATCTTTGTTAATCATCATCATACACCGTTAAACATGCATTCTAAACACATAATAAGGCGTGTAAATAAATATAATAATGATATGCGGATGGATACTAAACACATTGATCCTAGATCAAATCTCTCATTTTCCTCTCTCCCGCTAGCACAAGTATTGCTTCTACCCATTACATAACACTTCTAAAGAAACCTCATTTACATTGAGTGGAATATGTGAGAAGAGAAATACACAGAGTAATGAGGTAATAGGCTTGACACGCAGGTCCAATTAATAAATTCTAAATTTATTACAATAATTTCCAAAATTACCCTACCCATCTAATATCCATCCGATATACATTATTCATGCATCGCAATCATGTATTCACACAAGCATGTTATCAATCAATCTAATCCAATTAATTAATCTGAATATTAATGACCATCCAATGTTCAAACAATGATTTGATTTTGCGCGAGTCAAACTCGTTTTGCGAATAAGCACTCAAAGTACGAATTCTTGAATTAAATTAAACTACAACATTAAATCCAATTTAATTTATATTTGATAATAATTCATTTATTTAATTCTAAATTAAATACTACACTTTATAAACGAACCTTTACAACTTAAATTCCAAATTTAATCGTTACGGGTCTCAAAGCCTGATAAACATCCAATGTTAACTAATTAAAGTCTAATGGGCATTCAATTAATTTCTCAAGGCGTGGGCTTCGGCAACCAAAGCCCAATAAAGGAATCACCCCATAAGCCTATAAATCAATTTCGGTCCATTAGGCCCAATTAAACTTTAAAGGCCCATTTGTCATAATTGGACTTTATGGATATGGTTTTGGGCCCAATTGGATCCAAACAATTTGCCTAAACCAAACTTGGCCCAACCAAACCTATGTAGCCCAATTACAACTTTACAAGCCAAAATCCAATTTAAGCCCAATTAGTTAAATTACCAAATTCCAAATTTTATAACTTAAATAACCAAAGTGTAAAGTCATAATTAATTAACCAAATTAACATTTCCAAAATATTAATTCACTCAATTAATTATGCTCATTATCATCATCACATGTCCAACACATTTGAATCAAAATCAACTCATTTTTCATGCATCAAGTCCACGGTAATTTAGGGTTTTCCAAATCAATTCCGAATTCAATCCAATTAAATCCTAAATCAACATTCCCAACATGATTCTAACTCATCCAATGATCAAAATCACAAAATACCATGACCTAGGGCAATCACACACATTCTACCAAGCCTTATGATTTGGGGAAAATTTGTCCAATTCGAAATTCTTCAAATTGACAATGCATAACACCATGTTATCATCATTCAAGCATATATCAACAATCAATTTCATCAAAACATGCTCAAATCAATTTTACCCTAAATTCATTTCATGCTCAAAATGGCTCTGATACCATTGTTGGGTTTCTATTAAGTCCCAATGATCATTTTCAAGCAAGGAATAACATGTGAATACTCAAAGGAGAATGGCGGAATCATACTCACAATGAACAGATTGGATGCTACAAAGAACAAAAATTTTTCATCCTTGTTGGTGAAGCTCACGGCCAAGCATGGTTCTTTGTCCTCCATCTTCATCATCAAGCTCCAAGCTTTATCAATGGATTCCAAGCTCACAAGTAGGTTTCCCTATCACCTTGTATGCCTCTAATGTATGTGTGCTAGCACCTTGATGATTTGCTACAAATCATCCTCTTTCTTCATAATGTTCACGATTTTGATGAATAAAATGGAGAGAAGAATTTTAGGCCCCTTGGCCGAATACCCTTGGAGAAGAGAGAGAGATGGTGTTTCTAGTATATGGTTTTTAGATTACAAAAATCTTATACCAAAAATCCAACTTCCAAAGTCAAAAAGCAAAAAGCATTAAAGCCTTTCATCTACTCATTTCACTATTCACATCACATCTATCACTATTCACATCACTAATGATAAGTTGTCAAGTCACTCAAAGTGACTAGACATCACATTAATTGACTGGCTAGTGATTTGTCGCTAGATGTGACTAGCGATTTGACGCTTGATGTGACTTATGGGCCGCACTTGATTCAAAATGCGAGTGCGTCCGCAAACACTCTCGGGCTCAGATTTGTTAATTCCGAATTAACGAATTTTCTACTGCGTCATAATTAAATATAATTTAGTTAAATAATCATGCCTAGCATAATTACTATTCAAGTCGCTAATAAATTAATTCTAAATTAATTAGTTCGCCCGAATTAAAATCTAATTTTAATTCCGCGTCGAAATACAATTTCGATTAATATATCAAATATATTATTTTATCGATTAATTCCAAATTAATCGTTATGTCGCTTTAATTAATATTTTATCTAGATAAAATATATCTGTAATTAATCCCAGATTAATTTTCTCTCTCATCCAATTAATCTCATATTAATCAAGTACGAGTCATACGTCATCAGTGAATCTTCAGGAAGCGACCCATGAGATCCCTGGATATGTTGGCAGTAAATACGGTTATCGGACTATCTGAATACGTACGTACATAATACTACGTTTTTACCGATTTACAAGACAAGGTTGGCTTCTAGCAAAGCGCCATGCCTACCCAATGTTGTACAATTATGACCTATAACGTCACTATTTGTACAGATCATGGCGTTGTTGTACAAATTAACTATGTGACAAAGGAGATTGCTCGCTTATCATTTGTGATTAGATCACCTAGATGTATAAATGATGAGAGGTCCCTATGATTTGTTCCTGGACAGAGAATGATATGAGACAGTATCAGTCCACGAAGAATAAATCATTAAATATCCATAGTCAGAGTATTATCGAGATTGGACATCGATAAATACATAAAAGACTAGTATTGCACTTATGCGCGTTGTGAGGGCACAACGGCATAGTTCTCATATATTTGGGAATATGATACTCATGCAAGTGTAATAGGAGGTTTTGTTTCACCGATGGTACGGGAAACAGCTTCGCTCTGGATAGACCCCCTCGGAACTCCGTTGGTAGTATGACTATGTGTCTATGGAAGTCCGAAATCAGGGTAGGTGTATTTAGTCTTAACCTGAGACTTGCACCGCTAATACTTGCAACAATCAATATACTTTGGTTGCGGTCGTCCAGGGCTTTAACAGGTTTTGTGTACGCCAATACTGGGTATATTGAGAATCGTAGTGTGTAGGGTGTGATGTCAAGACAGAAGTATCACTCCAGTCTTAGTGGAGATGATGGTCACATAGGATACGGTATTAGTACTCTTAAATGCTGTAGTTATCGGGATAAAATGACTAGGTCAGGTTTATCCGATTATAGTGACTAGTTACCAAACATCCGACATGTGCTTTGTACGGGGCAGACACAATTCCAACCCCAGGCCTAGCACGTGATCATCCGATACTGGACAGAAATACGCAATACTACGTATACTACGTCTGATACAGATCCTTTATTCCTGTAAGGATATTTCTGGATAATTGGGTAGTGATGGCCCTTTGCTAAAGGCCAACCTTGTCTTGTAAATTGGTAAAACGAAGTACGAGGTACTTACGTGTTCGGATAGTCCGACGACTGAATTTACTGCCAACATATCTGGGGATCTCATGGGTCGCTTCCCAAAAATTCACCGATGACGTATGACTCGCACTTTAATTAATCTTGGATTAATTAGAAGAGAGAGAAAATTAATCTGGGATTAATTTCGGAGATATTTTATCTAGGAAAAAATATCATTTAAAGAGAGATAACGATTAATTTGGAATTAATCGGTAAATTAATATATTTGATATATTAAACGAAATCGAATTTCGACGCGAAATTAAAAATAGATTTTATTTCGGGCGAACGAATTAATTTAGAATTAATTCATTAGCGACGTGAATAGTAATTATGCTTGGCATGGTTATTTAATTAAATTAGATTTAATTACGACGCAACGAAGAAATCGTTAATTTGGAATTAACGAACCTGAGCCCGAGATTATTTACGAGCGCATTCGCATTTCGAATTCGAGTGCGGCACGCAAGTCAAATAAAGCGTCAAATCATTAGTCGCATCAAACGTTAAATCGCTAGTCGTTTCAAGCGTCAAATCACTTATCACTTTGAGTGATGTGACTTGATAACTTGAATGAGTGATGTGACTTGACCATTGACTTGATGTGACTTGATGTGGCAGGTGCGGTTTTATTGTTTGACTTTAAAACCAAATTCAAATGAAATGCATTTGAAATTCAAATGTGTGTATTTGATACACAAATTTGGTAACACTTTACCATCTCTCTCTCTTTTCTTCCCATTTTTTTTCTCTCTTTCTCCCTCACAAATACACGCCCAAGGGGCTGCAATGAACTACAAAACCGTGAACAGTAAGGGGATTTAGGGGTTGATTTTATGGAAAAATCGAAAGTGCTAGCACACCGAGAGTTTTACGAAGGTGATAGGGAAACCCACCCACGAGTCGGAAATCAAATGACGGAGCTTGGAGCTTGGTTTCTTGGATTCTTGAAGACTCAAAACTGAAATTTTGAGGCAGTGGACTGCGCTGCATTTGGCATGAATTAAAGGGCAAAAAATGATTTTGTTCTTCACCAAATCATCTCAACCGAACGATGTGAGTATTCCGCTACCTCCATCGATGTATTCACATGTTATTTTCAAGCTTATATTGATCTAGGGACCGAATTAGAAACCAACACCCAATTCTCCAGAAACATGCTTATAGGAATAAGCGATCTATATCAAGCGTAGTATACGTATTATCGTGATGTCGATCCAGTATCGGATGGTCACGTGCAAGGCCTGGGGCTGGAAATATGTATGCCCCGTACGAAGCACATATCGATCGTCTGCTAACTAGTCTCTATAATCGGATATACATGACCTAGTCATAATATCCCGATAGCTGCAGCATAAAAGAGAAAAAATTTCGTATCCTACGTGATCATCATCTCCACTATAGCTGAAGTGATACTTCCATCTTGACATCACACCCAATACACTACGATTCTCAATATACCAAGAAGAGGCATACACAGAACCGGTTAAAGCTCTAAACGACCAAAATGAAAGTATATTGATTGTCGCAAGTATTAGCGGTGCAAGTCTCAAGTTAAAACCAAATACACCTACCTTGAATTCGGACTTCCATAGACACATAGTTATGCTACCAATGGAATTCCGAGGGGGTCTATCTAGAGCGAATCTGTTTTCCATACCATCGGTAAAACACAACCTCATATTACACTTGCATGAGTATCCAATACCCAAATATATGAGAACTATGCCGTTATGCTCCCATAACATGCACAAGTGAAATACTAGTCTATTCCGTATTATCGATGTCCAATCTTGATAATACTATGACTATGGATATTTAATGATTAAACCTTTGTGGATTGATACTGTCTCATATCATCTCAATCCAGGAACTAATTATAAGGACCTTTCATCATTTATGTATCTAGGTGATCTAATCACAAATGATAAAAGAGCAATTTTCTTTGTAACATAGTTAATTTGTACAACAACACCATGATCTGTACAAATAGTGATGCTATGGGTCATAATTGTCCAACATAGAGCACTACACCCAGGACAAAAGCTCAACTAGCAGTGTAGCCACCATACAGGATTTCGGGGATCTGTCAACCCTAGTCCTGCTCGAGAATCTGAGAGCGTTCCCTCAGTCCTCCACATGTGCACATGTCTCTAAATCTGTCAATTCCACTGTAACTCAAGTTACATACTGGGGTGAGGTTTTACCTCATCCCCCGAAAGACAAGGACATAAAATATGTATTGAAAATATAAATCTTAAACTGAAATATCTACCTTTCCATAAAACTTCTCAAATCAAAATAAATCATATATGATTTATAAACAAACTTGGCTAACGCCCTAGATGCTGACAAGTATGTCTGACTGAAGAAAATGCGAAATAAAAACTATGTGGAAAAAGGGAATGTGTCCACTCACTGCGATCAAGTCTAGTTGTGCTGGTGCTGAATCCTTGATTGCAAGGAACTGTGTTTCATGTGGATAACCTATGGTAGGAACCTAATTAGAATCGACATATACGATCAACTTTAATACTTTAAAGATTTACTCGAAAATCATAAACTTAAGACTTGTAATGGCCATAATTCGGTGTATGATTGAAGATAAATTGATACGAGTCCTTAAAGGTGATTTCTAACGCATCAGCATAAAATTGGGGACTTAAAACTGATTGAATGTGTTTTTGGCTTCGCGTCGCGAAGCAGAAAGGATTCGCGCATCGCGACGAAGAACTCCCCAGCTTCGCGACGCCCCTGCGAATTCCAAGATTGTCCAGGTTCTGTTTTTCTTCTTTAACTCTTCCAAAACCCAACTTTTTCAATCTTTACTCCTTTCGAACACTTCTAATCCACAAACCAATATTCAAAACATCATCACACATTTAATTTTCATCATCTAAACTATCAATTTATCTTCAAAACAATTCATAATTGGTTATATACATTCTACTAAACTCTATCCATCACCCATTTTTCCTTCTCAATCATCCAAAGTTTATTTTATAACAATACTTCTATACCACAATTTCAATATAATAAATATGATTTCAAACAAGGAATTATACAATCATCATCATATCCATGTAAATCATCCTATTAAAATCATCAAAACTTCAAGTCTTGAAAATGAGTTAGATGGGTTTTTCTTACCTCTTTCCTCTTTTCTTCCATGGTTGTCAAGATTCTGCACTCTTTCCTTCTCTTCTTCTTCTTCCTTCATTTCCTCTTCTTGTTCTTCTTCTTCTTCTTCTTCTTCTTCTTCTTCTTCTTCTTCTTCTTCTTCTTCTTCTTCTTCTCTTTTCCCTCCATTTTCTCTCACGGTTTTCTTCTCTCTCCTCTCCATTTCGTTTTCTTCTTCTTTTGTAAGGTGAATAGTTTTCCTTTTTATAGTAGGACCTAATTGATGCAAAGAAGGGTGTGGAAATTTCTAGAGAAATGGAGAAATTTGGTGCATTTGTCATTTGGGTCCGAAATCACTATTCATCCAGATTTTAACTTGCCGTTTTGACCTAGTTCTGGTCCGAATTTGGAAAAATATTTAACTTGGAAGTTGTAGGTCTCGGTCTAAGCTTTCCGATGTTATAAAATTCATAAAATTCTGACTTTTTATGAAAACATTATGCCCAAAATACTATATATAGTACAAAAGAGCATACGATACAATTTCTTCTCGGGACCTTAAGAAATTTACCGATCATTCCCAAAGTCTTTTCATAACTGTATTTGAGTCCCAACATGATTTATTTTACGTTCCTTTGTCCCGTACATAATAATATCGTCATAGGTAGTAGTAATATCTATCGGTCGTTACAAATTCTCCCCTCCTTAAATAAGATTCGTCCTCGAATCCTCTTTGGCGTCTAACTTGTGGTTTCCTTAATCTTCTTGTCTCTATCCTTTGCTGGATACTTAATCTTTCTCTTTTCCTTCTTCCTAGGTCCTCGTTCTATAATAATTCTGCTGATTACTTTTGACTATTGTCCCGCTATTCCTTATACTCTTTGTTTCTAAGATCTCTTCTTTATAGACTTTCACTTATGCCTCATGATTCCTTAATATGAGCAAACTCTTAATAGCTAATTTTTTGGTTTCCATCGAAGATCTTAGTATCTAATACCAATATCTAATATTTCTCCATTCCATTTGTCCATCTTAACCTTAGAATTATTTCCTACCTTGGTTGCATCTCATCGATTCCTCTCTCCTAATTTTTTACTTGAACTCCCTTTCTTTACTTTACTTCATTTTATCGACTACAATAGACTTCCTTGGTCTATTCTGTCTTTCTTACTTGAATTTTCTCTTACATACTTATTTTAACCTATATTCTTGTTATCATTTGATACTATTCTATCCTAACCTAACAACTTCATTTCGCCTTCCCAAAGTCTCACCTAATCATCTGCGAATTACATTATTGATCTTTCTTTTCTATTCTCCTTTCTTACATCTCTCGACAATCGCTTTGCAATAACTTATTTTACCGTTCCTATACTATAATACAAACCTACCAAACCACCCATAACCCGCGGTTAAACCATCCCAAACCCTTAGTGGTTTGGTCTCTTTGAGCTAGGGCTGGGTATTTTACACAATTCCTCTTTAACTCTTTCTTAGTATTCTTGTCATCCTTTCTTTATTTCATTCAAAGCTTATTTAATATATATTTTTTCCATAGTCTATATCTTACTGATTACAATTCTCAATCTGTTTCTATTACTCTTTTATATCCGTTTGTCTTCTTATACGTGGCCGCAACTAAGTATATTTTCTATTTTTTATTATTACTCTTTGACTATCTTACTTCCAATAATGGTATCAACCATCTTGTTGATTTACCTTTTTGTTTCATCCTCTATCTGCACCTACTATAGGACATATCTTCTTCCATTACTTGAAGGATATCTGATCTCATATGTCATTGGTTATCCTTAACACTTTCATTACCGTCTTATTATATGCTTGTCTACTACTTCTTCTTTTGCTATTTTATCCATTGGTTCCTGTTATATCAATTACTAGGACTATCTTTTTCTTTTCTTATAATCACTACTCTTGTATTTGCTCCTGGAGTATCTCGAAGTTGCACTTCCATTCCATTTGTTATTGGTATCATTCGAGGGTTGGGAGGGCGGGAGCTAATCTTAAAATTTCGGTGCCTTGATGATACTACACCCTCCCTTTGGATACTACTGTAATCATTTTGTTATCCTTTTTATGGGACTCATTTTACTATGATGACTCTTTCCTCATTCTAGTCCTTCACCTTTTACTCACTTACTTTTCTAAGAATTGTTCCTACTTGTCTACTACCGGCATCCCATACTTAATCTTCGACCTATATACTATTCTCGTCCTACACTCCTTACTTTTTTCACTCTTTATGAGGTCCTCACTATACTCCCATAAATGATTTTCTATAATATTTGTTCTTCTAATCTTTCTGATTCCTTGAAGGTTCCTTCTTAATCTTAGTCTCTCGATTCCTCATTCTTTGATTCGTACACTTCATTCTTCATAAAATCCTTCTTTTCTTAATACCATGGGGTTCTCTTACATGTTTCTCACTATATCCTACGAATCCTTGTCAACATGGTGTTAAACCTCCTATTTTTCAAGTTCCAAGTCCAAATTTCTCCAGATTCATCACCTAGTTATCGATCCATCACGTGATTTATTTGATCTTTAATTATTCTTCTTTGCAGTTTCTTTCTTTTACTAAGTTCTAGGGTTCAATTACTTCCTAACTACTCCTCAAGATTCTCATACCATCTGCATATGTTGTTTCTTTACCATACTTCGTACTATTAAGACTATTAGAGAGTCATTTTTCTATTTATTTCTCAAATTTCGACCTTTTCTTGCTGCATACCTTGATTTGAACATTTTATCCTATTATCGATACTGATACTCTTATCACTTCCTTAAACATTTCCAATCTTATAGATTTATTCTCATATTAATCCTTATGCTTTCCTACGAATCCTTATTAGCTCAACTTATCTGTGGTTTATACGATATCTGACTTTCTTGTGATCCTTTACTAGTCTAGCAATCCTTACTCTAACTTCCTTAATCTGTGAACTATCTTAAGTGTCTCATTCTTTAAACTCTCAAAACTTCTTTGATCTTTCTTCTAGGTGGATGTTGTTGGAAAGTTATGACCAATAGCGTCACTATTTGTACAGATCATGGTGTTGTTGTACAAATTAACTATGTGACAAAGGAGATTGCATTCTTATCATTTGTGATAGACCACTTAGATGAATAAATGATGAGAGGTTCTTGTGATTTGTTCCTTGATTGAGAATGATATGAGACAGTATCAATCAACGAAGGATAAATCATTAAATATCCCTAGTCAGAGTATTATCGAGATTGGACATCGATAAATACGTAAAAGACTAGTATTGCACTTGTGCGCATTGTGAGGGCACAACGACATAGTTCTCATATATTTAAGTATTGGATACTTATGCAAGTGCGATAGGAGGTTGTGTTTCACCGATGGTATGGGAAACAACTTCGCTCTGGATAGACCCCCTCGGAATCCCATTGGTAGTATGATTGTGTGTCTATGGGAGTCTGACATCAGGGTAGCTGTATTTGGTCTTAACCTGAGACTTGCACCACTAATACTTACGACAATCAATATACTTTGGTTGCAGTCGTCCAGGGCTTTAACCGGTTTTATGTACGCCAATGCTGGGTGTATTGAGAATCCTAGAGTATTGGGTGTGATGTCAAGACGGAAGTATAACTCCAGTCATAGTGGAGATGATATCACGCAGGATACGATATTAGTGCTCTTAAGTGCTACGCGGCCATCGGGATATTATGACTAGGTCATATATATCCGATTATAGAGACTAGTTACCAGACATCCGACAAGTGCTTCGTACGGGGCAGACATAATTCTAGCCCCATGCCTAGCAAATGATTATCCAATGCTGGACAGAAATACGCAATACCACGTATACTACTCCTGATACTGATCCTTTATTCCTGTAAGGATATTTCCGGAGAATTGGGTAGGCATGACGCTTTGCTAGAGGCCAACCTTGTCTTGTAAATCGGTAAAACGTAGTACTTGGTACTTACGTGTTCGGATAGTCCGATGACCGTATTTACTACCAACATATCTGAGGATCTCATGGGTCGCTTCCCAATGATTCACCAATGACGTATGACTCACACTTTAATTAATCTGGGATTAATTAGAAGAGAGAGAAAATTAATCTGGGATTAATTTCGTAGATATCTTATCTAGGATAAAATATCAATAAAAGAGAGATAACGATTAATTTGGAATTAATCGATAAATTAATATATTCGATATATTAAACAAAATTGGATTTCGATGCGGAATTAAAATTAGATTTTAATTCGGGCAAACGAATTAATTTAGAATTAATTCGTTGGCGATGTGAATAGTAAATATGCTAGGCATGATTATTTAATTAAATTAGATTTAATTACGACGCAACGAAAAATCGTTAATTTGGAATTATCGAACCCGAGCCCGAGATTATTTACGAGCACATTCGCATTTCGAATTCGAGTGCGGCACGTAAGTCACATCAAGCGTCAAATCATTCGTCATATCAAACGTCAAATCAAACGTCACTTTGAGTGATGTGACACTTGATTGATTGATGCGATTGATTGATTGATGCGATTGATTGATTGAAAAGGCAACTTGTCACTTTGAGTGATGTAAGTTGGTGGAATAGTGCAAGTGGTTGGAAAAGCATTTACCATTTAATTATTTGATATTTATTTGGTAAATCTTTAATATATTTTATGGAAAATATATAAAGGATTTTGGAAATTGTTTTACCAACTCAACCAACACATTTCATCTTCATCTTTTTCGCTCTTTCTCTCCATGAAGGTCACACCCAAGGGGCAGTGAACTGCATGCCTTTGCCGAAAATGGGAAGCCATTTTTAAGTGTTTTTATTGCAAAATACTTGAGAGCTAGCACTCGGAGAGTTATACGAAGGTGTTAGGGAAACCCACCCACGAGCCTGGAATCAAACGACGAAGATTCGAAGCTCAAAATAGTGAACCAAAATTGAAAAACAGTCGACAGTGGACTGGTCAGTGTGCGCCACTTTGGAGGAATAATAAATCAATTTTGTTCGCCATCAAATCGCTTCAACCGATCGATGTGAGTATTCCGCTGTCTCCTTTGATGTATTCACACATTATTTTCATGCTTGTTATGATCTTGCGACCTAATTTAGAAACCAACAATGGCATCAAGAGCCTAGGTTCAAGCATGAAACTTTTAGGGCTTAAAATTGGGGTAAAATGAATTTGAGCATGATTTTATGAAATTGAATGATTGAGTATGCTTAAATGTTATTGAATTAAGGATTGATTGGATCAATTTGATGAAATTGTGATTGGACCAAATTTCCCCATTTTTTTGTGCTTGGCCGAATACATTAGGGTTTTTGGAATTTTTCATTTTGATTCATTGGATGAGTTGTAATGATGTTGGATGATGTTAATTTGAGATTGAATTGGATTGAATTTTGAATTGAATAAAAATCCCCAAATACTCATCTTGGCCGAATACTTTATGCCCTGAAAAGTCTTGGATTTTGATTTTGGACATTGGATGTGTGGGAAATCATTCGGGATAAGGATTTAATGTCGATTGTGAATTAATTGGATTGAAACCGAATTGGACATGAAATCACTCTCTTGGCCGGGACTTGAAAGCATGAAATGGGTTTGATTTTGATAAAATGTGTTGGACATGTTTTGTTGATAATGAGCATGATTAATTAGGTTAATCAATGTTTTAGAAATATTGATTAAATAATTAATCATGTTGAACACTTTATGTAATTAAATTAGTAATTTGGAATTTGGTAATTTAATTATTTGGGCCTAATTTTGGAAATTGGACTTGTAATGTTGTAAATGGGCTTATTGGGCTTTGTTGTACAAAGTTGGGTTTAGGCAAATTGGATTGGATTCAATTGGGCCCAAAACCACTTTCGTTAAGCCCAAATGCGACTTAATGAACCTTTAAAGTTCAATTGGGCCTAATGGGCCTAAATTAATTTATGGGCTTATGGGGTAATTCCCCAGATTGGATTTTGGTTATTCGGTTTGACCCGAGTTGACCAAAAGTCCATGCCTTAAGAAATCAATTAAAAGCCCATTGGACTTTAATTGAATTGACGTTGGACGTTAATCGGTCTTTGAGACGTGTTACGATTAAATTTGGAATTTAAGTCGTAAAAGGTTTATTAATAGAGTGTATATTTAATTTGGAATTGAATAGTGAATTAGTATTAAATACATATTAAATTGGATTTAATGTTGTAGTTTAATTTAATTCGAGAATTCGTACTTTGAGTACTTATTCGAAAAAATGAGTTTGACTCGCGTAAAATCAAATCGTTGTTTGAACATTGGATGATCACTAATTATCAGATTAATTAATTTGATTAGATTGATTGATAACATGCTTGTGTGAATACGTGGTTTTGATGAATGAATAATGTATATAAGATGGATATTAGACTGGTGGGGGCAATTTTGGAAATTATTGTAATAAATTTGATTTATTAAATTGGACCTACGTTGCCAGCCTTATCACCTCTATTCTATTTGTATTCTCTTCTCACCTATTCCCCTCAATGCAAATGAGGTTTCTTTAGAAGTGTAGTGTAACGGGTAGAAGTATACAAGTGCTAGTTTGAGAGAGAAATGGGGAGATTTGATCTAGATCAATGTGTTAAGAATCCATCCGTATATCATTATTATTTTTTCATACTCGCTTTATTATGTATTTAGAATGCATGTTTAAGGGTGTATGATGATGAGACCTTAACAAAGATAATAAATGGGTAGCCATTTGCACGCGAAAACCCATCACTTTATATCAAGCATTTTTCCTTCCATTGAGTGATTCTTACTCAAGATCCGAGACTGGCATGGGTTGTTGGCCAAAGTCAAGCCCTTTGTCCGTCGAAGATGTGTTTGAATCACGAGAGTTTTGATCCATATCGGTGTCCTGTCCAAGTTGTGTTTTCTTGGCCAAAGTCAAGACCACTTCTTGTCACTCGACATTGATTACGAAGCTTTCCATGGTCAATGGGTCGCGCTTGACTAGGATCACTAGGTTTGTTGTGCCAAAGCCAAGGCTTAGTTGATTCAGAGGAAAAAGGTTAGGCTACATATTGGATATGTAGGCATATATAAGATATATGTTTCGGACTTGAATGTCCACCTACCGATCTAGGAATTGGCTTGGATCCAATTGATCTTAGAGATTTACCTAGTTTATTATCATATATTTGTTGGCCAAAGTCAATATTATGTGACATTTAACAGGATCCTAGCCCACTAGGAAAGACGGTTTCCCGAGTACTCGACAGAGGGTTAGAGGCTCGCCGAAAAATAGTGGGAGGCAAGAATTGAATTTGCAATATTCGTTCAATTACTCGCCATACGCGCTCAATCAAATATCATTCGTCAAATAATTAAAAGTATTAGTTGGACTAATATTTAATGTTGCCTTAATTAATATAGTTGGACTCTATTCAAACAAATTCATTAATAGTTGATTTTATAATTGGATTATAGTAATCAATATAATTGAATTGAAGTTATAGTTGATTAAATAGTTGGACTATTGTAATCATTATAATAAATAGTACCTCAAATAATTGATTAAATAGTTGGACTATTAAAATCAAGATAACATTGTAAGTTGGACATTTAAAATATAATCAGGGATTAAAATGTTTTAAGTGGTTTAATTTTCAAATTGGGAATGTTTTCAGGATGGTCCTGGAAATAAAATAATAAGTTACTTTATTTGATAAAATAACATATTATGCCTAAGCCCAGAATTAATCAAATAGTAGAGCATAATCTTTGGAAGATTTATGTGATGATAACTTAAAGTGCTTAATCCGATATACATGTCATAAATCTATGTTTAGGTTTAAGAAGTATTAAAATTGCAAATAAATAATTCTTGGAGAATTAATGACTATTCTCAAGGAGATAAAGTCAAACTTTGCAATTAGGCAAGTAGCGCAAGGCACACTTTACTTCAATATTCTAGAAACTCAAGGCTTGGCCAAAGGCTTCTGGAATGTTGAAACAGGCAAAGGCAAAATCATTATAATCTTCTGGGAATATAAAGGATGTATCCCAAAGTGACTGCCGGTTGGATATGGTAGACATGAAGGAATTAAAGAAAGGGCAAGGCTCTGACTTTAAGATGTGTTTGTCAAAATTATGTCCATTACTAGTATTAAAATTGGATTTTAAAATACTTAGTATGGTACATAAATATATGCATTGATGATTCAAGATCTTTTGTGAGCAGGATACTGACTTCAAGATGAGATTAATCTACGAATCTGAAACGGGACGTAAGTCGTTGTTTCGACTGTAGATACATAAGTTTAGGAACTACCCTTCGGGTATGTACTTAAATTAGGGAACTGTTTAATGTAACTAGTTTGGCTAGAAACATTATCTATGTATCAATGTTTAAACTGTTGCGGATAAACCTTTATATTCTACAACACTAAAGTGTTTCATTATATAAAAATGATACTGAGATAAATGCATTAGATGTGAATAACAGTATTTATATTTTGAATATAAATAAAATCTCGAACATATAATATGACAACTAAAAGCTCATACTGATTTGATCATATGAAACTAATTGTGGCGTTATTGTCTGGGACACAATCAAATAAGAATCGTATATCCACACTTTTGAAGAGTGGGTACTAGGACTAATTTGATTCCAATCAAATAAAGTCTACGAATCTAGTTTATTAGGCAAAGTGCCTAAAGCACTATTTACTTGGTAAATGTGTAAATGCCACAGATCTGTTAGCCCTAGTTCATAGTGGAACATATGGGCCCATGTCTAGCTAGGCTAGATGTGGATGTGAATATTTCGTGACCTATACGGATGTGGCATCGCGTTATGGTTATGTGTATCTTTTGAAGAACATAAATCGGAAACTTTTAGAGTCTCGACATGAAATAGACAAAGAAATCGGCTAAAGTATTAAACCGTCATGGTAAGACCATAATGGAAAATACTTAAGCAATAAGTTTCACATATACTTGAAAGAGTGTAGCATTTTTTTCAAATGAGGACTCCTCCCGGAACACGTCAGTTTGACGGTGTGTCCGAACTAAGTAACCGTATTTTGTTAAACATGATAAGGTTAATCACGAGTCACTCTGAGCTACATTTTCCTTCAACGGATAAGCATTAACAGTGAAGAACTTATTTAGAATAAGGTTCCATTAAAATCTGTTTGTCATATTTCATATTAGATATGAACGGGAAAGAAACCGGGTTTCACATTCCTATATATTTGGGTATGCTAGGCATATATTTGGATGATACCAAACTAGAACCCAACTTGGATAAGTGTCAATTAAAGTATATCCTAGGATAAATAAGTATATTACTTTACATCTCACAAGAGAATAATGTCATTGTTGCTCGCCATGTGGTTTTCCTAAGAGGAATACCGATATGCAGTGGTAAGTGGGAGGGTTGTAAAACTCGATGAAAATCGGAGTAATACTATTTCAGGCACCGAATCTTAATGGAATATAAATAGTTCATCAAGGATGAAACTATTACCAGAAATCTTCGAATACACATGAACCGCGTAGGTGAGAGAGGGTCAGAAAACAACCTGGGGTATGGGTTTCTGATCACACCTCATAAAGATGTCAACTTGTTGAGGTATACCAATCGACTACGTTTGAGAAAGTGATACAAAGTATCGACTCCTTTTATGGAAAAGTGCCATGAGTCCGAAATGGATTCCATGTATAACAACTATGTTTAGATACTAGTTGATGTACCGTAAAGAATTGTGCCTATTGGTACTGTATAAGTCTTCAAGGAAGACATACATGGAAGGCAACATACCAACGTACAATGCTAGGCTTGTACCGGAAAGGTATCGTTATAAACATTGTGTTGATTACGGTTCAATCTTTTACCTGTTGCCATGGCAAATCCATTTGGATAATGCTTGCTGTAGCTGCACGTTTCATTTATGAAATGTGTCAGTTAAAGATCAAAATCGCTTTCCTTAAACGGAAACCTTTTGGAGGATGTTTATAACATCCTGACGATTTTATCGTACCTAAACCAGCAAACTAGGTTTGCAGGTTATTCGATCCATGTTTGGATTGAAGCAAGCATTAGGTTCTTGGAATCATCATTTTGATGTAATCATAATGGTCTATAATTTAATTCAAAACAAAATGATTCTTGTGTATATAAGGAGGTTAGTGGGAGAGCACTGACAAGAATGTCCCTTAATAAAATAATGATAACATATTCATTTCTTGGAAATGAAATTCCCATAATAAAACAATCGGCGAAAGCTTGGCTTTCGAAGAAAATTCTCCGTAGAATTCTTGGAATTTCGGTACGACCTTCCGATCAAAATCTCATATTTTCAAGTGTATCGTTTTATTAGGATGTTTCCGGTAGCTTCATAAATTAGCGAATTGTATGAATTGAATATGATTTAATATGTTAAAATGGTAACTGTGGTAGAATCCGGGGTGAAACGGACGAGATATGATCGATCCGGTAGTAATAGCGAGATTCTGGTAAAATGGCATTTCTCGTGCGATTGAGCGTAAATAGTCGTAAATGTAGTTATGATGTAATTATGGTATTGCGAGGGTAGTTGGGTAATTTCGATTTAGTTCGGAGGGTTTGAGACCCTTCCGTAGCGTTTGCGGAAACTTTTCCGCAAGTTTTGCCGCAAACGCGTAAAATAAGAATTTGACCTATCTAGTTAGTTTAAGATAGCAAAGTGAGCATGTGTAGAGTAATGAAACTTAAACCGTAGAGTCGGTGAGGATTTGAGGATTCCAAGGAAATCCGTAGTTTATAGTTGATGAGTAGAAAGTTCCGCAAATAGCGGTTCTGACAGATGTTGTGATTTGTTTTGGCAGATCGGACCCGGATCGCGGGCACTCGCGTAACCAGGTAAGTAACTCATGCTTGACTACGTAGGAAGTTATCGTTATACGAAAGTAATATTATAATAAAGTTATATATATAATCATATGCAAGAAACTTGTGTATAATTATATGATCGTAGAAGAAATAAGCTAGTGAATTTGTACACAGACATAGATAAGAGCATTCAACTATAAGCAGAGATATAAGATTAAGATAGACAGGAGCATACAGAGGCAAAGAGAAACATGTGTAGGTATAGACCTGTTTATATATATGGATGGAGCATATGAATAAGGTTTGTTTATAACCATAATTAATTGAAACCTGGGTATGGGGGGTTGTAGAAAAACTACACCATAGGGTATGAGATTAAGTTTTACAAGCTAATAATTATAAAGAAGAAGGCATATAAACATAAAAGCGGATAAACATGCATGGGGACCTAAGCAGATAATCATATGGCAAATATGGAGTTTGCATGTATGCGTAGATATATAGGATTATGTATCTGTTATATTGAGCTATTGATAAAATGAGAGCATGAGTAAAGTATGGTTTAAAAATGAAAACTATAAGTTTTGATGTGATACATATTAGTTGAGTAGAAGATGAGAATATTGTGCATATGTTCGAAAAATGTATCAATGAGATACACACAGATACTTTACGGATCAACTAGGTTATGTGAAAGTCAAGAACGCTGGAAATAGCTAGAAAGTTGATACAATAGGAATAATCATAATGAGTATGTGAGAGTTGAGGTGTTTGTGCATATAAGAGAGTAAGTGTAGAACTTCACACAAGAATGAACATATATAGGCGCACTTAGGAATATGAGTATTAAGTATGCACATGAGTTAAAAACAGTATGTATATTGCCGAAGGGTGTAAGTAAGTTCGTATATGGTAAGTACGGTTCTGCATGATAGTATTTTAATAAATATCTAGATAAACATAGAGTGTACATGTTTATGATAATTTGTAAATGAGTTTATGAATTGAGAATTTAATGTTTGCATATATGCGGTGCTTATTGTGTTAGGATAAATTTGATGATATTAGATTTATATTTGATTAGTGAAAGTATATAGACCTGCATACGTACGTGTATGACATCATAAGAAAGCATAGCTAGTATAGGAAGTAGTATAGAGATGCATATGCATTCGTATACTTGAGAATATTTTCAAGAATTCAAAGTATTTTTAAATAAATGTTTCAAGAATGAAAAGCAATTCAAACAAATGTTTCAAGAACTCAAGGTATTTCAATGAATGTTTTCAAAAGCTTTTGAAGAACCGTGTTATGGAAAGATGCTTCTTCTGGTTTCAAGATTTTATTAAATATGTTTCTGATTTCCGGGGCATTAGGGAAAAACTCACCCCAGTATGTAACTTCAGATACAGTCGGAATTGACGGATACAGATAACATGTGCACATGTTGAGGACTGAGGGGACGCTCTCAGATCCTCCCAGATGGGCTAGGGAGACGGCGAGATATCACGCCCCTAGACCCCCAGATTATGAGACAGTAGTGGCATGCTTTGGGGAACGGCGATACGTAACGCCCCAAAGTCATGGATTTGCACTTCTGCCTCCAGATAGGCGTAATGGGGGGACGGACGATACGTAACGCCTCCATGCGCCAGTTTTTCTACAGATACCCAGATACTGGTTTTCAAAAATGAGTTTTGAAAACATCAGATTTTTTAGAAAATGGTTTTCCGAGATACAAAACCCAGAAAAGTTTCAGTTATGATTTTCAGATATGGAGCATAGTTTCAAAATATTGCTCAGTTTTCAAACACATTATTCAGTTTCCAGTTACAGTTTTCCGAAAGAGCTTTCAGAAGGATTTTCAGGAAGTAATTGCTAAATACTTAGTATGTTAAGTGTATCAAGTTTATAAGTTTTGCATAAACTTCATGTATTCAAGTGATTTCACTTGGGTTGCATATAGTGACTTCTATGTTTAGAAGTACTAGTACCTTCGCAAGTAGGTTTTTCAGAAAAAGATTCTAAAGTAATAGATCTTGAAAGCATAATATAATTGTATGAAAGTATTCAGAAAACATTCTTTGCAATGCATGCTATAGTTAAGGTATAAAGAAGCTTATAAGTAGAGAATATATTCTCTGGTTAGTATATGAGATCTCACATCAGTGAACCTAATGTGTGATAGTGTGACTTTATTCAAGGCTTATGTGTACTAATGAGAATGGTTTGAGGTTGTTGGGGTTTTTAGAAAAGAGCATATTGTAGAGATGTTAAAGCCTAATAATAAATTATAGTGATTACATGGTTGATCATAATGGATTGACGTTTAATTAATCGTATAATGTTTTGTACGACCGATTTGATGATATTTCAAAAAGATAAAAAGAAAAAGTTTAATGATGGACTAACCTTGACTGGCATAAAATACACAGGAGAGTAAGAGAAGAATTAGACTAGCGCAACAGAAGTATACTGGATTATAACTTTTTAGTTAGTAAAGCATATTTTGACAGATTGATATGAAGGATGGATTCAGACGTAGTTAATAGAAGTTAATGAACATAGGTTTTTGTTCACGGGAAGAGACTTAGTCAAGTATTATGAAAATAAGTGGATTTACGATATTAAGTCAAATCCGAATTGTTTATGTTTGCATGGTTGCTTACTGAGCCAATATGACTCACATCTCTATGTTGCGGTTTTGCAGGTTTATAACAGTAGTTTGGTGAAGACTTTAAAGACGGTGGATCGCCCCATTTGCAGTCAATAGAGTCCTGGGTTGAGCATGGGTCCTCACGGCCCTTTGTATCGTTTTTTTTTTGTATTTGTATCTTATTTGTATAAGTCATGTAATAGTATAGTTTGTTTGAGTTCTGGCCGGAGGCCAATTAGTTTATATTTTGTTCTTTGAGTTCAGGCCTGAGGCCTTGATATTGTTGTTGATGTTCCGGCCTGAGGCCGATGTATTGGTTCTTGTTGTATTGGATGCTGGCCACAGGCCAGGTTGCATGATGTTACAAATACATCATGCCGAAATTTCGTTAGAATCAGAGGCTTATGGAGATGGGTTTTCCTGTCTCCTGCCGGTAGCATCCTGGTCTAGGCGGGATGTTACAAAGTTGGTATCAGAGCGTGGTTTAAGAGTCAGAGTGAGTAGTATAGTCTAAAAGTCAGTGACTGCAATTATGGGGATCCAGCTGTCGGAGATTGTCTTCAGTTTGGTAAAGACCACGTAGGTCTTTGTATGTATCTATGATGATTGTTTGATATGATTTGATTCTTTTATTCAGTACTTTGTTTGCTTGAATATGGGTCCATGGATGACTCATTTGTTGTGAACAGATTAGCTATCTTCATATAGGAAGAGATAGTATCAGTATAGGGCCCTTGTGAGGCCAGAGGACTCAAGATCAGAACCAGAATAGTACAGCTAGAGATAAGAGCCAGACTAGTAAAGTCAGTGATGAGAGTCAGACCAGAACAGCCAGTTTAAAGTCATAGATAAGCTGTTAAGGATTTTAGTTTTCGGATGATGATTAGTTCAGAGTTGAGATAGAGAAGTGATATCAGTAGAGTTTAGAACAAGATAGTTTCGGAGTATGTGACCTGGTATGTATTAGCAGATATAGTGATAGATAAATTTCGAGGACGAACTTTTTATAAGGAGGGGTGAATGTAACATCCCAGATTATCGGGATCGTTCTAGAAGATTTCCGGACGGACATTTTGGTCACGGATCGAGATAATAATTAAAAAATAAGAGTTTGAGTGAAGTTATATGAGTTGGAATAATAGATTATGAATTTTTGTCGCGTTGGAGAACGCGTGGGATCAAAAGTCGGTTACGCGATTTTCGTAAAACGAGTATAGTTTATGGTTTTGGGCACGCACTGAGCAAACGACCTCCGATCAAGCTGATTTTTGGACCATTGGATTTGTTTTTCCGATACGAACAACTTTTGTGTTGAACACTTTTTGAGAATCGCATCAGAAAGGCTCCAAAATTGTGAGTTTCTAAAAGGTTCTAGAACATGGACTGATTTGTTATTTTTGCAGGGGCTGATATGATATTTGCCAGGGCATTATATAAAGCCCCGAGGTTTCAGTAATTGAAAAGGGGCCAAACTTCTCTTAATCTCCCAATCGCAATCCCGTCACCATTTTGGAGATGCGTGCACCGGCGACGATTCCGGCCACCACTGGCCGGCGCGCCAGTGCCGATCGGTTCACCCATCGACGGTAAGCAGAGCAGTGGCCGGCGGCGACCTTGGATCGCCGGCGACGGCATGTTTTTGAAGCAAAAACAGTGACGCGAATGGGTTAATCGGTTCCGGCTCATCGGGCCATTTCATGAGCCGTGCTACCCGCCAAATCGAAGCCCTCGGAGAGTACTACGAGTGTGCGGAGGCAGATTTGCCGAACAGCGGCCGGAATTGCGCGAATTGAGAGAAAAATGCTCGGTGAATAGTAAACCCATTTTGAACGGTAGCTCCGATCGAAATTCCATCGACACCAGCGCGTTCGTATGGCCGAGGGGAGTCCGTATATGGTCTCGGAATTTCGGTTCGACCTTCCGATCAAAATCTCATATTTTCAAGTGTATCGTTTTTATTCGGAATTTCTGTTCGCCTGATGCCTTGATATTGTTGTTGATGTTCCGGCCTGAGGCCGATGTATTGGTTCTTGTTGTATTGGATGCTGGCCACAGGCCAGGTTGCATGATGTTACAAATACATCATGCCGAAATTTCGTTAGAATCAGAGGCTTATGGAGATGGGTTTTCCTGTCTCCTGCCGGTAGCATCCTGGTCTATGCGGGATGTTACATTACACTTTAATTATTCCATATAACTCTTGTTTGGAAATTATGACAAAAGTTGTCATAATATATTTATCAATAGATAATGTATCTATTTATTAATTTATGAAAATTAATATTTAATTCAATTAATTAAATTTTAATTTAATAAGATAATATTTTCAACAGTTGAAATTTTGAAAATTATTTTTAATGAATTATCTTTGATAAATTATGAGAAAAATATTAAAAGATTTTATTTTGATTTTTTGAAAATCAAAAATTAATAAAAATCCTTAAAAGATATGCTTGACATTTTTTTTGATCAACGAGAAAATCAAAAAACGTGGGATAAAAAAGTATTTTTTCTTGATAAAAACAAATCATCTAAGAGAGACATAAGGGCACATAAATGTGTGTTGTGAGAATGAAGTGATTCAGAATCACGTTTTGACCGAAAATCAAAAAGAAGAACAACAATAAAAATATAAAATGTTGGTGCTATGTAAAAAAAAAAAAAAATTATTGTTTTCCTTTAAATTTTTTTTGGTTTTGAGAAAAATAAAAGAAAATAGCACAAATGATTCGTCTCAAGTGCTGAGTACACGAATCCTTCATAAAACCAGAGTGTTCTTCGTAATTATTTTCACGCCCACATGTGACATCGAAGGTGATGAGGTAAGTCGAGGAAGATCGTGGTTCAAAAAATCGTGCTTTATAGAGATCCAGATCTACATGTATATTTTAACTTTAGTTCTAAATAATTTATGTTATTAGTGTACTAGAGAATACGGATCTGGTTTTTATTGTTCATGAAAAAAAATATTTTTCCTGTTACGGAACATGATTTCAATATCGGTGTCCTGTCCAAGTCATGATTTGTTGGCCAAAGTAAAGATCACTTCTTGTCCATCGACATTCATTACGAAACTTTCCATGTCAATGGGTCCCGCTTAACTAGAATCATTAAGCTTGTTGTGCCAAAGTCAAGCTTAGTTGATTCAGAGGAAAAAGGTTAGGAAATGTATTGGATAAATTGGCATATGTATTGTATATATGTTTCGGACTTGGATGTCCTCCTACCGGATCTAGGAATTGGAGATCCAATTGATCTTCGAGATCTACCTAGTTAAATATCATACAGCTTGTTGGCCAAAGTCAAGGTTGTGTGTTATTTAACGGGATCCTAGCCCACTAGGAAACTGGGTTTCCCGAGTACTCGACAGAGGGTTAGAGGCTCGCCGAAAAATAGTGGGAGGCTAGTATTGAATTTGTAATTTCATTCAGATACTTAGCTTTACGCGCTTTAAAATTATTTCGTCAAAATTATATTATTAGTTGGACTAACATAATGTTATTTTTCTTGTAACAGTTAGACTGTAACCAAAATATCGTTGACTAGATAGTTGGACTATCGTAGTCAAGATGACTGGAAAGGGAAATGTCCTAGACATTATCATGGGCGAGAATGTTTTTAAGGGCACGAACTTTGCAGATTGGGAGATGAATCTAAGGATAGTCCTTGGAGCCGAGAGGCTGTTGTACACCATACAGACACCTCTTGGGCCTAAACCCACACCTGATCAGACACTTGAGCTGGAGCTTTGGAAGGCTCACATCGATGATTGTGATACTGCTTAGTCTATTATGCTTGCTTCAATTACTCAGCATTTCCGTCGTCAAAACATGGACTTGGATCCTTATAATATGATGGCGAGGTTGCAAGATCCTCACCGATCTAACAAGAGGTCGCAAAGATATGAGTTTGTTAAGAAGCTCTTCCTTCACGCATGTCAAAAGGCATGTCTGTTGAGTCCCATGTGGCACAGATGATTGCTGACATAGATGAGCGAGCTGCTATTGGGATAGTCTTTGAGGCTGAGATTACCATAGACATGGTCTTGCAATCTCTCCCCGACTCATGGAGACAGTTCATCATAAACTACAATTTGATGAACAGTGATGATACTCTTGAGAGTTATTGTCTACACTCAAGGAAGCTGAGAAGGAGCTTCTCAAGGGCAACAAACGCGAGAAGCACTTTACTTCGACATCTCAGACACCAAGGGCTGGGCCCAAGGCAACTGGAGGTGTGAAGAAGAATAAGCATAAAAGAAAGGGCAAGGCCAAATCGTCAAAGGCTTCTGGGAAGACTAAGGACAAATCTCAGGATGTTTGCCTTCAGTATGGCAAGCGGGGTCACTGGAAGTGTCACTGCCGCGAGTACAAGGCACTCCAAAAGGAGACAAAGGCGCGCAAGGCACCGGCCTCAGGTATGTTTGTTATTGAAATAAACATGACTACTTCTAGTTTTAAAATTTGGATTTTTTATTCTGGTTGTGGTACTCATATATGTAATGATGTGCAGAATCTGTAGATTAGCAGGAAACTGGCTTCAGGGGAGATTGATCTGCGTGTTGGAAACGGAACACATGTTACTGTTTTGGCCGTGGGCACTTATGTTTTGGAACTGCCCTAAGGGCATGTACTTGAACTTAATGACTGTTATTATGTACCTAGTTTGACTAGGAATATTATTTCTATATCTATGTTAACCCAATGTGGGTATACTTTTGTATTTAGAAACACTGGGTGTTATTTATATAAAAATGATGTAGAAATTTACACTGCTGTTGCAAATAATGGTGTTTATATTTTGAATATAAATCTATCTCCAACATATAATATAACAAACAAAAGGCTCAAAATGAGTAACAAAGATGAAACCTATATATGGCACTGTCGTTTGGGACATATAAACAAGACTCGCATATCCATACTTTCGAAGAGTGGGTACTTGGATGGATTTGATCCAAATTCATATGACATCTGCGAATCTTGCTTATTAGGCAAAATGCCTAAATCACCTTTTAGCGGTAAAGGTGAACGCGCCACCGAACTGTTAGCCCTTGTTCATAGTGACGTTTGTGGGCCCATGTAGCCAAGCTAGAGGTGGATACGAATACTTCGTAACCTTTACAGATGATGCATCTCATTATGGTTATGTGTATCTCATGAGACACAAGTCGGAAACTTTTGAGAAATTCAAAGAGTTTCGACACGAATTTGTAAAACAGACATGCAAGAGTATTAAGACATTATGGTCGGACCGTGGTGGCGAATACTTGAGTAATGAGTTTCTAGATTACTTGAAAGAATATGGTATTCTTTCAAAGTGGACTCCTCCTGGAACACCGCATTGAACGGTGTGTCTAAACGGGAGAAACCATACTTTATTGGATATGGTAAGGTCTATGATGAGTCACACTGAGCTACCTATTTCCTTTTGGGGATATGCATTAAAATGCAATCTTATTTTGAATAAGGTTCCGTCAAAGTCTGTACAACAGACTCCGTATGAGATATGGACAGGAAAGAAACCGGGTTTCTCGTTCCTGAAGATTTGGGGATGCTGGCCATACGTCAAACGTTTGGAAGGTACCAAACTTGAACCCAAATCGGATAAATACCTTTTCGTAGGATATCCTAGGGAAACCAAAGGATATTACTTCTATCACTCACGAGAGAACAAAGTATTTGTTGCTCTACATGCGGTTTTCCTTGAGAATGAATTCCTAAATGCAGTGGTTAGTGGGAGGAAAGTAGAATATGATGAAAATCGTAGTGAAACTGTTTCTGGCATAGAATCATCAACGGAACAAGAACAGTCCATCTGGGATGAGCATAATCTTCTATTACTCAAGGAGTAGGTAGGAGAGAGTCAGGAAACAACCTGAGAGGTATGGGTACCTAATCTCACCTCATATAGATATTAATCTCATTGAGGATAACGAACCGGCTACGTATGAGGAAGCGATACAAGATATCGATTCCGCTTTATGGCAAGAAGCCATGAAGTCCGAGATGGATTCCATGTACACCAATCAAGTTTGGACACTGGTTGATGCACCGGAAGGCGTAAAGCCTATTGGATGCAAATGGGTCTTCAAGAAGAAGACTGACATGGATGGCAACGTACAAACATATAAAGCTAGGCTTGTAGTGAAGGGGTATCGTCAATGACATGGTGTCGATTACGACGAAACTTTCTCACCCATTGCCATGATTAAATCCATTCGGATAATACTTGCAATTGCTGCATATTTCGATTACGAGATATGGCAAATGGACGTTAAAACCGCTTTCCTTAATGGAAACCTTTTGAGGATGTTTATATGCAACAATCTGACGGTTTTATCGTGCCTAGACTTACAAACAAGGTTTGTAAGTTAAATCGGTCCATCTATGGACTGAAGCAAGCATCACGGTCATGGAACCAACGTTTTGATGAGATCATAAAAGAATATGATTTCATTCAAAAAGAAGATGATCCTTGTGTATATAAGAAGGTTAGTGGGAGAGCACTGACTTTTATTGTCCTTTATATTGATGATGTATTGCTAATAGGCAATGACATTCCCATGTTAACGTCGGTGAAAGCTTGGCTTTCATTGAAATTCTCCATGAAAGATCTGGGAGAGCAGCCTTTATTCTGGGAATAAAGATCTACCGGGATAGATCTAGAAAGCTGTTTGGACTCTCCCAGAGTACATATATTGACAAAGTGTTGAAGAGATTCAACATGGATCAGTCCAAGAGAGGACTGTTGCCAATGTCACATGGCGTCTATCTATCTAAGGACATGTGTCCTAAAACTCAAGATGAAAGAGACAACATGAGTCAGATACCATTCGCCTCGGCATTCGAATCGATCATGTATGCCATGATATGTACACGACCTGATGTCTTATATATTTTGAGCATGTGTAGTCGCTATCAGGCCGATCCAGGTGAAGGTCACTGGATGGCGGTTAAGAATATCCTAAAGTATCTTAAACGAACTAAGGATGCTTTCTTAATCTATGGAGATGGAGAACTTGAGGTAACTGGGTATACTGATGCAAGTTTCCAAACCGACAAAGATGACTTTAAGTCACAATCAGGGTACATATTTTGTATGAATAACGGAGCAGTGAGCTGGAAATCTTCCAAGCAAGAGACTGTTGCCGATTCAACAACTAAAGCGGAGTACATTACTGTAGCTGAAACAGCAAAGGAAGCAATTTGGATCTGAAAATTCCTAATTGGATTAGGAGTAGTTCCGTTAGCAGCTGAGCTCATTCCATTATATTGTGACTCTCATCAATAATCCAAGCACGTTCTTTGAAATTTTCATCTGATTCGTGAGATTATACATCGTGGCGATGTGAAGGTCGAGAAGGTCGCATCAGATGACAACATGGCAGATCCGCTGACGAAAGCGATTCCTCAGTAAAAGTTTGAGTGACATGTACATAGTTCAGGTATTAGATGCTTGAGTGACTGGCTATAGGCCAAGTGGGAGATTGTTGGACAGTTATGACCCATAGCATCACTGTTTGTAAAAGACATTGTATTTTTTGTACAAAATTAACTATGTAGTAATGAAATTGCCTTTTACCGATTTCTGATTCATTTACTTTGATATATATAAATGGTAAAAGTCCATATGATTAGTTCCGGATTGAGATGATATGAGACAGTATCAATACATAAAGGTTTAATCATTAAATATCTCTAGTCGTAATATTATCGAGATTGGACATCGATATTGCGGAATAGACTAGTATTGCACTTGTGCACGTTGTGAGGGCATAATGGTATAGTTCTCATATGTTTAAGTATAGGATACTTATGAAAGTGCGATAGGAGGTTGTGTTTTACCGATGGTACAGAAAACTGCTTCGCTCTGCATAGACCCCGCGGAATCACATTGGTAGTATGTATATGTGTCTATGGGAGTCCACTTCAGGGTAGGTGTATTTAGTCTTAAGCTGAGACTTGCATTGCTAGTACTTGCGACAATCGGTAAACTTTGGTTTTGGTCGTCCAGGGCTTTAACAGGTTCTATGTATGCCTCTACTGGGTTTATTAGGAATCGTAGTGTATTGGATGTGATATCAAGACGGAAGTATCACTTCAGACATATGGAGAAGATGATCACGCATGGATTCAGAACTGGTTCTCTATTGTGTTGCAACCATCGGGATAATATGACAAGGTCATGACTATCCGATTTAAAGAGAATAGTTGCTTGATATCCGATATGTGCTTCATACGGGGCAGACATTATTCCAGCCCCAGACCTTGCACGTGACATCTGATACTGGATCGCAATACGTAATACTACGGTATACTACGCCTGATAATGATCGTTATTCTAGTAAGAATATTTCTGGACAATTGGGTAGGCATGATGCTTTGCTAGAAGCCAACTTTATCTCGTAAATCGGTAAGAACGTAGTACAATGTATGTACGTATTCGGATAGTCCGACGACTGTATTTACTTCCAATATATCCAGGGATCTCTTGGGTCGTTTCCCGAAGATTCACCAATGACATATGATTCGAACTTAATTAATCTGGGATTAATTACGGAGAGACTTTCTCTTGGATAAAGTACTATTTGAAGAGAGAGAAAGATTAATTTGGAATTAATCATTAAAATAATATAATCGATATATTATTCAGAATTAGATCGTGGAATTAAAATTAGATTTTAATTCGGGCAAACGAGTTAATTTAGAATTAATTCGTTAGTGACGTGAATAGTAATTTTGCTAGGCATAATTATTTATTTAAATTCGATTTAAATAACATCGTGACGGAAGTTTGCTAATTCGGAATTATCAAACCCGAGCCCGGGAGTGTTTGTGGGCCCACTCGCATTCGAAATCTAGTGGGGCCCACATGTCACATTAACCATCACATCACATGTCACTTTGATTGATGTGTTTAGGTGTGGTAGTTAGAGTGGAGTGTAAGACACTCCAAAATCTATGACATGTAAGACTTTAACCAAATCCACACATTTGGTAATTGTTTGTTTATTATTATTTTGAAACAAAAACAAGTCAAACATCTATCTCTCTCATTCATTCCCACCTTGGCCGAAACTTGGTAAAGGTTTTGCTCTCCATTTTTCTTTCATTTTTCTTGGAAATTTGAGAGAAAGATCTTGAAGGTTTTTGTTGCAAATACCTTCTAAGGGCTAGCACTCATCTTGAATCATCAAGAGGTGATAGGGAAACTAACTCAAGGAGCTTGAAATCAAAGAACAAAACTTGAAGATTACTATTCATCTTGGCCGAATATAAAGCTTATTGGAGGAGGAAAATTTTGTTGCTCAACGGATCCACAAACCGATCGTTGTAAGTATGATTCCACCATATTTCTTCTTTATTCATTCATGTTTCATGCTTATATGATCTTGGGACACTTTATAGAAACCAACAAAAGTGAGGAGACCACATCTTCGAGTCAGAGCATCTTACCACCTCGTCGTAGTGGGAGGATAGTATGACTACCTTCTCGATATAGATAAGAAGGTGAAGCACAAATTGCTATCACTGATGATGAAAGAGATGACCCATTGACATATATATGTGCAATGGAAAATCCTGAAAAGAGAAATGGCTTGAGGCTATGAAACTTGAGATAGAATCCATGTATTTCAACTCATTCGGGGAGCTTATAGATCTATCTGAAGGAGTAATTCTTATAGAATGGATCTATAAAAGAAAGAGAGGAGTGGAGGGTAATATAGAGACATTCAAAGAAAGGCTAATGGTAAAGGCTTATACCCAAAAAGATGGAGTTGACTATGAGGAAACATTTTCACCAATAGTCATGCTGAAGTCCATTCGAATCTTGCTTTCCATTGCTGCTCATTATGATTATGAAATTTGACAGATGGATGTTAAGACAACCCTTTTGAATGGCTACTTGAAGAGACCATCTATATAGAGCATTAACTAGAAGGTTTTATAAGTAAAGATGAAAAGCAAAAAGTTTGCAAATTGCAAAGGTCTATCTATGGACTTAAGCAAATGTCTAGATCTTGGAACATGAGATTTGATGAGGCGATCATATCTTATGGCTTTATCCAAAATCCTGATGAATCTTGTGTTTATAAATTCATCAAGGACAAGCGAGTGGTCTTTCTAATACTTAATGTTGATGATATTCTACTTATTGAAAATAATATAAAACTATTATCAAATGTAAAGGCTTGGCTGGCTGAACAATTCCAATTAAAGATTTGGGAAAAACAAGTTATATTCTTGGGATTTTTCTTATTAGAGGTCGCAAGAGAAAGCTGCTAGCCCTGTCTCAGGCACTGTATATTGAAAAGATGCTTGTAAGATATTCAATGCAAAACTCCAAGAAAGGTAATTACTTTTCCATCATGGAGTTGTTCTTTTTAAGAGGCAGTATCCTTCGACACCCCAAGAGGAAGAAGATATGAGACAGATTCCATATGTGTCAGCAGTGGGGAGCTTGATGTATGCTATGTTATGCACAAGACCTGACATATGCTATGCAGTGGGAATAGTTAGTCATTTTCATTTAAATCCAGGATTACATCATTGGATTAGATCAAGTCCGTAGATACTTGAGAATATGCTTAATTGCTACCCAATGACCTAATCCTAGATTTGACTGAAAACGACTAACTATTCCCACTGCATAGCATATGTCAGGTCTTGTGCATAACATAGCATACATCAAGCTCCCCACTGCTGACACATATGGAATCCGTCTCATATCCTCTTCCTCCTGGGGTGTCGAAGGACATTGCCTCTTAGAAAGAACAACTCCATGACGGGAAGGTAAATTACCTTTCTTGGAGTTTTGCATTGAATATATTACAAGCATATTGTCAATATACAGTGACTGAGACAGGGCTAGCAGCTTTTTCTTACGATCTCTAATAAGATGAATCCCAAGAATATAACTTCCTGCTCCCAAAATCTTTTATTTGGAGTTGTTCAGCCAGCCAAGCCTTTACACATGATAAAAGTTCTACATTATTCCCAATAAGTAGAATATCATCAACATAAAATATTAGAAAGATCACTTGCTTGTCCTTGATGAATTTATAAACACAAAATTCATCAGGATTTTGGATAAAGCCATAAGATTTGATCGCCTTATCAAATCTCATGTTCCAAGATCTGGACGTTTCCTTAAGTCCATAGATAGACCTTTGTAATTAATTGTTCACTTGAGAACTAATGAAAGTCAAGGATAAGGATGTAATTGGAGATGTTAACAGATTTCTTATACCTAGCTCCTTTACGAATATGGTATGGAGGATCATTGTATATGGACGAATACTTTGAGTAATTGAATCTATAATTCTGATAGTGTAATTTTGGGTATTTAGTGGAGTTACTTTAGAATTAATAATTTCGTTTGATTAATAGAAAGTTTATAATTAATCAATGGAATTGTTGAAGCTTAGAATTATAGGTCTATTGGTCCCCTCGTCGTCTTCTATCACTGTTTGAACGATAATAATTAAGAAGAAAAATAGTTGTGAATTATATAAAATAATTATGAATTATTTTACACTTTAATGATTCCATATAACTCTTGTTTAGAAATTTTGACAAAAGTTGTCATAATATATTTATCAGTAGATAATATCTGTTTATTAATTTATGAAAATTAATATTTAATTAATTTGATTAATTAAATTTTAATTTAATAAGATAATATTTTCAAAATTTGAAATTTTGAAAATTATTTTTAATGAATTATCTTTGATAAATTATGAGATAAATATTAAAGGATTTTATTTTGATTTTTTGAAAATCAAAATTTAATAAATATCCTTAAAAGATATGCTTGACATTATTTTTGATCAATGAGAAAATCAAAAAACGTGGGGATAAGAAAGTTTTTTTTCTTGATAAAAACAAATCATCCAAAGGAGACATAAGGCACACAAACGTGTGTTATGAGAATGAAGTGATTCATAATCACTTTTTGACCGAAAATCAAAAAGAACAACAACAAAAATACAAAACGTAGGTGTTGTGTAAAAAGAAAAAAAAAACAAAGAAAGAATAAATATTATTGTTTTCCTTTAATTGTTTTTTTTTTGGTTTTGAGAAAACTAAAAGAAAATAGTACAAATAATTCGTCTCATGTGCTGAGTACACGAATCCTTCACAAAATTAGAGTGTTCTTCGTAATTAATTTCACGCCCACACGTGACATTGGAGGTGAGAGATAAGTCGAGGAAGATCGTGGTTCAAAGAATCGTGATTTATAGAGATCCAGATCTACAGGTATATTTCTGACTTAAGTTCTAAATAATTTATATTATTAATGTACTAGAGAATACGAATCCGATTTTTATTCTTCATGAAAAATAATATTTTTCCTGAACATGATTTCCGCTGCGCATGAACTCTGAAAACCAACACTTATTTGAAAAATGATTGGAATGCATATACTAATGTTGGAAATTGATACTTGAAAGCTGGTTTAATTTGAAATATCTCAATTTACTTATGAAGTACTCCTCCCTCAATATTAGACCCGGCCAGCGGTTCGGTTCCGATTCGCAACCGGTTAAATCCGATTCAGTTCTGGTTCCACACTTAAGTGGAGCCGGAACCTTGAACCGAACTGGAACCTACCGGTTCGGTTCCTAATTTTTTTTTTATTTTGAAAATTAATTAAAATAAATGAGATTAATTTTATAAATAAAAAAAATTATTACATTGAAGAGCTTGAGCTTAAATTTTTAAATTTAAGTTGCCTACGTATCCTCCAAGAGTCAGAGGAATCAAAGCTCACGTAGTTGCATTACAATTTTAAGACATACCCATTTTTAAATTACAATTTTACAATTATCAATCATCGTTATCAGTTGATCCTTCGCTCCGGTTCCGCTTGCACTTGTTGTTGCACTTGTAGAAGCATTATCGAACAAATCTTCAAAATCATTGGGGGCATCTTCTTGTTGTCTCAGATCAGCTCGAGTCCAATCATCCACACAAGCTGTTGCTTCTAGAGTGCTTGGATGTAATGAAGATCGCCTAGCTTCCAATATATTACCTCACAAGCTGAAGGCTTGCTCAACCGCAACGGTGGAAATAGGTGCTGCCAATATCTCTTTAGCAATAATTGATAAAACATGATATATATTTTGATGCCGGTTCCACCATTCAAGGATTTTAAAATTTTTACTGCATAAACTTTCATTAGAAAACTTAAAATTTGTAGATAAATAATTATCTAATTCAGTATTATTAGTTGTCGTATCTCTACTAGCTTTTTTATTTCGTTGCAATAACCAACGATCCCATGCGCTAAGTCTTGTTTGAATTATCGGTTCGCTGCTACTAGATTCACCTAATGTTTGTAGTTATATCTTACAATATAATCATTAAATAAAATAATTAAATCATTTCTTAATTTCGTAATTATGCTTGTAATATCAATTTCATCTAATATTCCTAAATAACCATAGTAAGCTTGTAAACCACCACTCAAACCTTCTAATTTAAATCTAAGATCAAAAACAGCAATAAGATAAAGTAAATGAATTTCACTAAAATAATGCAACCATTTTACCTTCATAGCAGTAATGGCTTCGAACAAAATAATATCATTAGGATTGCCGCTGTCAACATGCTCATCGAGAGTGCCAACAATATTCAAGCCGCTGTCAACATGCTCATCGAGAGTGCCAACAATATTCAAACTCTCAAGAAGAAATAAATGTGTTGTATGATAATAAACACTGCTAAAAACTAAAGTAGCATCATTAAAAACTCTTAAAATATCTAAAAAAATTCACAAATATCTCATTGACTAGGATAAAGTGTGATATTTTGAACATATTGAGAAAAAAACTACATAATGCATCTTTATATTGAAATGCTTGACATAAAAGAAAATAAGTTGAATTCCAACGTGTTGGAACATCTCTTGAAAATTTAATCTGTTTAATATCATTTATTTTAAAAAAACTTGGTTCATTCTCTCCTAACTTGAGAATATGAACAAATACAGTTAAATGCCGTTTTAATTGGATCAAGGAAAGGTGATAATAATTTTAGTCCGTCTTGCACACATATGTTAAGGACATGACATGTACAACGAATATGAAAAAAATCGACCCCCTAAATTGGTTCGCATAAGGATTTTAAATCACTGATGGATGCAGTATTTGCAGATGCATTATCAAATCCAATTGTTAAAATTTTGTCTACTAAACCATATTCATCAAAAATTACCTTCATCATTGTATAAATATTATGTGCAGTATGTTGGTCATCAAAAACTCTAAATGCAATAAGTCGTTTTTGCATGGTAAATAATACATCAATCCAATGACAAGTCACACCCATGTATGAGTGTGTTTGCCAATAGTCACTCCAAATATCAAAACATATAGAAATACGACCTTTCATCTCTTTAAATATTTCATTTAAAATAATTTTATCATCTTTGTATAATTTAAAAATATGATGTTTTGTTGTGTTTCGAGTCATTCTACATGCAGCAGGATTTAAAGCATTATGCACGTAATTAGTAAAATGAAGTTTTTTACCAAAGCTTAAAGAAAGATATGTCATACAAGTTAATTTCGCAAATTCTTCTCTATTTTTTGCATCAGAATTTTTAAATAAATCTACAACACTCGTACCTCTACTAGATGATGCGTACCTGGCCATTTGAGTTTGCGTCGTATCAATGCCAAATTCAACCGGATGATGTTTTTCCATGTGCTTGATCATATTGCCGTATCCACCAGAAAATTTATAGGTAGCCCCACAATAGGTGCAAATTGCTCGTTGTGAATCATCTTCTAAGCGTTCCAAATTAAAATGAATTTTGAAAATATCCGAGAACTGAACCTTAACTTCTTTTCTCCGTGATTGTGCACTGACACTAGGGCCCCTCTCTTGGGTTGGCATATTTGACATTATGTTATCAGATGAGCTTGCCATTTTTCGTTTGAGACATTAGGAAGAAAAATAAGAAAATTGAATAATTGTTAAAATTTTAACAAATTAACAACTAATTGAATTGAGATTGAGAATAAGATTATAAGAAAATTGTATTGAAGTGAGATTGAGAATAAGAGAATTATAGAAAATGAGAGAGTTGAGAATTTGGTGTGTTGAAATAATGAAAAATGAATCATATTTATAGATTTTTAGAATTTTTTTTGATATCAAAAATGCCCCTAAATATTACCGTTTTATTACCGTTATTAGGGATATATTAGTAATTTATATTTTAATTAAATTTTTTTAAATTTTTTTTTTTTTTTACTTATTGGGGCAGAGAGGCAACGGCTAGTAGCCGTTGGGGTAGGGTTCCTGTTGGAACCGTAGAACCGGTTGAACCGTGCCGGGTCTACTCAATATGCCCTTGCTGGAAAAGGGATGGAGTGTATGGCATATGGTCTTCATATAAAATATTGGGGAAAATCAAGAATTCTGGCTATTTATCTGTAATAACCTCATTGATGAAGTTGGACAATGTTGATAGAGTTGAGATAATCTTTGGGGAGTGAGAAAATACTGATGAATTTTGTGATCTTCGGCTGCCAAATGCTATGATTGCCAGAAGGGTATATAGAGAGCGGAAAGGAGCCGAATGCATCCACATGAGGTCATCTGACCATTAATTGGATGGTCCAATAGAGGCGGCCTAAGATGTTACATTGACAGCATGTCTCAATTCTCAAGTATCTAAGGGTTCAAGAAGACATGGAAGCAGCAGAGGAGCTTTTGAAGTTACTTAAAAAACATGGTCATTCGCCTAGAATATATTTTTGACAAAAAGAGTCTAGGTCCCCAAGCCGTTGATCGGATGGAAAAAGAGGAACAAATTGCTGAAGGGGAAACACAAGATATTGTTGAGTTTGAAGGCAAATTTAGCAGTTTAGTTATTGCATTTGTCCGAGAAGTACACCATGGGATTGCCAAATGTTGGTGAAATTTCTTTATTGGAATTTCTCCTGATTTTTTTTTAGTACACCATGGGATTGCGAAATGTTGGTGAAATTTCTTTATTGGAATTTCTCCTGATTTTTTTTCTGGTATATTTATGAAATGCAAGTATAGTTGAAGGGGCATCAACATTTCCTCAGTAGCAGCAATTGATAATTTTATTGTAAGGAAGCATTTAACTCTCACAGTAATATCTTCGCACTGTGTTTGGTGGAATATTGTTGTCCTGCCTGTAACAGAGCCTAACCCTTCCTAAACTTATTCCTAAACAAAACATTTTGAGCCAATGGTAATTCATTTTAGCTATCAAAACGCCATGTTTATATAGTAATGAGGTCAGGGTAATTGATTATTTCAAATTACTGGATCCTTAGAACTTTATACATGTTTATTGGAACACTAGTCCTGGGCAGAGAGAGTGCCAAGCTAACAAATGTTTATGTTAAACATTAATATAGAATTAGTAGGAGGTTTAGTAATGTTGTAAACTTTTCACTAAGAATTCTGATTCCGAACGACCTATATCATCACCACCTGTCCCACTTTAAGTGGACATGACTAGAGATATTCTGGAGGATTAAAGATTTAATACTCTGTCACTTGGAACGGCTATAATACAAGCAAAATCAGAAAATAGTTGAAATAATCCTAGTGTACGAAAACTCAACTGTTGGATGAAAATCAAGCTCACCTCTAAAATTTTCATTATTTTATGTGTGCTACAGATTGAGACTTTGGACAGAAATGTATCACATGTTATTAATGTCACCAATCTCTATCATTGGGGCTGGAACCTTTTTTTTTTTTTTGCTGGGACAACAAAAATGGTCTTGGTATATTCGGTATCCATTAATTTAGCTTGTCTTGGCGATAAAGCTTCAACTGTTTCAAAAGATTGTAGTTGGATGTTCCATGTTAGATTGCCTTGAAGAAGATGGTGTATAATTGAACAAAAAGCCAATGAGTTGCCTTGTATATTGGCAAGCCAACCCTCAAATGTGGAGCTTGAAAATGAGAGGCTGCTCAAGCAAATTTCCCACTCATTGAATTCATATCACATCAACTAGGTATGGGCTTAGCTGACAATCACATCCGATCTTTTTATTTTCTTTCTTTTCTTTCTTTTTTTTGGCTAGAGTGCTACTGCGAGAAGTATTTCTTGATTTAACAAAGATTCCATACGAGGAGATAAGTAGGTAACTGAGAGTTTTAAAATGAGGTTAAAAAACAACGCGACTTTTCTTGTAAGGTTCTCCACTTTTGGTTCTAGATCAGTAATTTAAGAAAATGAAAATAAAATTTTTACCTTGTAATAATAATGCTGATGGCTTGATGTTGAAGGTTTATCAGATAATTTTTCCCAAGAAACATCTTTTGGAATCTTCACACTAAGACTATGTTGGTTTGAAGATCTCATCCCCAATAGTCATTTGAGTGTGTGGCTTAGAAGGACTTAAATACTAACATATCACACACTTTACAGGTCAAGTGATATAACATGACAGCCCATCTTGCAATCAAAACTTTGGGGGTTACATTTTTATTCTCTAGGACTATGGTACTAAAATATTCATCAAGAGCTACTTCATAAAGCTCAAAACAAAACTCATAATTACATATACAGTGGCATATGAGGAACACCTCTATCATCTATAGTATCACTAGCGGCTGTCACCTTTTTTGGTTCTCAAAACTTTTTACAGGTATACAGAGGGCATGTAATAAAGAAAATAGTTTCAAAATAGAAGAAGACATAATACCATGCAACAGAAAAGGAAAAACCATATTCTGTTAAGTGACTTGTCAGCGTGCATTAGGTGCCTTCTGATCTAGGGCTAGTGTTCCCCGCAATATGGTACGAGTTTGGGTAGGTCAGTTTGGTTGTGTTATCGAGTTCCCAAACACCCTTGCGTAGATCATTTCCCCGAACATTCCGATCATTGGGTCAAACAAGTTTGTCATTATGCTTCCTGAGCCCAGCATTGGTGAAGCTGGATAATTTCCTGGCTGATAGTATGGAGGAGATTGTTGTGAATGATTGCGATAATTAGGCTGTGGTGTTAACTGCGGACTGAGAGTGGAATTGGGTGATCTTGATGAGTCAAACCCACAAGTGGGACCAAGAGGCCTCTTTGGTATGACAATACCAAGATGAGGGGCCTTGCCATTGGATGGTTTCGTGGTTTGGGCCCGGCCATAGAGAGGAACAAGAGCGGAAGGAGAAACTTCAGCTTTGCATACAGGACATTGCTGCTGTTTCTGGTCTTGGTCCACAGTAGATATGCTTTGGAAGTGAAGCCATTTGTAAATGCAGGGCCAGCAGTACAGGTGACCACAGAGTGTTACAACAGGGTCTTGCACAGTGTCTAGGCAGATGTTGCAGTCGAAACCACCAGAGGGACTATCATCAGCTTCTTCAATAGCATCCGAGGAAGATTTCCACTTCACCAGGGGAGACTTGTCTCCTCCATTCAAATTATTTTGAGCCACCGCCTGTCCAAAGTACTGCTCAATGGCCATCATATCAGTTTCACCAGATTCTTTCTTCACCAACTAATCCTAAAAAGATATGCAAAAGCTTCTGTTAAAATCATTGACAATATAGTTTGCAAAAGATGGTTGAATAATTTTGTTGCTAACACAAATAGTCCATTAATTATGAACACAACCAGGTCCTATAATTAGATATAGTAATCAAACATTTGTCCACACAATATAATCTCCAAATCAAATGATTATGAATTAGACTGATAACATGTCGCCTAGAATTGCTACATGATAGATTGAAGAACACAAAAATGGCCTTTACAATGATCTTCTAGAAGGATTTAAATCTCAGGATAATTTAAAAAAAAAAAATTACTCATATAAGATAAATGAAATAAAAGCAAGTAAAATAACTTTAAAATTCGATTAAAAATGGCCGACTAGAAATGTTTCATTACCGATCTGACCAGGATTGAAAAATTAAATGAATAGTAGTCTAAATCTAGAAAGATGAATGCTATGCTGATGGATTTATTTATTTATTTATTTTTGCCCCTTAAAAGAACTGGATATTACAGGAAACAAACATAACAAATATTTATAGAAATATCTTGGAATGAGGTACCACGGGTAGCTAATTCCTAAAGCAAATACTGGATCGAATTTAATATAAGACTTTACATGGCCCTCCATTGCAAGTCACCCATTGGCACTACTTACTAGAATCTAAAGTAAAAGCATACACAGAGAGAGGCCCCAAAAAAAAAAAAAAAAAAAGAAAAAAAGAAGGAATATACAGAACATAAAATTCCTCTAAATTGAGGGGGAAAAAACAGACAACCTCTTAACTTGTCTAACAGGAGCAAGATGAGTCCACTACTGATATCATGATTTATAAGAAGGTGGCAAATAACAGCTGGTTACATGAACTGAAAAATACGTATCTGCTCCTTCAAACCTGGGTCCTTTTCCTTAAATTATTCGTTTTTAAGATGCCAAAGGATCTTGAAATCATCAACAAAAAAAATTCGTGTACGAATTAAATAAAACAAAACAAGACGGCTAAAAGTTCTGATCTTTCAAGGTTCTATGCTTCATAACAATCAAAACGCAAAAGATAAATTGTAGCAAACTATCCATATTTCGGTTAATATTTTAAATAAATAAATATATCATTTTAAAAAACTTGAACCCAAAACAGAGAAGTTCTAATAATTCATGAAAAAAAAACATTAGCCAAAACATAAATTCAAAATTCAGCAGGTCATATATATTCATTAACATACGCACTGACTGAAAAAAAAAAAAAAAAAAAAAAAAAAAAAAAAAAAAAAAAAAAAAAAAAAAAAAAAAGAGGAGATATGATAATACAACACACATACCTAGAATAAGAAGATGATTTAAAGTGTGTCTTGGAAAATTAAAAAAGGAAACGAAAAAGAGACTTGAAGGGTATTTGTAATATGAATTATTTATCTTTCGAGAGGATATGAATTGAAGTGGATATATTTTTACCCATGCGTAGAGAGGATTTATTTATAGAGGGTGCTGTGAGCGAACATACGGTGAGAGTTTTCTGGCTGACGTGGCAACTACTGTATGCGCATTACGCGCCGGTTCTGGACTTCCTTTATTTTTATTTTTATTTCGTGCTCCTGAGGCCCGCCGTATCGCTTTCTAATGGGTTAAAAAATTAATCTCGGCTTTGTTAGCTTTTTCCTAATAAAAGGATAATTCTTTTTTTTTTTTTTTAAATAAAAAAATAAGAGAAATTATAATTTTTCCACACTTTTATTTTACTCATAATTTTGAAATTATTATTATTTATATTTATGATTTTAATTTTGTCCACTTTTCTCTGTGAACAAAGTAAACTTACGTTATTTATCAGTTGACAATCAAAAATTACAAAGGGTAGATGACGTCAGGAGGAACAAAAAAAGATAGTATTGTTCAATCAAGTCAACTTATGACAAACTCGTCCAGATGAGAGAAGAAAGAAAAATCACCCGAACAACCGAATCGCTCAATCGGACAGGCCGTTCAATTGGCCAGACAACAACTGAACTGAGGAGCATTTACGCAAACGTGATCTAACGATTGAGGGCGAGTAAAAAATGGGGAAATTGGGATACGATTCCAAAAGTTATCATATGTGGCAAGTCACAACAAGGAGCACAACCTAATATTTCCCACATGTGGTAAACCAACGCGAAGCACGACTTCAGTAGTTATCATAGGTGGCAGATGAAGGAACAATGAGTTACAAAATGTGGGATAAACAGTCCTGAAAATTATCATCACTAGTATATAAGCTCAAAGTCAAATCTAAAAGAGGACCACGAAAATCAAAAGACTCAACAAGAGTAAATGTAATTTATTTTCTTGGATAATTAATTTAAAATTGTGTGCTTGCGTCCCTTGAAGACATTTCTCAATCAAATCAAACACTCATTTTTGGGACTTTGTTTCAAGTGGATTGAACCTTAGTGTTGGACAATTATGACTCATAGCGTCACTATTTGTACAGATCACGGTGTTGTTGTACAAATTAACTATGTGACAAAGGAGATTACACTCTTTTATCATTTGTAATTAGATCACCTAGATATGTAAGTGATAGGAGGTCTCTATGATTTGTTCCTGGACGGAGAATGATATGAGACAGTATCAGTCCACGAAGGATAAATCATTAAATATCCATAGTAAGAGTATTATCGAGATTGGACATCGATAAATACGTAAAAGACTAGTATTACACTTGTGCGCGTTTGTGAGAACACAACGACATAGTATAAAGGAAAAAGGGCTTTGGTATTTGATTTTGGAAAATCAAATATATATAATATAAAAAACATTTTTTTCCCACTCTCTCTCCTAACATAAGGTTTCAAGGAAACCATTTCTCCCTCCCTCCTCCTCTCACACGGTTTGGAGCCGATTCTTTCCTTCTCATTTTGGTTCTTCCGAATTAAAAGAGAAGCAAGAGAAATGGTTTTGTGGCAAAAACAAAGTGCTAGCACACCTTAAGTCATCCTAAGGTGATAGGGCAGTGAACTCTTGAGCATGGAATCAATTTTGGAGCTTGAAGCTTGGAGCTTCCATGGAGTCCACCCATGGCCGATTCTTGGAGGAACAACAAGGACCAAAACCGAGCAGTCCAGCAATACAAAGAGGCCACTGCCGCGAGTTTGAGAAGCTTGAAGACTCGTGTTCATCGCGTTGCAAGATCCGTTCCATGTGAGTATGTTTTCGTCATCCTCATTTGATGTATTCATGCGTTTTGTGCTTGATTTGATGATTCTTGGGACCTAATAGGAAACCAACACTTAGATGATCTCTATCTGCAACCCAATTATTTGTGAACAGTTTTTGGCGATAGCGATGGGACCATTGGTGAAAAGAATTTAGACACTTCAAAAAAGAACTATTAAACTGGATCAAGTACATAAGAAGTAAGATTGAACCAAACCAACCAAAATTGCGTCTCTTCTGTAGTGGAACACTTTGAGGGCTTGATGAAAGGAAGTCGCTATGAGACTATGAGAGAGCTTAACCCTAATGTGATGCAGTTTTTGTTTGGTGATTTCACTAAAGGTTGAACAGGTAAGACTTCAAATTAATCATAATATGGATATGTTTATTTCAATCAATAACTTGCATTATGAAAATATGTTCAAACACATGGATATGTTAAGTGAACTGAAAGCCAAATGGATAGTCATTGGTACTTTCCCATAAGGAAAAGTAGTGCCTCATAGCACGTTGAATTTTGGGGGTAATAATATTCAAAATCACGATCAATATTGTTTGGATGAATATGGAATCCCTAGAGTCGGATCGGTGCCCCACGTAGCGGAAGTGGGTCTAACTCGTGTATATCTAGCATGAGTGTATTTTAAAATATTTTATGTAAAACTACATTTCGTTTCGAGTCCGTAGGATAAAATGTGGACCAAAACGGAGTCTGAAAACTCTAAAACAGAGAAAATGAATTTCAGTATTATCAGCTCTAAGCGTCACGAATCGGGAGCTTGGGCTGCAAGATGCTCCAAAGTGCGAGAGCTAAATGTCTTGACATTGTGACATGAAAGAGTGGGCGTCGCAACACTTCTAGGTCTGGTACTCGGTGTCACAACTCGGAGAAGCCAGAATCATAATGCTGCCCTAGGCAGTGAGTATTTTTCTATTTCAAAGCAATACTAGACACTTCCAATTTTCTCATAATACTTCAAATACACCTAACATCCAATTTTAGCATCATAGCCACCGTCAACACATGTTATACAACTAGCATACATATATTCTAAATACTTATATGCATTTGTTTGAATCAAAACACAAACCAATTTAGAATCCAAATATGAAATTTCTCATGAAAAATTCTAGTTCACCCAAAAATGGTTGGTAATCATAGCTCTCAGCTTTAATTTAGAGTTCCAAACTTTTATTAATTATTTCATGTTCAACATTAACATCTTTGACCTAATTAACAAGCATATCGTGTTTATACTTCCAAAGCATCCTATCACAATTTATTAGCCTTATTTCAACTCTAAACTATGTAATCATGCATCTAATACAGAACCTGTCACTATATGTCTCACTAATGAAAAACTCACTAATGATGAACATAGCTTAAGAGAAGTTCAAACTTACCTAGTAAGCTTGATGCAAAGATCCAATCTCCTTCTCTTTGTTGAAAGATCCAATCTTAATTCCAATGATAGCAAGCTTCACTCCAAAATCCAATCTTGATTTCCCCTAGATGAAATGTTGTAGATATCTCACAAAGCTTCTATAAACACTTCTCCAACTTAGGTTAATTTCTCCAAGAATTGCTTATATATAGCTTTCTCAAGCTTAATTAAAACCTTGCTCAAGCTTACTATTTATAGCAAAACTTAGGGCTTAATCTAATTTGTCCAAATAAGTATAATTAGGTGTGACTAATCACCTCTGTCTGCCACTATGATTAAATCAAATCAAATCAAGATAAAAATTAGGAAATGAACTAGTTCAATGTTTGCCACTTTGATTTACAACTAATGCGATCCACCCAGGTGATTAACTTTAGCCAAAGTCTTAAAAATCGTGACTTAATCACATGGATACCTAAACCCCTTACGGTACATATACGGGCCGATAGATCTTATGTTGATACGCACTTGATTAACGAGTGCATCGGTCCACACTTAACGAAATCTATAGGCCATATCATGAAAGGTTTTCTGACATACATGACATCAAAATGTGGAGGATCTCACACAAAATTAATGATATACTATAGTCAAATGATCACATATGCTACTCAACTCAAGGAGATTCCTATTGACAGTGGTGTGTATTTTCAACTATTAGGTATGTAATTAGATTACTTGGATTATTAATGATAAAAGTCCTTATGATTAAATCAGATTAATAAGATATGAGACAATATTAATCCACGAACGGTTTAATCATTAAATATCCCTAGTTGTAGTATTATCGAGACTGAATATCAATAATGTGGAATAGACTAGTATTACACTTGTGCGCGTTATGAAGGCTTAATGATATAGTTCTCATATATTTAGGTATTGGATACTTATGTAAGTGTGATAAGAGGTTCTGTTAGCCGTAGGACCGGGAACAGCTTCGCTCTGGATAGACCCTTCGTAGTCTCATTGGTATTATGACTATATGTCTATGGGAATCCGAATCAGGGTAGGTGTATGTGATCTTTAACCTGAGACTTGCATCGCTATTACTTGCGACAATCAGTTTGCTTTGGTATTGGTTGTCCAGAACTTTAACAGGTTCTATGTACGCCTATATTGGGTTTACTGAGAATCGTAATGTAATGGATGTGATGTCAAGATGGGAGTATCACTTCAGTCATAAGGAGATGGTCATACAGGATACGGTACTAGTACTCTTAAATTCTATAGCTATCGGGATAATATGATTAAGTCATGATTATCTGATTACAGAGACTAGTTAAGTGGGATCTGATATTTGCTTCGTACGAGGTAGACATAGTGCCAGCCCTAGGCCTAGCATGTGATATCCGATACTTGATTGTATTACGTAAATACATTGTATTACTACGCCTGATATAATAATATTCCTCGGTGGATATTTCTGGAGATTGGGTAGGCACGGTGCTTTTCTAGAAGCCAACCATGTCTGGTAAATCAGTACGTACGTGTCAGATGATCCGACATCCGTATTTACTACCAACATAACCAGGGATCTCTTGGGTCGCTTCCCAAAGATTCACCAAAGATATTTGACTCGAACATAATTAATATTAGATTAATTATGAGAGAGAAAATTAATATGGGATTAATTACGGTAAGAATTATCTGGGATTAAATTTGTATAGAAGAGAGAACGTGAATAATTTGAAATTAATCGATAAAATAAATTTAATAGTTAAATTAGATTTTTCTATTTAATTCATTTATTTGGGCTAAAATAATATATCGGATATATTAATTGAAATTGGATTTCAATACGAGATTAAAATTAGATTTTAATTCAAGCGAACGAGTTAATTTGGAATTAATTCGTAAGCGACAGTCGTAATAATTTTTCGAGACATAATTATTTAGCGACGAAAAATTTATTTAATTCGGAATTAAACAAACCCGGGCCCGAGCTTAATTACTATTATGTAAGCCAACTGAATTTGGAATTTAAAGTGGTGGGACCCACTTTACTTACATCAATTAGTTGACATGTGATGTGAGTAGTTGGCTATTATAAATATGGCATTTACTACGCAAACCAACCAACTTTTGAAGTTACTATTCATCTTCTCTCTTTCCTCTCCCTTGGCCGATTGTATCTCCCTCTTGTTCTTGAATTTTTGCTTCAAAAATTCACCATTGCTAGCACTTTAAGAGTTGGATAAGGTGATAGGGAAACTCACCCAAAAGTTTAGAACTCATCTTCAAGCTTAGAGCTTCCTCATCTAAAGGATTTTTGAAATTCTCTACCAATCAATGTAAGTATTCCGCAACTTAACTTAGATTATTCACTCACAATTCATTGTTTAGAGATCATGTGGCATGTGTAGGACACTAACAATTGTATCTAGAGCCATCTAAGCATGATTTGGAATTCTAGGGTTCTTAACTTTAATTTGGGGATTTTTCTTGGAACATGTAAATTTCTAAATTGAGTGTTTGGTTAATCTTGGAAGATGATGACTTAGAGTTATACATTAATGGATTTGTGAAAATTGATTACATCAAAATTTTCCCAAATCCCTTAGCATGGCCGAAACTATGGACCTAGATTTACTCATGGTAATTTTTGAAATTTGACAATTGGATGTGTTATTGTCATGAAATAAATATTAATTATTGATTTAATTAGATAGAAATCAAAATTGGATGTTATTTCTTTCCTATTGCCGTGAGTATGAACCATGTTAAATGAATTGTTTTTGCTTAAATTTTATGTTGGACATGAATTGAAAGTAAAGCATGATTAATTAGATTAATTAGATTAATTAATGTTT
>SKCR01024331.1:0-158263 GCA_019454045.1 Zanthoxylum bungeanum
TCATTGTGTAGATCTGACTGAGATACTTTTGTTTCTAATTTCTTATGCTTTTATTTTGATTGACGTTTGTAGGTGTCGTCGCTGTAAGCCCTCACGAGACTATAACTCATCCACTACGGCCGTCTAGAGGTTTAAAGGCTTGTTGCATACGCTAAATGCAATCGTGATCCCTACGAAAATGACTTAGATTGTTTTTATTTATTAATTTAGTCTAGCTTGTATTTTCTTTTTGCGCTTGAATTGCTATGGACAAGCAATAAGCTGGTTGGGGGTTGCGATAGGTGCACAAAAGTGTACTTTAAACGTCACTTATTCAGGTTTATTGCTAATTATTTAGTCTTATATCTTATATTTTGTTGTATAATTTTTATCATTACATTAATTTAGAAAACGTTTAGTATTTAAAGCTAATTTAGTAATTTTCCTTTATTATTGTAGGAATTGAGAGCTTATGGACACATAAGAAGCATGCGAGAAACGCGAAACATGCAAAAATAATTATCCCGGAAATTGGCCTGGCGTCGCGACGCTAATCCCCTTACGTCGTGACGCCCCATGTTGCTGAAGACAAAGATTTCCCAAGAGCAACGCGTCGTGACTCCAATTCTTACGTCGCGACACTGCGACGAATTTTTAGAATCCTAATTAGGTCGTATTTTACAAGCACAAAGACTCTAGGACTTTTATCCAAAACCCTAGGAGAGGAAGAAAAGACACAAAAAAAGTTCTAAAAATTGCGAAGCTGCAAACTCAAAAGTTTGGGTGTTGGACACTTGAGTGATTAGCTATAGGCCAAGTGGGAGATTGTTGGACAATTATGACCCATAGCATCACTATTTGTATAGATCATGGTGTTGTTGTACAAATTAATTATGTGACAAGGAAATTGCCCTTTTATCATTGTAATTAGATTACCAAGATATATAAATGATAGAAGGTCCTTATGATTAGTTCCAGATTGAGATGATATGAGACAGTATCAATCCACGAAGGTTTAATCATTAAATATCCCTAGTCGGAGCATTATCGAGATTGGACATCGATAATGCGTAAAAGACTAGTATTACACTTGTGCGCGTTGTGGGAGCATAATGGCATAGTTCTCATATATTTGGGTATAGGATACTCATGCAAGTGTAATAGGAGGTTGTGTTTACCGATGGTACGGAAACAGCTTCGCTCTGGATAGACCCCTCGGAATTCCATTGGTAGTATGACTATGTGTCTATGGAAGTTTGAATCAGGGTAGGTGTATTTGGTCTTAACCTGAGACTTGCACCGCTAATAGTTGCGACAATCAATATACTTTGGTTTTGGTCATCCAGGGCTTTAACAGGTTCTGTGTACGCCTCTTCTGGGTATATTGAGAATCGTAGTGTATTGGGTGTGATGTCAAGACGGAAGTATCACTCCAGTCATAGTGGAGATGATGATCACGTAGGATACGGAACTGATATACCCAGAGACTAGTTACCAGAGATCCGATATGTGCTTCGTACGGGGCAGACACAATTCCAGCCCCAGGCCTAGCACGTGACATCGGATACTGGATCGTAATACTCAATACAACTTATACTACGCCTAAAATATATCACATATTCCTTTAAGAATATTTATGGAGAATTGGGTAGGCACGGTGCTTTGCTAAAAGCCAACCATGTCTTGTAAATCGGTAAAAACGTAGTACTAGGTATGTACGTGTTCGGATAGTCCGACGACCGAATTTACTGCCAACATATCTGGGGATCTCATGGGTCGATTCCCGAAGATTCATCGATGACGTATGACTCGCACTTTATTAATCTGTGATTAATTATAAAAGAGAGAAAATTAATCTGAGATTAATTGCGGAGATATTTTATCTGGGATAAAATATTATTTAAAGAGAGAGAACGATTAATTTGGAATTAATCGATAAAATAATATATTCGATATATTATACGAAATTAGATTTCGACGCGGAATTAAAATTAGATTTTAATTCGGGCGAACGAGTTAATTTAGAATTAATTCGTTAGCGACGTGAATAGTAATTTTGCTAGGCATAATTATTTTATTGAATTTGATTTGATTACGTCGCAACGGAAAATTCGTTAATTTGGAATTAGCGAACCCGAGCAAGGGAGTGTTTGCGGGCCCACTCGCATTTCGAATTCAAGTGGGGCCCACAAGTCACATCTAGCGTCAAATCACTAGTCAATCAAGTGATGGAAGTCACATCACTTTGAGTGAAGTGATGATTGTCATCATTGATTGATGTGAATAATGACATGAGTGGTTGGAAGGCATTTATTGCCTTTTGGCTCCAAAAATTGGTTGACCTTTTTGAAAGGCAAATACCAAATTTTTGGTATATGTTTTATTTTGATTTTAAAAATCAAATAACCAACACAACACTTGCTTTTCTTCTCTTCTTCCTCTCCCACAATCGGCCAAGGGCCAAACTTCTTCTTTCTCCATTTTATTGGCAAGGCCGAAAATAACAAGAAAGAATGGGAAAATTTGTGGCAAATTTTTCCAATGCTAGCACATGAAGAGTCATCCAAGGTGATAGGGAAACAAACCCTTGAGCATTGAATCACAACACAAAGCTTGGAGCTTGGAGATCCATCCATGGAGTTGACCGAATTTTGGAGGAGCACAAAACAGCCCATTGCGGAAAGTTCAAGGAGCTTGAAGGAGAAATTTTTGTTGTTCCTCACATCGCAAAAGCTGATCATTGTAAATATGATTCCGCCATATTTATTTTGAGTATTCACACATGTTTCATTGCTTGAATTGATCTTAGGACTAATCTAGAAACGTAACAATGATATCTTGAGCCATTTTGAGCATGAAATATTCTTAGGGTAAAATTTGGGTAAATTGGATTTGAGCATGTTTTGACTAAATTACTTGTTTGAGCATGCTTGTATATGGATGACTTGGAGTTGTTTGTGATCAATTTTGTGAAAAATGGATTGGATCAATTTTCCCCAAAAATGTAAGCTTGGCCGAAACATATTGGTGCCCTAATGTCATGGTGATTTTTGATTTTGATCATTGGATGAGTTGAAATCATTTGGGAATGTTGATTTAGGATTTAATTGGATTGAATTCGGAATCGGACATGAAAAACCCTAAAATGCCGTGACATTGTAGCATGTAAATGATTGATTTTCGATTCAATTGTGTTGGACATAAGTTGATGATGATAAGCATAATTAATTGTGTAAATTGATGTTTTGGAAATATTAATTTGGTTAATTAATTATGGCATACACTTTAGGTTAATTAAATTATGAAATTTGGAATTTTGATAATTTATTTAATTGGGCCAAATTTGGAATTGGGCTTGTAAAGTTGTAATTGGGCTTAATGGGCTTGGTTGGGCCAAGTTTGGTTTAGGCTAATTGGTTTGATCAAATTGGGCCCAAAACCATATCCATAAAGTCCAAATATGACTTAAATGGACCTTTAATATTAATTGGGCCTAAATTGGTTTCTTGGCAAATAAGGGTGATTCCTTAAATGGGCTTTGGTATTTGGGTTTGACCCATATTGACCAAAAGTCCATGCCTTATGAAATTAATTAAAAGCCCATTGGACTTTAATTAAATTAACGTTGGATGTTAATTGGGCTTTGAGACCTGTAACGATTAGATTTGGAATCTAAGTCGTAGAGGCATATTAAAAAGTGTAAATATTTAATTTGGAATTAAATAATGAATTAGTATTAAATACAAATTAAATTGGATTTAATGTTGTAGTTTAATATAATTCAAGAATTCGTACTTTGAGTACTTATTCGCAAAACGAGTCGGACTCGCGCAAAATCAAATCGTTGTTTGAACATTGGATAGTCATTAATTTCAGATTAATTAATTGGATTAGATTGATTGATAACATGCTTGTGTGAATACATGGATGTGATGTATGAATAATGTATATCGGATGGATATTAGATGGGTGAGGGCAATTACCTCTTGACTCTTTGTATTTCTCTTCTCACCTATTCCCCTCAATGTATATGAGGTTTCTTTAGAAGTGTTATGTAATCGGGTAGAAGTAAATATTGTGCTAGCGGGAGAGAGGAAATGGAGAGATTTGTTCTAGGAACAATGTGTTTAAGTATCCATCCGCATATCATTATTATTTTATTTATACGCGCCTTAATATGTTTTTAGAATGCATGTTTAAGGGTGTTTGATGATGAGACCTAACAAAGATAATTAATTGGTTGCCAATTACGCGAAAAACCCTCAACATATATTAAGCGTTTTTCCTTCCATTGAGTGATTCTTACTCAAGATCCAAGATTGGCACTGGTTTTTTGGCCAAAGTCAAGACCTTTGTCCGTCGTAAATGTGTTTGAATCATGAAGGCTTTGTTCCATATCGGTGTCTTGTCCAAGTTGTGATTTGTTGGCCAAAGTCAAGATCACTTCTTGTCCATCGACATCGATTACGAAGCTTTCCAAAGTCAATGGGTTCCGCTTAACTGGGATCATTAAGTTTGTTGTGCCAAAGCCAATGCTTAATTGATTCAGAGGAAAAGGGTTAGGGAATAATTGGATATATTGGCATATATAAGATATATGTTTCGAACTTTGAGGTCCACCTCTTGGATCTGGGAATTGGATGAGATCCAATTGATCTTAGAGATCTACCTAGTTAATTATCATTCAATTTGTTGGCCAAAGTCAAGATTGTGTGTTTTAACGGGATCCTAGCCCACTAGGAAACAAGGTTTCCGAGTACTCCACAGAGGGTTAGAAGCTCGCCGAAAAATAGTGGGAGGTAAGTATTAAATTTGCAATATTCGTTTAGTTACTTGCCATACGCGCTTATTTCAAATTTTTTCGTCAAAGAAATTAATATATTAGTTGGACTAATATTTAATTATTGTTTTAAATTAAACAGTTGATCTGTATTCAAACTACTTCAATTAATAGTTGATTTATAATTGGATTATAGTAATCAAAATTGAATTTAACCTATTAAATTATAGTTGATTATATAGTTAGATTATAGTAATCATTATAAAAATAGTACCTGAAATCATTGATTTAATAGTTAGACTATTGGAATCATGATAAATGAAAGATTAGCGTTTAGAACATAATCCTGGGAGAAAATGTTTTTAAACGGCAAGTGGGAGATTGTTGGACAATTATGACCCATAGCATCACTATTTGTACAGATCATGGTGTTGTTGAACAAATTAATTATGTGACAAAGGAAATTGCCCTTTTATCATTTGTAATTAGATTACAAGATATATAAATGATAGAAGGTCCATATGATTAGTTCCGGATTGAGATGATATGAGACAATATCAATCCACAAAGGTTTAATCATTAAATATCCCTAGTCGGGGCATTATCGAGATTGGACATCGATAATGCGTAAAAGACTAGTATTACACTTGTGCGCGTTGTGGGAGCATAACGGTATAGTCTCATATATTTGGGTATAGGATACTCATGCAAGTGTAATAGGAGGTTGTGTTTACCGATGATACGGAAACAGCGTCGCTCTGGATAGACCCCTCAGAATTCCATTGGTAGTATGACTATGTGTCTATGGAAGTCCGAATCAGGGTAGGTGTATTTGGTCTTAACCTGAGACTTGCACCGCTAATACTTGCGACAATCAATATACTTTGGTTTTGGTCGTCCAGGGCTTTAACAGGTTCTATGTACGCCTCTTCTGGGTATATTGAGAATCGTAGTGTATTGGGTGTGATGTCGAGATGGAAGTATCACTCCAGTCATAGTGGAGATGATGATCACGTAGGATACAGAACTTTTGCTCTTTTATGGTACAGCTATCGGGATATTATGACTAGGTCATGTTTATCCGATTATAGAGACTAGTTACCAGAGATCCGATATGTGCTTCGTACGGGGCATACACAATTCATTCAGCCCGGCCTAGCACGTGACATCCGATATTGGATCGTAATACGCAATACTACGTATACTACGCCTGATATAGATCACATATTCCTTTAAGAATATTTCTGGAGAATTGGTAGGCACGGTGCTTTGCTAGAAGCCAACCATGTCTTGTAAATCATTAAAAACGTAGTACTAGGTACGTACGTGTTCGGATAGTCCAACGACCGAATTTACTGCCAACATATCCGGGGATCTCTTGGGTCGATTCCCGAAGATTCACCGATGACGTATGACTCGCACTTTATTAATATGAGATTAATTATAAAAGAGAGAAAATTAATCTGAGATTAATTGCGGAGATATTTTATATGTGATAAAAATATTATTTAAAGAGAGAGAACGATTAATTTTGAATTAATCGATAAAATAATATATTCGATATATTATACGAAATTAGATTTCGACGCGGAATTAAATTAGATTTTAATTCGGGCGAACGAGTTAATTTAGAATAATTCGTTAGCGACATGAATAGTAATTTTGCTAGACATAATTATTTAATTGAATTTGATTTGATTACGTCGCAACAGAAAATTCGTTAATTCGGAATTAGCGAACCCGAGCACGGGAGAGTTTGCGGGCCCACTCGCATTTCGAATTCAAGTGGGGCCCACAAGTCACATCTAGCGTCAAATCACTAGTCAATCAAGTGATAGAAGTCACATCACTTTGAGTGAAGTGATGCTTGTCATCATTGATTGATGTGAATAGTGACATGAGTGGTTGGAAGGCATTTATTGCCTTTTGGCTCCAAAAATTGGTTGACCTTTTTGAAAGGCAAATACCAAATTTTTGGTATATGTTTTATTTTGATTTTAGAAATCAAATAACCAACACACACTTGTTTTTCTTCTCTCCTTCCTCTCCCACAATCGGCCAAGGGCCAAACATCTTCTTTCTCCATTTTCTTGGCAAGGCCGAAAATAACAAGAAAGAATGGGTAAATTTGTGGCAAATTTTTCCAATGCTAGCACATGAAGAGTCATCCAAGGTGATAGGGAAACAAACCCTTGAGCATGGAATCACAACACAAAGCTTGGAGCTTGGAGATCCATCCATGGAGTTGACCGAATTTTGGAGGAGCACAAAACAGCCCATTGCGGAAAGTTCAAGGAGCTTGAAGGAGAAATTTTTTTTGTTCCTCACATCGCAAAAGCCGATCATTGTAAGTATGATTCCGCCATATTTATTTTGAGTATTCACACATGTTTCATTGCTTGAATTGATCTTGGGACTAATCTAGAAACCCAACATATTGTCGACGTTAGAAAGTCATAATGATAACATAGTGTGATGTTACTATAGAAAATGTAATTCATCAATTACCTTAGAATTTAATATGTTTAAACTGAAATATTTTCCGATTGTTGGTTTGGGAAGTGAAACCCCCAATTGAGTAATAAAAGAAATCAACTACTAAATATAGGGACGTGATACAAGAAGGATCATTCATTGATAATCCTCAAGCATTTTTCATAATTGTTACTTTAATTTTCCAATTAAATCTTTTTCTTTAATTTAGTTACTGTTAACATTCGTATTAAGTGATTCAGTTCCTTCATAACCATCTCTCTGAGGAATCGATACCACAGACTATACTGCGATAATCCCAAGTACTTTTTGGACGTAATCAGATGCCCTGTCAAATGAAGGGTCCATGAGAAAAGACGTTGGCTCAGAACAGACAGAAGCCTTCATCACAAATACTCAAGGACGACATCAACAAAGAGAAATATGGAGAGGCAGAAGCAAAACCAGATGTTGATCATCAGACGGAAGGAACCTACCTATAAGTGTTACCACTGTAGCATATAAGGCTACTTAAATAAGAATTGTCGAAAACTGCTTCGAGAGAAGAGCCAGACAATTCCTAGGCCAAGAAAATGAATGAGAGACACTAGTAGTTCTCTCAGTAATGTAGCCAATCAGTACGCTCTGGTTTTTGGTCGTCCGGGACTTTGACAGGTTCTGTGTACGCCTCTTCATATTTATTGAGAATCGTAGTGTATTGGGTGTGATGTCAAGATGGAAGTGTCACTTCAGTCATATGGAGATGATGATCATGTAGGGATACATAACTGGTACTCTAATATGTTGTAACTATCGGGATAATATGACAATGTCATGATTATCCGATTAAAGAGACTAGTTGCTAGTGATCCGATATATGCTTTGTACGGGGCAGACACAATTCCAGCCCCAGGCCTAACATGTGACATCCGATACTGGATCGTAATATGCAATACTTATTATACTACGTTTGATAAAGATTATGTATTCCTTAAAAGAATATTTCTGGAGAATTTGGTAGGCACGGTGTTTTGCTGGAAGCCACCCATGTCTTGTAAATCGGTAAGAACGTGGTACGAGGTACGCACGTGTTCGAATAGTCCGACGACCAGATTTACTGCCAACATATCCTTGAATCTCATGGGTCGCTTCCCAAAGATTCACCGATGACGTTTGACTCGAACATAATTAATCTAGGATTAATTATAAGAGAGAGAAAATTAATCTGGGATTAATTGCGGCAAGAATTTATCTGAGATAAAATTCGATTAGAAGAGAGAGAACGATAATTTTGAATTAATCGATTAAATAATATATTCGATATATTAATTGAAATTAGATTTCAATGCGGATTTAAAATTAGATTTTAATTCGGGCAAACAAATTAATTTAGAATTAATTCGTAAGCGACTTTAATATTTAATTATGTCACAACAGAAAATTCATTAATTCGGAATTAAACGATCCCGGCCCGAGCGAAGTTTCATGTTGGATTGTTCGACTTAAATTCGGAATTTATAAGTGGTGGGACCCACTTGACTTACATCACACATTTGACTAGTGATGCAAGTGGTTAAGGTTGAGTGTAAGTATTAGATTGTTTGTTTTTCACTCAATTAAAATCCAACACACTTTGTCATTTTGGAATGACATATACCAACTTGATTTTTGGAAAATGGTAATTGATTTTTGAAATAAAATACAAAAACAAAAAAAAATCACTCTCTCATTTTCTTCTTGAAAATCGAGAGCTTCTCCATATCCCTTTGAGATTTTGTTTCAAACTTTCAAGTGAGCTAGCACTTCCAAGAGTCATTTAAGGTGATAGGGAAACCAATCCTAGATTTTGGAACACAAAGAAAGGACTTGGAGCTCTTCATCAACATCAAAAGTTTTGAACTTCATACTTCCATCAAATCCGCTCAATGTAAGTTTTTCCGCAACTTCTTTGAGTATTCACACACATATCATGATTAGAGATCCATGGCATGTTCTAGGAACACTAACAATGGTATCAAGAGCCTTTTCTAAGCATGAAATGAGTTTAGGGTTTATATACTTTAATTTGGGGTTTTTATGTTTTTGAGTATGATTTCTTCAAATTGGTTGTTTGGTTGAGTTTTGATGATGATGAATTAGATTTATGCATCTTAGGAATTGAGAAAATGAATTGGATAAATTTTTCCCCAAATTCCTAGCCTTGGCCGAAACTATGACCCTAATGTATCATGGTGATTTTTTGATTTTAGACCATTGAATATGTTTAAAAGCATGAGATAAATTGATTGTTGATTTAATTGGATTGAAATCAAATTGATTGAAATTTTGTGCCATATTGCCTTGACTATAAGAAGCATGTATAAATTGATTTTGCTTCAATTGTGTGTTGGACATGAGTTGATAAATTAAAGCCTGATTAATTATATAATTGGTGTTTTGGAAATATTAATTTAACTAATTAATTGTGGCTAATACACTTTAATTAAGATTAATGTGAAATTTGGAATTTTGTATTAATTAAAATTAGTCTTTAATTTGAATTGGGCTAATATTGTGTTATTTGGGCTTAATGGGCTTGGTTGGGCCAAACTTGGTTTTGGACAATTGGATTGGATCCAAATTGGGCCTAAAACCATTCCATAAACTCCAAATATAATAATTGGGCCTTTAAATAATTTAATTGGGCCTAATGGGCCTAAATTGATTTTTGGCAAAGGGTGATTCCTTATTGGGCTTTGGTTGCCAAAGTCCATGCCTTAAGAATTAATTAAAAGCCTATTGGACTTTAATTAAATTGACATTGGATGTTAATTGGGCCTTTGAGACCCATGTAGATTTTATTTAGAATCTAAGTCTAAAAGGCACATAAATAAGTGTAATTATTTAATTTGGAATTAAATTACAATTATATGAATACAAATTAAATTAGATTTAAAATTATAGTTCGATATAATTCAAGAATATACAATTTTAGTGTTTATTCTCAAACGAGTTGGACTCGGCGCTAATCAAATCGTTGTTTGAACATTGGATGATCATTAATTCAAAGATTAACTAATTAGATTATTGATTGAATAACATGCTTTGTGTGTTGGACAATTATGACCCATAGCATCACTATTTGTACAGATCATGGTGTTGTTGTACAAATTAACTATGTGACAAAGGAAATTGCCTTTTTATCATTTGTAATTGGATTACCTAGATGTATAAATGATAAAAGGTCCTTATGATTAGTTCCAGATTGAGATGATATGAGACATTATCGATCCACAAAGTTTTAATCATTAAATATCCATAGTCAGAGTATTGTCGAGATTGGACATCGATAATGCGTAAAAGACTAGTATTACACTTGTGCGCGTTGTAGGAGCATAATGACATAGTTCTCATATATTTGGGTATATGAGACTCATGCAAGTGTAATAGGAGGTTGTGTTTACCGATGGTACGGGAACAGCTTCGCTCTAGATAGACCCCTCGGAATTCCATTGGTAGTATGACTATGTGTCTATGGAAGTCCGAATCAGGGTAGGTGTATTTGGTCTTAACCTGAGACTTGCACCGCTAATACTTGCGACAATCAATATACTATGGTTTTGGTCGTCCAGGGCTTTAACAGGTCTGTGTACACCTCTTCTGGGTATATTGAGAATCGTAGTGTATTGGGTGTGATGTCGAGATGGAAGTATCACTCCAGTCATAGTGGAGATGATGATAACGTAGGATACAGAACTTGTGCTCTTTTATGCTTTTATGCTGCATATCGGATATTATGACTAGGTCATGTTTATCCGATTATAAGACTAGTTACCAGAGATCCGATATGTGCTTCGTACGGGGCAGACAGAATTCCAGCCCCAGGCCTAGCACGTGACATTCGATACTGGATCGTAATATGCAATACTACGTATACTACGCCTGATATATTACATATTCCTTTAAGAATATTTCTGGAGAATTGGGTAGACACGGTGCTTTACTAGAAGCCAACCATGTCTTGTAAATCGGGTAGGGCGGACGTACTATCGTGTTCGGATAGTCCGACGACCGGATTTACTGCCAACATATCCGGGGATCTCATGGGTCGCTTCCCGAAGATTCACCGATGACGTATGACTCGCACTTTATTAATCTTGGATTATTATAAGAGAGAGAAAATTAATGTGGGATTAATTACGAAGATATAGTTTATCTGGGATAAAATATTATTTAAAGAGAGAGAACGATTAATTTGGAATTAATCAATAAAATATATTCGATATATTATACGAAATTGGATTTGGACGCGGAATTAAAATTAGATTTTAATTCTGGCAAACGAGTTAATTTAGAATTAATTCGTTACGTCGCAACGGAAAATTCGTTAATTTGAAATTAGCGAACCCGAGCACGGGAGAGTTTGCGGGCCCACTCGCATTTCGAATTCAAGTACGGCCCACAAGTCAAATCAAGCGTCAAATCCTTGTCACTTTGAGTGATTGGATGTCTAGTCACTTTTGAGTGATTGATGGTGGTGGTTGGAAGGCTTAATGCCATTTACCATTTTTGATTTGGTATATTATTTATTGATTTTGGAAATCAAAACCAACCAACACATTTTGACTTTCCTCTCTCCTTCTTCTCTTCTTCACTCACGGCCTTGGGCCATTTTTCCTCCTCCATTTTCTGCAAATGCCGAGAGCATGATGGAACAAAGGAAGAATTTGTGGCAATTTTTTCTTTAGTGGAAGCACACATTAGGAGTCATCCAAAGGTTATAGGGAAACCCACCCATGGGCATGGAATCACCATTTGCAAAGCTTGGAGCTTGGAGCATCAATGGAGGGCATGACTGAAAATTTGGAGCACAAATTGAAGCCCAATGCCGAGAGCTTCAAGGGAGCAACAAAGGGCTTGTGTTCATCGCATCCAAAACCGATCAAAGTGAGTATGTTTCCTCCATTCTTCTTTGAGTATTTACACATGTTTCATGGCTTGAATTGATCTTCGGACTAACCTAGAAACCCAAGATTGGTATCAGAGCCATTTTGAGCATGAAATATATTTAGGGTAAAATTTGGGTAAATTGGATTTGAGCATGTTTTGACTAAATTACTTGTTTGAGCATGCTTGTATATAGATGACTTGGAGTTTTTTGTGATCAATTTTGTGAAAAATGGATTGGATCAATTTTTTCCCAAAATTAGGCTTGGCCGAAAGTTGGACTGACCTAAATCATGGTGATTTTGTGTTTTTGATCATTGGATGAGTTGAAATCATTTGGGTAATGTTGATTTAGGATTTAATTGGATTAAAACCGAATCGGACAAAGAAACCCCAAATGCCGTGACATATAAGCATGAAAATGATTGATTTTTGATTCAATTGTGTTGGACATAAGTTGATGTTGATAAGCATAATTAATTGTGTAAATTGATGTTTTGGAAATATTAATTTGGTTAATTAATTATGGCATACACTTTAGGTAATTAAATTATGAAATTTGGAATTTTGTAATTTAATTAATTGGGCCAAATTTGAATTGGGCTTGTAAAGTTGTAATTGGGCTTAATGGGCTTGTTTGGGCCAAGTTTGGTTTAGGCTAATTGGTTGGATCCAATTGGGCCCAAAACCATATCCATAAAGTCCAAATATGACTTAATGGACCTTTAATTTTAATTGGGCCTAATGGGCCTAAATTGGTTTCTTGGCAAATAAGGGTGATTCCTTAAATGGGCTTTGGTATTTGGGTTTGACCCATATTGACCAAAAGTCCATGCCTTAAGAAATTAATTAAAAGCCCATTGGACTTTAATTAAATTGACATTGGATGTTAATTGGGCTTTGAGACCCGTAACGATTAGATTTAGAATCTAAGTCGTAAAGGCACATTAAAAAGTGTAATATTTAATTTGGAATTAAATAATGAATTAGTATTAAATACAAATTAAATTGGATTTAATGTTGTAGTTTAATATAATTCAAGAATTCGTACTTTGAGTACTTATTCGCAAAACGAGTTTGACTCGCGCAAAATCAAATCGTTGTTTGAACATTGGATGGTCATTAATTTCAGATTAATTAATTGGATTAGATTGATTGATAACATGCTTTGTGTGAATACATGGATGCGATGTATGAATAATGTATATCAGATGGATATTAGATGGGTGAGGGCAATTTTGGAAATTGTTGTAATAAATTTAGAATTTATTAATTGGACCTGCGTGTCCAGCCTATTACCTCTTGACTCTTTGTATTTCTCTTCTCACCTATTCCCCTCAATGTAAATGAGGTTTCTTTAGAAGTGTTATGTAATGGGTAGAAGTAGAATAATACTTGTGCTAGCGGGAGAGAGGAAATGGAGAGATTTGTTCTAGGAACAATGTGTTAAGTATCCATCCGCATATCATTATTATTTTATTTATACGCGCCTTATTATGTTTTTAGAATGCATGTTTAAGGGTGTATGATGATGAGACCTAACAAAGATAATTAATTGGTTGCCAATTACGCGAAAAACCCTCAACATATATTAAGCGTTTTTCCTTCCATTGAGTGATTCTTACTCAAGATCCAAGATTGGCACTGGTTTGTTGGCCAAAGTCAAGACCTTTGTCCGTCGCGGATGTGTTTGAATCATGAAGGCTTTGTTCCATATCGGTGTCTTGTCCAAGTTGTGATTTGTTGGCCAAAGTCAAGATCACTTCTTGTCCATCGACATCGATTACGAAGCTTTCCAAGGTCAATGGGTTCCGCTTAACTGGGATCATTAAGTTTGTTGTGCCAAAGCCAAGGCTTAGTTGTTAGATTCAGAGGAAAAAGGTTAGGGAATATATTGGATATATTGGCATATATAAGATATATTTTTCGGACTTGGATGTCCACCTACTGGATCTAGGAATTGGATGGATCCAATTGATCTTAGAGATCTACCTAGTTAATTATCATACAATTTGTTGGCCAAAGTCAAGATTGTGTGTTATTTAACGGGATCCTAGCCCACTAGGAAACAAGGTTTCCCGAGTACTCCACAGAGGGTTAGAGGCTCGCCGAAAAATAGTGGGAGGCAAGTATTAAATTTGCAATATTCGTTTAGTTACTTGCCAATACGCGCTCATTTTATTTTCGTCAATAATTAATATATTAGTTGGACTAATATTTAATGTTTGTTTAAATAAACAGTTGGACTGTATTCAAACTACTTCAATTATAGTTGATTTTATAATTGGATTATAGTAATCAATATATTGAATTTAACCAATTTAAATTATAGTTGATTATATAGTTAGACTATAGTAATCATTATAATCAATAGTACCTAAAATCGTTGATTGGATAGTTGGACTATAGCAATCAAGATAATGAAAGATTAGTGTTTAAAACATAATCCTGGGTGAAATGTCATTTAAACGACTTTAATTTTCAAATTGGGAATAAAATCTCAGGATAGTCCTGGAGACCGAGAAGTTACTTTATTTGATAGAGTGACGACTCGAGCCTAAGCCCGGAGTTGAGCAAATAGTAGAACATGATATTTGGAATATTCATGTGATGATAACTTTAGTGCTTAATCCGTTATGCTTGCCGCAAAGACTCCTTAATTTCTTAGTCAGAACTAAGGATTAGATCCTTATATTATGATAATGAAATTGAAGGATCTTCATAGATCTATCCTTAGATCTTAGAAGTACAAATTGAAATAGAAAACTCTTGGAGAGTTAATGGCTATACTCAAGGAGACAAAGCCAGAGTTTGCAATAGGGCAAGAAGCGCAAGGCGCATCTTACTTCGACATCCCAGAAGGCCAAGGCTTGGCCAAAGGCTTCTGGGGTGTGGAAAAGGGGCAAAGGCAAAATCATTATAATCTTCTGGGAAGACAAGGACATATCCCAAAATGTCTGCCTAAACTGTGGCAAACGGGGTCACTGGAAGCGTGACTGCCGTATGGACAAGGCAGACATGAAGGAATTGAAGACGGGCAAGGCTCCGACTTCAAATATGTTTGTCATAAACATGTTCACTACTAGTATTAAAATTGGATTTTAGATACTGAGTGTGGTACATAAATATGTACTGATGTGCAGAATCTGCTGACAAGCAGGATACTGACTTCAGTTGAGATTGATCTGCGAATCGGAAACGGGACGAGAGTCGCTGTTTTAACCGTAGAGACCTAAGTTTAGGAACTACCCTTCGGGTGTACTTAATTAGGAAACTGTTAAAATGTAACTAGTTTGACTAGAAACATTATCTCTATATCAGGGTTTAATCCGTTGCGGATATACCTTTATATTCTAGAACACTAAAGTGTTTTATTTTATAAAGATGATATTGAGATAAACACATTAGATGTGAATAACAGTATTTATATTTTGAATATAAATAAATCTCAAACATATAACATGACAAACAAATAGCTCAAACTGATTTAATCAGATGAGACTTATTTGTGGCATTGTTGTCTGGGACACAATTAACAAGACTCGTATATCCACACTTTTGAAGAGTGGATACTAGGACGGATTTGATTCTATTCAAATAATGTCTACGAATCTAGTTTATTGGGCAAAGTGCCTAAAAACACTTTTACTTGGTAAAAGTGTAAGTGCCACCGATCTGTTAGCCCTCGTTCATAGTGACGTAAGTGGGCCCATATCTAGCTAGGCAAGAGGTGGAAATGAATACTTCGTAACCATTATGGATGTGGCATCGCGTTATGGTTATGTGTTTCTTGTGAAACACGAATCGAAAACTTTTGATGAATTCAAAGAGTTTCGACACGAAGTAGACAAACAGATCGGCTAAATTATTAAAACATCATGATTAGACCATGGTGGAAAATACTTAAGCAATATGTTTCTCAAATACTTTAAAGAGTATAGTATTCTTTCAATGAGGACTCCTCCCGGAACACGTCAGTTTGACGGTGTGTCAAAACAGAAAAACCGAATTTAGTTAGACATAGTAAGGTTAATCATGAGTCGCTCTGAGCTACCATTTTCCTTCAAGGGATACACATAAACAGTGCAAAACTTATTTTGAATAAGGTTCCATAAAAATCTGTTAGACAGACTTCACATTAGATATGAACAGGAAAGAAACTGGGTTTTCTCATTCCTGAAGATTTGGGTATGCTGGGCATAAGTTTGGATGATACCAAACCAGAACCCAAATCGGATAAGTGCCTAATTGTGGGTTATCCTAGGGAAACCAAAGTATAGTACTTATACAACTCACTAGAGAACAATGTAATTGTTGCTCACCATGCGGTTTTCCTAAGAGGAATACTTATATGCAGTGGTAAGTGGGAGGAAAGTAAAACTCGATGAAAATCAGAGTAATACTATTCCAGGCACCGATTCCTTAATGGAACACAAATAGTTCATCAAGGATGAAACTATACCAATAATCTTCGAATACACAAGAACCGCGTAAGTCGGAGAGAGTCAGAAAATAACCTGGGAGGTATGAGTTTCTGATCTCACCTCATGAAGATGTCAATCTTATTGAGGAATACGAACTGACTACGTATGAGGAAGTGATACAAGGTATCGACTCCCTATTATGGAAAAGTGCCATGAAGTCCGAAATGGATTCCATGTATACCAACTCAGTTTGGACACTGGTTGTTGTACCAGAAGGCATTGTGCCTATTGGTACTATATAAGTCTTCAAGGAAGACATACATGGAAGGCAACATACCAACGTACTAAGCTAGGCTTGTAGCGAAAAGGTATCGTTATCAACATTGTGTCGATTACGACGAAACCTTTTACTCGTTGCCATGGTTAAATCCATTTGGATAATGCTTGCTGATGCTGCATGTTTCATTTATGAAATATGGCAGCTGAACGTCAAAATCGCTTTCCTTAACGGAAACCTTTTGGAGGATGTTTACAACATCCTGACGGTTTTGTCGTACCAAAACGAGCAAACAAGGTTTGCAAGTTAATTCGATCCATTTATGGATTGAAGCAAGCATTGCGTTCTTGGAACTATCGTTTTGATGTAATCATAATGGTATATGATTTAATTCAAAACGAAAATGATTCTTGTGTATATAAGGAGGTTAGTGGGAGCGCACTGACAGTGAATGTCCTAAATAATGATGATATATCATTTCTTGGAAATGACATTCCCATAATACAATCGGTGAAAGCTTGGCTTTCATAAAAATTCTCCGTAGAATTCTTGGGAGAGACAACCTTTATTCTAGGAATAAAGATCTACTGGGATAGATCTAAAGGTTGTTGGTACTCTCCGAGAACTCGTACATTGAAATAAATGTACGCGACCTGGTGTCTCATATGCTTTGAGCATATGGAGTCACAATCAGGCCAATCCAAGTGATAGTCACTGGATTGATGTTAAGAACATCCTTTAGTATCTTAGATGAACTAAGGATGCTTTCTTAATACTATGGAGAAGGAGAACTTGAAGTGACTGGGTTCACTACTGCAAGTTTCCTAACCGATTATAATGACTATAAGTCGTAACAAAGGTACTATAAGTTTGAATAACGGAACATTGAGCTGGAAATCTTCCAAGCAAGATATTGTTACCGAATAAACAACAAAATCGGAATATTGCTGCAGCTGAGGCAGCAATAGAAGCCTTTTGGATCGATAATAATCCTAATCAGATTAGGAGTAGTTCTGTTAGCAGCTGAGCTAGGCTACAACACAGGCTAAAGAATTAATGGTCTCATCAACGATCCAGATATATACTTCAATATTCATCTGATTCGTTCGGATCATACATCGTGGCGATGTGATGATCGAATAAATCGCATCAGATGATAACTTTGCAAATCCGCTGACGAAAGCATTTTCTCAGCAGAAGTTTGAGCGAACCGTACATAGTTCGGTGTGTAGGACACTTGAGTGATTGGCTATAGGCCAAGTGGGAGATGTTGGACAATTATGACCCATAGCATCACTATTTGTACAGATCATGGTGTTGTTGTACAAATTAACTATGTGACAAAGGAAATTGCTTTCCTTTTATCATTTGTAATTGGATTACCAAGATGTATAAATGATAAAAGGTCCTTATGATTAGTTCCGGATTGAGATGATATGAGACAGTATCAATCCACGAAGGTTTAATCATTAAATATCCCTAGTCAGAGTATTATCGAGATTGGACATCGATAATGCGTAAAAGATAGTATTACACTTGTGCGCGTTGTGGGAGCATAACATCATAGTTCTCATATATTTGGGTAGGATACTCATGCAAGTGTAATAGGAGGTTGTGTTTACCGATGGTACGGAAACAGCTTCGCTCTGGATAGACCCCTCAGAATTCCATTGGTAGTATGACTATGTGTCTATGGAAGTCCGAATCAGGGTAGGTGTATTTGGTCTTAACCTGAGACTTGCACCGCTAATACTTGCGACAATCAATATACTTTGGTTTTGGTCGTCCAGGGCTTTAACAGGTTCTGTGTACGCCTCTTCTGGGTATATTGAGAATCGTAGTGTATGGGTGTGATGTCAAGATGGAAGTATCACTCCAGTCATAGTGGAGATGATGATCACGTAGGTAGGATACGGAACTGGTGCTTTATGTACTGCAGTCATCGGGATATATGACTAGGTCATGATTATCCGATTATAGAGACTAGTTACCAGAGATCCGATATGTGCTTCGTACGGGGCAGACACATTTCCAGCCCCAGGCCTTGCACGTGACATCCGATACTGGATCGAAATACGCAATACTACGTATACTACTGATGAGCGGAAAATATTCATATTTACCGCCCCTTTAACTTAATATTTGTTTAGTTTCTCGGGTTTGATGAACGTTGATGTGTTGTAGTTTATTTTGCAGATAAAATATATGGGACTTAATGAAATCATTTAGGGCGAAATATGGATCAAATAAGGGCAATTATTGGACTTGATATTTTAATTTTGGAGATGGAAACTTGAAAGGGCGTTTTGACGAAGTGCAGTTTTGGAAATTCCAGTTTTGCGCATCTGTCGTATTTTGGGCATAACGTTTTACTCCAATATCGGATTGAGCTGATTCAAGTGCCAGATTAAAGAAGACTCAAATAATCTACAACTTTGAAAGAGAAAATATTTTCTAATTCTGATGATTTCATGACCGAAATTGATGAACCATCAGAAGTGTGTGGAGTGTAATTATTAAAAGTCATTATCAATCATTTTCAAAGCAAAATTTAATTAATTAATAATTAATAAAAATTATCAAATCAACACCAAACAAGAAGCAATTAGTGGAGCATTATGGATTTGGTGGAGAATTTGATGGATGATTTGATGGTGGCAAAATTTTGCCTATAAATACCAAGCCATTCATTTGTAAAATTCATACTTTCTTCTTTGAAATTCTTAATGAAAAATAAGAAGATTGTATCTAGTTTGTTTATTTTTAGTTTTCAGTAATTAATTTTCAGTTTCGCACTTTCTTTTCTTACTTTTCAGTTTTTACTTTCCGCAATTTACTTTTACGCACAGTACTTTTCTTTCTTTAATTTTTAGTTTTTAATTTTTTTCAGTAATGAGGAGGTAATTTCCCCAGCTATGGTGAAAGGTAATTCTTTTACTATTACTATTTAGATTAATCTCCCTTAAAAATAATATATTCACTATTTAAAATACTGATTAATAAATGATACCGCTATATTGGTCGGTTGGCAATTCAATTTAATCTGGTTTAAACCTGACTAATCAAGGATACCGCCAGATTGGTCGGTTGGTAAATTTATTTTGGTACCGCCTTTATGGCTGGATTATGGACAAATATTACCGCCTATATGGCTGGTTGGACTTAATTTGACTTAATCAGGATACCGCCAGATTGGTCGGTTGGTAAAATAATATCACAAGTTTATATATTATTTTATGGGAGATATCTAAATTAGTAGTAGTAAAAGTAATTCCTTTTACCTTAGCATTTTATTTTATTTTACTTTTCAGTTTTACTTTATGTCTTTTACTTTTCAGTATTTTTACTTTATGTCTTTTACTTTTAAGTTGTTACTAGCCCTAGTTATGTGTTAGTTATCTGGGGTCGTGATGAATTCTAATATCACCGGTTTATAAGGGGTTATTTTATAGTTTGGGTAATTAAAGGTTTACTTATTAAGTCTTAAGCTTAATGCTTGTTGTCTGATCACCAATAAGATTGATGTGGTAAATCTAAAATGAACTAGACATAGGGATTTTAGGTTTCAGCCTTAGACTTAATAACCCACGATCTTCCTTGAGGATATTAACCCTTTAATAGATTTCCTTACAGGATAGGAATATACCTGTCGCGGCGGGGGTAGCCATAATTGGAACTTAAACTTAATGAATCCAGATAATTTGGTTGACATAGACATATGGTTCAATTGGGTTAAACTGGTATTTGCGTCTGACCATCGACAGAGGCTTTTGCATAATTAGTGTTCCAGGTTAGTAAACTGATTTATTACACAAACATAAAATAACCACTTCATCTTTTAAATGATATTAGAATGATTCACGACCCTAGATCTTTGTGTCTTTTGTTATTTTCCTTAGTATTTTCTTTTGTCTTTTATTTATTATTATTTTGTAAAACCACTTTCAATCATCAAACAATCATTCTCTTCTATATTTAATTAGATATTGTAAATAAATAGATTCAATAATTAATAACAACAGTAGAAATTAAGTCCTCGTGGGATCGATATTTTTATACTACTTGAACGATACGTGCGCTTGCGTTATACGTGTGTGTTTACGCCGGTCAACTACGCCTAATATAGATCGTATATTCCTGTAAGGATATTTCTGGAGAATTAGGTAGGCATGACGCTTTGCTAGAAGCCAACCTTGTCTTGTAAATCGGTAAAAACGTAGTACTTGGTACGTACGTGTTCGGATAGTCCGACGACCAGATTTATTGCCAACATATCTGGGCGAACGAGTTAATTTAGAATTAATTCGTTAGCGACGTAAATAGTACTTTTGCTAGGCATAATTATTTAATTACGTCGCAACGAAAAATTCGTTAATTCGGAATTAGTGAACCCGAGCCCGGGAGTATTTGCGGGCGCACTCGCATTTGGAATTAAAGTGTGGCCCACAAGTCACATCAAGCGTCAAATTACTAGTCACATCAAGCGTCAAATCACTTGTCACTTTGAGTGATGTGATGTCAAGTCACTTTTGATGTGAATAATGATGGAAGTAGTTGGTTGGCATTAATGCTTTGACTTTTGGAAAGTGGATTTGTGTATTAGATTTTTGAAATCTAAAAAACCAACACACTTCACACATGATTTTTGAAGTAGTTGGTTGGCTAGAAGCCAACCATGTCTTGTAAATCGGTAAAAAGCGTAGTGCTAGGTACGTACGTGTTCGGATAGTCCGACGATCGGATTTACTACCAACATATCCGGGGATCTCATGGGACGCTTCCCGAAGATTCACCGATGATGTATGACTCGCACTTTATTAATCTTGGATTAATTATAAAAGAGAGAAAATTAATCTGGGATTTATTACGGAGATATTTTATCTAGGATAAAATATTATTTAAAGAGAGAGAACGATTAATTTGGAATTAATAGATAAAATAATATATTCGATGTATTATACGAAATTGGATTTCGACGCGGAATTAAAATTAGATTTTAATTCGGGCAAACTAGTTAATTTAGAATTAATTCGTTAGGGCTGTGAATAGTAATTTTGCTAGACATAATTATTTAATTGAATTTGATTTAATTACGTCGCAATGGAAAATTCGTTAATTTGGAATTAGCGAACCCGAGCCCGGGAGTGTTTGCGGGCCCACTCTCATTTCGAATTCAAGTGCGGCCCACAAGTCACATCAAGCGTCAAATCACTTGTCACTTCGAGTGATGTGATGTCTAGTCACTTTTGAGTGATTGATGGTGGTGGTTGGAAGGCTTAAATGCCATTTACCAATTTTTGAATTTGGTTTATTATTTATTGATTTTGGAAATCAAAACCAACCAACACATTTTGACTTTCCTCTCTCCTTCTTCTCTTCTCCACTCACGGCCTTGGGCCATTTTTCCTTCTCCATTTTCTGCAAATGCCGAGAGCATGATGGAACAAAGGAAGAAATTGTGGCAATTTTTTCCTTAGTGCTAGCACACATTAGGAGTCATCCAAAGGTGATAGGGAAACCCACCCATGGGCATGGAATCACCATTTGCAAAGCTTGGAGCTTGGAGCATCAATGAAGGGCATGACCGAAAATTTGGAGCACAAATTGAAGCCCAATACCGAGAGCTTCAAGGGAGCAACAAAGGGCTTGTGTTCATCGCATCCAAAATCGATCAAAGTGAGTATGTTTCCGCCATTCTTCTTTGAGTATTATACATGTTTCATTGCTTGAATTGATCTTGGGACTAACCTTGAAACCCAACATTGTGTGAATACATGGATGTATTGTATGAATAATGTATATCAGATGGATATTAGATGGGTATGGGAAATTTTGGAAATTGTTGTAATAAATTTAGAATTTATTAAATTGGACCTGCGTGTCCAACCTTTTATCTCTTGACTCTTTGTACTTCTCTTCTAACCAATTCCCCTCAATGTAAATGAAGTTTCTTTAATGTATTATGTAATTGGGTAGAAGTTAGAATATTGCTAGCCGGGGAGAGGAAATTGTGAGATTTGTTCTAGGAACAATTTGTTGAATATCCATCCGCATATCATTATTATTTATTTCGCGCCTTATTATGCTTTTAGAATGCATGCTTAAGGGTGTATGATGAGACCTAATCAAGATAATAAATTGGTTGCCAATTTACGCGAAAAACCCTCAAACAATATTAAGCGAATTCCTTCCATTGAGTGGTTCTCTCTCAAGATCCAAGATTGACATTGGTTTGTTGGCCAAGTCAAGATCAATGTCCATCACGGATGTGTTTGAACCACGAAAGCTTTGTTCCATTTCGTATGTCTTGGGCAAGTTGTGACTTGTTGGCCAAAGTCAAGGTCACTTCTTGTTCATCGACGTGGATTACGAAGCTTTCCCACTGTCAATGGGTCCCACTTAACTGGAATCATTAAGCTTGTTGAGCCAAAGCCAAGGCTTAGTTGATTCAGATGAAAAGGTTAGGAAAATATATTGGATATATTGACATTATATTGTATATATGTTTCAGACTTGGAGGTCCACCTACCGGATCTAGGAACTGGATGAGATCCAATTGATCTTAGAGATCTACCTAGTTAAATATCATACAGCTTGTTGGCTAAAGTCAAGGTTGTGTGTTATTTAACGGGATCCTATCCCACTAGGAAATTAGGTTTCCCGAGTACTCAACAGAGGGTTAGAGGCTCGCCGAAAAATAGTGGGAGGCTAGTATTGAATTTGCAATTTCGTTCAAATACTTGCCAAATACGCGCTTTCAAATTATTTTCGTCATTTTAAATATATTTATTAGTTGGACTAATATTTTATTATTTTTTTGTAACAGTTAGACTGTATCCAAAATCGTTAATTGAATAGTTAGAAATTGCAATTAAGATGGCCTGAAAGATCAACGTTATGGATATTATCATGGGCGAAAATGTCTTTAATGGTGTGAACTTTCCTGACTAGGATATGAACCTCAGGATTGTCTCGGGGACTGAGAGATTGCTCTATATGAGAGAGACCTCTTGGGCCTAAGCCCGGAATTGAGCAGTTGCTTGAGCTTGAGCTTTGGAAGACTCACAGTGATGAAAACTCAACTGCTCAATCCGTCATGCTTGCTACAATGACCCCACAATTTCGTCGTCAAAACAAGGGATTGGATCCCTACGAAATGATGTTGAAATTGAGGGACCTTCACCGATATAACCTTAGATCGCAGAAGTATGAGTTCCAGAAGAAGCTCTTTCGCTCTCGTATGTCAGAGGGTATATCTGTCGAGCACCATGTGTCACAAATGATTGCTGACATCGAACAGCTGGGTCAGCTAGGCATAACCTTTGAGGCTGAGACTTCCATAGATTTGATCTTACAGTCTCTTACTGACAGCTGGAGCGGGTTCATCATGAACTATAATATGATGAACCAAGAGAAGACTCTTAGAGAGTTGATGACAATGCTGAAAGAGGCAGAAAATGAGCTTCTAAAGGGCAAGAAGTGCGAGGCGCACTTCGCTTCGACATCTCAGAATGCCAAGGCTTGGCCGAAGGCTACTGGAGGTGTGAAGAAGAAGAAGAAGAAGAAGAAGAGAAAGGGCAAGGCCAAATGATCAAAGTCTTATGGGAAGACAAATGACAAATCCCAAGATGTCTGCCTACAGTGTGGCAAACGGGGTCACTGGAAGCGTTACTGCCGTAAGTACAAGGCGCACATGAAGGAAGTGAATGCGGGCAAGGCTCCGGCTTCAGGTATGTTTGTTATTGAAATAAACATGTCTACTTCTAATTTTAAAAATTGGATTTTTGATTCTTGTTGTGGTGCTCAAATATGTACTGATGTGCAAGATCTGCAGATTAGCAGGAGACTGGCTTCAGGAGAGATCAACCTCCGAGTTTAAAATGGGATTAGAGTCGTCGTTTTGGCTATTGGGACCTACATTTTGGAACTTCCCTCGGGGCATGTATTTAATTTATCAAACTGCTATTATGTACCTAGTTTAACTAGAAACATTATATCTGTATCTTGTTTAACCCAATGTGGGTATACTTTTGTATTCAGAAACACCATGTGTTTTGTTTTATAAAAATGATTTTTAGATATGTAGTGCTGATGTTAATAATGGTCTTTATATTTTGAATATAAATCAATCTCAAACATATAACATGACAAACAAAATGCTTAAATTAAGTAACAAAAATGAAACTTATATGTGGCATTGTCGTCTGGGACACATAAACAAGACTCATATATCCACACTTTTGAAGAATGGATACTTGGACGGATTTGATCCAAATTTATATGACGTCTATGAATCTGGTTTATTAGGTAAAATGCCTAAAATACATTTTAGCGGTAAACGTGCACGGTGCCACCGAACTGTTAGCCCTCGTTCATAGTGACGTATGTGGGCCTATGTCTAGCCAGGCTAGAGGTGGATATGAATACTTCGTAACCTTTACGGATGATGCATCGCGTTATGGTTATGTGTATCTTATGAGACACAAGTAAGAAACTTTTGAGAAATTCAAAGAGTTTCGACACGAAGTAGAAAAACAGACCGGCAAAAGTATTAAAACATTACGGTCGGACCGTGGTGGAGAATACTTGAGCAATGAGTTTCTTGATTACTTAAAAGATTATGGTATTCTTTCACAGTGGACTCCTCCGGAACACCTCAATTAAACGGTGTATCCGAACGGAGAAACCGAACTTTGTTGGACATGGTAAGGTCTATGATGAGTCGCACTGAGCTACCAATTTCCTTCTGGGGATATGTATTGAACAGTGCAATACTTATTTTGAATAAGATTCAGTCAAAGTCTGTTCAACAGACTCCATATGAAATATGGACAGGAAAGAAATTAGATTTCTCATTCCTGAGGATTTGGGGATGCTGGGCATACGTTAAACGTTTGGATGGTACCAAACTAGAACCCAAATCAGATAAGTGCCTATTTGTAGGTTATCCTAAGGAAACCAAAGGATATTACTTCTACCACCCACAAGAGAACAAAATATTTATTGCTCTACATGCGGTTTTACTCGAAAAGGAATTCCTAAATGCAGTGGTAAGTGGGAGGAAAGTAGAACTCGATGAAAATCATAGTGATACTGTTCATAGCACCGATTCCTTAAAAGAACAAGAATAGTTCATCAGGGATGAAACTGTACCACAATCTTCTAATACACAAGATCTGTGTAGATCGGAGAGAGTCAGAAAACAACCTAAGATGTATGGGTTTTCTGATTTTACCTCACGTAGATATTAATCTTATTGAGGATAATGAGCCGGCTACGTATGAGGAAGCGATACAAGGTATCGACTCCGCTTTATGGCAAGAATACATGAAGTCCAAAATGGATTCCATGTATACCAACCAAGTTTGGACTCTGGTTGATGCACCAGAAGGCTTAAAGCCTATTGGTTGTAAATGGGTCTAAAAGAGGAAGACTGACATGGATGGAAACATACAAACGTACAAAGCTAAGCTTGTAGCGAAAGGGTATCGTCAACGACATGGTGTCGACTATGACGAAACTTTTTCACCTATGCCATGATTAAATCCATTCAGATAATGCTTGTTATTGCTACATATTTTGATTATGAAATATGGCAGATGGACGTCAAAACCGCTTTCCTTAACGGAAACCTTTTGGAGGATGTTTATATGCAACAGCCTGACGGTTTTGTCGTACCAAAACATGCAAACAAGGTTTGCAAGTTAAATCGATCCATTTATGGATTAAAGCAAGCATCACGTTCTTGGAACTAACGTTTTGATGAGATCATAAAAGAATATGATTTCATTCAAAATGAAGATAATCCTTGTGTATATAAGAAGGTTAGTGGGAGCGCACTGAAATTCATTGTCCTTTACGTAGATGATGTATTGCTTCTTGGTAATGACATTCCTATGCTACAATCGGTGAAAGCTTGATTTTCATTAAAATTCTCCATGAAAGATCTGGGAGAAGCAGCTTTTATTCTAGGAATAAGGATCTACCGAGATAGATCTAGAAAGATGCTTGGACTCTCCCAGAGCTCGTATATTGACAAAGTGTTGAAGAGATTCAATATGGATCAGTCTAAGAGAGGACTGTTGCCAGTGTCACATGGCATCTCTCTATCTAAGGACATGTGTCCTAAAAATTAAGATGAGAGAGACAATATGAGTCGGATCTTATTCGCTTCTGCAGTCGGATCGATCATGTATGCCATGATATGTACGCGCTCTGATGTCTCGTATGCTTTGAGCATGTGTAGTCGCTATTAGGCCGATCCAGGTGATGGTCACTGGGTTGCGGTTAATAACATCCTTAAGTATCTTAGACGAACTAAGGATGCTTTCTTAATCTATGGAGATGGAGAACTTTAGGTAACTGGGTTTACCGATGCAAGTTTCCAACCGATAAAGACGACTGTAAGTCACAATCTGAGTATATATTTTGTTTGAACAACAGAGCAGTGAGCTAGAAATCTTCCAAGCAAGAGACTGTTGCCGATTCAAAAACAGAAGCGGAATATATCGCTCCAGCTGAGGCAGCAAAAGAGGCAGTTTGGATACGTAAATTCCTAATTGGATTAGGAGTAGTTCTGTTAGCAGCTGAGCCCGCTCCTTTGTATTGTAACAATAACGGGGCTATAGCACAGGCTAAGGAACCGCGGTCTCATCAACGATCCAAGCATGTACTTCGACGTTTCCATCTGATTCGTGAGATCAGACATTATGGCGAGATGTGAGATCGAGAAGGTTGCATCAGATGACAACATTGCAGATCCGCTGACGAAGGCTATTTCTCAGCAAAAGTTTGAGCGACATGTACATAGTTCAGGTGTTAGATACTTGAGTGATTGGCTATAGGCTAAGTGGAAGATTATTGGACAATTATGACCCATAACATCACTATTTGTAAAAGACATTGTGATTTTTATACAAATTAACTATGTGACAAATGAAATTACTATTTTATCATTTTGTAATTAGATTACTTGAATAATATAAATGATAAAAGTCCTTATGATTAGTTACAGATTAATAAGATATGAGACAGTATCAATCCATGAAAGGTTTAATCATTAAATATCCCTAGTCGTAGTATTATCGAGACTGGACATCGATAATGCGGAATAGGCTAGTATTACACTTTGCGCGTTATGGAAGCACAACAACATAGTTCTCATATATTTGGGTATTGGATACTCATGCAAGTGTAATAGGAGGTTCTGTTTACCGATGGTACGGAAACATCTTCGCTTGGGATAGACCCATCAGAATCACATTGGTAGTATGACTATGTGTCTATGGGAATCCGAATTAGGGTAGGTGTATTTGGTTTTAACCTGAGACTTGCATCGCTAATACTTGCGACAATCAATATGCTTTGGTTTTGGTCGTCCGAGACTTTGACAGGTTTTGTGTACGCCTCTTCTGGGTTTATTAAGAATCATAGTGTATTGGGTGTGATGTCAAGATGGAAGTGTCACTTCAGTCATATGGAGATGATGATCACGTAGGGATACATAACTGGTACTCTAATATGTTGCAACTATCGGGATAATATGACAAGGTCATGATTATCCGATTAAAGAGACTAGTTGCTAGTGATCCGATATATGCTTCGTACGAGCATATACAATTCTAGCCCCAGGCCTAGCATGTGACATCTGATACTGGATCGTAATACGCAATACTTAGTATACTACGCTTAATAAGGATTATGTATTCCTTAAAAGAATATTTGGAGAATTGGGTAGGCACGGTGTTTTGCTAGCTAGAAGCCAACATGTCTTGTAAATCGGTAAGAACGTGGTACGGGGTACGCACGTGTTCGAATAGTCCGACGACCAGATTTACTGCCAACATATCCAGGAATCTCATGGGTCGCTTCCCAAAGATTCACCGATGACGTTTGACTCGAACAGAATTAATCTATGATTAATTATAGAGAGAGAGAAAATTAATTTGGGATTAATTGCGGTAAGAATTTATCTGGGATAAAATTCGATTAGAAGAGAGATAACGATTAATTTGGAATTAATCAATTAAATAATATATTTGATATATTAATTGAAATTAGATTTCAATGCGGAATTAAAATTAGATTTTAATTCGGGCAAACGAATTAATTTAGAATTAATTCGTAAGCGACTTTAATTTTTAATTATGTCGCAACAACAAATTCGTTAATTCGGAATTAAACAAACCCGGGCCCGAGCGAAGTTCCGTGTTGGATTGTTCGACTTAAATTCGGAATTTACAAGTGGTGGGACCCACTTGACTTACATCATATATTTGACTAGTGATGGAAGTGGTTAAGGTTGAGTGTAAGCATTAGATTGCTTTTTTTCTTACTCAATTAAAATCCAACACACTTTGTCATTTTGGAATGACATATACCAACTTGATTTTTGGAAAATGGTAATTGATTTTTGAAATCAAAATACACAAAACAAAAAAAAATCTCTCTACTTTTCTTCTTGAAAAACAGAGAGCTTATCCCTCTCCCTTTGAGATTTTGTTTCAAAATTTCAAGTGAGCTAGCACTTCCAAGAGTCATTCAAGGTGATAAGGAAACCAATCCTAGAGTTTGGAACACAAAGAAAGGACTTGGAGCTCTTCATCAACATCCAAATTTTTAAACTTCATACTTCCATCAAATCCGCTCAATGTAAGTTTTTCCGCAACTTCTTTGAGTATTCACACACATATCATGATTAGAGATCCTTGGCATGTTTTAGGAACACTAACATTAGGCTCGGAGCCCATAGAGAGTACATATAATTGTTGAACAGTTATGGTCCATAGCATCAGTATTTGTACAGATCATGGTGTTTTTGTATAAATTAACTATATAACAAAGGAAATTGCTCTTTTATCATTTGTAATTAGATTACCAAGATGTATAAATGATAGAAGGTCCATAAGATTAGTTCCGGATTGATAAGATATGAGACAGTGTCAATTCATGAAAGTTTAATCATTAATATCCCTAGTGGTCGTAGTATTATCGAGATTGGACATCGATAATGCGGAATAGACTAGTTTTACACTTGTGCGCGTTGTGTGGGAGCATAACGGCATAGTTCTCATATATTTGGGTATAGGATACTCATGCAAGTGTAATAGGAGGTGTGTTTACCGATGGTACGGGAAACAGCTTCGCTCTGGATAGAGACCCCTCAGAATTCCTTGGTAGTATGACTATGTGTCTATGGAAGTCCGAATCAGGGTAGGTGTATTGGTCTTAACCTGAGACTTGCACCGCTAATACTTGCGACAATCAATATACTTTGGTTTGTGGCGTCCAGGGCTTTAGCAGGTTCCTGTACGCCTCATCTGGGTTATTGAGAATCGTATTAGTGTATGGGTGTGATGTCAAGATGAAGTATCACTTCAGTCATAGTGGAGATGATGATCACGTAGGATACGGAACTGGTGCTCTTATGTACTGCAGTCATCGGGATAATATGACTAGGTCTTGATTATCCGATTATTGAGACTAGTTACCAGAGATCCGATATGTGCTTCGTACGGGGCAGACACATTTCCAGCCCCAGGCCTTGCATGTGACATCCGATACTGGATCGAAATACGCAATACTACGTATACTACGCCTAATATAGATCGTATATTCCTGTAAGGATATATTCTGGAGAATTAGGTAGGCATGACGCTTTGCTAGAAGCCAACCTTGTCTTGTAAATCGGTAAAAACGTAGTACTTGGTACGTACGTGTTCGGATAGTCCGACGACCGGATTTATTGCCAACATATCTGGGCGAACGAGTTAATTTAGAATTAATTCGTTAGCGACGTAAATAGTACTTTTGCTAGGCATAATTATTTAATTACGTCGCAACGAAAAATTCGTTAATTCGGAATTAGTGAACCCGAGCCGGGAGTATTTGCGGGCGCACTCGCATTTGGAATTAAAGTGTGGCCCACAAGGCACATCAAGCGTCAAATTACTAGTCACATCAAGCCTCAAATTACTAGTCACATCAAGCGTCAAATCACTTGTCACTTTGAGTGATGTGATGTCAAGTCACTTTTGATGTGAATAATGATGGAAGTAGTTGGTTGGCATTAATGCTTTGACTTTTGGAAAGTGGATTTGTGTATTAGATTTTTGAAATCTAAAAAACCAACACACTTCACACATGATTTTATGCTTAAATTGATCCTTGGGACCTAATAGAAACCCAACAATGGTATCAAAGCCATTTTGAGCATGAAACTTGATTAGGGTAAAATTTGGGTAAATTGAATTTGAGCATGTTTAAGTGAAATTAATTGTTTGAGCATGCTTGTAATTGAATGACTTGGAGTTATTTGTGATCAATTTTGTGAAAATTGGATTGGATCATTTTTCCCCAAAATTCTAGGCTTGGCCGAGAGGTATATGCGCCATAAGTCTTGGTATTTTTTGTGTTTTTTGATCATGGATGAGTTGGAAAACATTGGGTTATGTTGATTGTGGATTTAATTAGATTGAAACCGAATCGGAAAAATAAAACCCCAAAATACCGAGACTATAAGCATGGAAAATGACTTGATTTTTTATTCAAATGTGTTGGACATATGTTGATGAAAATGAGCATAATTAATTGTACAAATTTGTGTTTTGGAAATGTTAATTTGGGTAATTAATTATGGCAATACACTTAGGTTAATTAAGTTATGAAATTTGGAATTTTGTGGTTTAATTAATTGGGCTTATTTTGGAATTGGGCTTAAAAGTTGTAATTGGGCTTAATGGGCTTGGTTTGTACCAAGATTGGTTTAGGCTAAATTGGTTGGATCCAATGGGGCCCAAAACCATATCCATAAAGTCCAATTATGACTAATGGACCTTTAATTTTAATTGGGCCTAATGGGCCTAAATTGGTTTCTTGGCAAATAAGGGTGATTCCTTAAATGGGCTTTGTTGGTATTTGTGTTGACCCATATTGACCAAAATTCCATGCCTTAGAAATTAATTGAAAGCCCATTGGACTTTAAATTAAATTGACATTGGATGTTAATTGGGCTTTGAGACCCGTAACGATTAGATTTAGAATCTAAGTCGTAAAGGTCATTAATAAAGTGTAAAATTTTAATTTGGAATTAAATAATGAATTAGTATTATATACAAATTAAATTGGATTTAATGTTGTAGTTTAGTTTAATTCAAGAATTCGTACTTTGAGTAATTATTCGTAAAACGAGTCGGACTCGTGCAAAATCAAATTGTTGTTTGAACATTAGATGGTCATTAATATTCATATTAATTAATTGGATTAGATTGATTGATAACATGCTTGTGTGAATACATGGTTGCGATGTATGAATAATGTATATCAGATGGATATTAGATGGAAGGGCAATTTTGAAATTATTGTAATAAATTTAGAATTTATTAATTGGACCTGCATGTCCAGCCTATTACCTCCATACTCTATGTATTTCTCTTCTCACCTATTCCCCTCAATGTAAATGAGGTTTCTTTAAAAGTGTTATGTAATCGGGTAGAAGTAATACTTGTGCTAGCGGGAGAGAGGAAATGGAGAGATTTGTTCTAGGAACAAGTGTTTTAAATATCCATCCGCATATCATTATTATATTTATTTATATGCGCCTTATTATGTGTTTAGAATGCATGTTTAAGGGTGTATGATGATGATGAGACCTTAACAAAGATAATTAATTGGTTGCCAATTGCACGCTAAAAACCCTCAACATCATATTAAGCGTTTTTCCTTCCATTGAGTGATTCTTACTCAAGATCCAAGACTGGCATTGGTTTGTTGGCCAAAGTCAAGACCTTTGTCCGTCGCGGATGTGTTTGAATCATGAAGGCTTTGTTCCATATCGGTGTCTTGTCCAAGTTGTGATTTGTTGGCCAAAGTCAAGATCACTTCTTGTCCATCGACATTGATTACGAAGCTTTCCAAGGTCAACGGGTTCCGCTTAACTGGGATCACTAAGTTTGTTGTGCCAAAGCCAAGGCTTAGTTGATTCAGAGGAAAACAGTTAGGCAATATATTGGATATATTGGCATATATAAGATATATGTTTCAGACTTGGATGTCCACCTACTGGATCTAGGAATTGGATGAGATCCAATTGATCTTAGAGATCTACCTAATTAATTATCATACAATTTGTTTGCCAAAGTCAAGATTGTGTGTTATTTAACGGGATCCTAGCCCACTAGGAAACAAGGTTTCCCGAGTACTCCACATAGGGTTAGAGGCTCGCCGAAAAATAGTGGGAGGCAAGTATTAAATTTGCAATATTGTTTATTTACTTGCCATACGCGCTCATTTACATTTTTCGTCAATATAAATTATTTATTAGTTGGACTAATATTTAATGTTGTTTTTAATTAAACAGTTGGACTGTATTCAACTATTTCATTTATAGTTGATTATATAATTGGATTATAGTAATCAATATATTTGAATTAACCATTTCAATTAATAGTTGATTTTATAATTGGATTATAGTAATCAATATAATTGAATTTAATCAATTAAATTATAGTTGATTATATAGTTGGACTATAGTAATCATTATAATCAATTACCTAAAAGTCATTGATTTGATAGTTAGACTATTTGAATCAAGATAATTGAAAGATTAGTGTTTAAAACATAATCCTGGGTGAAAATGTATTTAAACGACTTTAATTTTCAAATTGTGAATAAAATCTCAAGATAGTCTTGAGTGACGAGAAGAGAAGTTACTTTATTTGATATAATGACATCTCGAGCCTAAGCCTGGAGTTAAGCAAATAGTAGAACATGATATTTGGAATATTCATGTGATGATAACTTTAGTGCTTAATCCAATAAGCCTTCCAAATAGACTCCTTAATTTCTTAATCAGAACTGAGGATTAGATCCTTATAGTATGATAATGAAATTGAAGGATCTTCATAGATCTATTTTTAGATCTTAGAAGTACTAAATTGCAATAGTAAACTCTTGGAGAGTTAATGGCTATTCTCAAGGAGACAAAGCCAAAGTTTGCAATAAGGTAAGAAGCGCAAGGCGCACCTTACTTCGACATCCCAGAAGGCCAAGGCTTGACCAAAGGCTTATGGAGTGTGGAAAAACGGGCAAAGGCAAAATCATTATAATCTTCTGGGAAGACAAAGGACATATCCCAAAATGGTCTGGCTAAATTGTGGCAAACGGGGACACGGAAGCGTGACTGCCATATGGACAAGGCAGACATGAAGGAATTGAAGACGTGCAAGGCTCCGACTTCAAATATGTTGTCATAGACATGTTCACTACTAGTATTAAAATAGATTTTAGATACTAAGTGTGATACATAAATATGCATTAATGTGCAGAATCTGCTGACAAGCAGGATACTGACTTCAGTTGAGATTAATCTGCGAATGAGAACGAGACGAAAGTCGCTGTTTTAACCGTAGAAACTTAAGTTCAGGAACTACCCTTCAGGTGTGTACTTAAATTGGAAACTGTTACAATGTAACTAGTTGGACTAGAAACATTATCTCTATATCAGGGTTTAATCGTTGCGGATATACCTTTATATTTTAGAACACTAAAGTGTTTTATTTTATAAAGATGATATTGAGATAAACACATTAGATGTGAATAACAGTATTTATATTTTGAATATAAATAAATCTCAAACATATAACATGACAAAAAAATAGCTCAAACTGATCTAATCAGTTGAGACTTATATGTGGCATTGTTGTCTGGGACACAATTAAACAAGACTCGTATATCCACACTTTTGAAGAGTGGATACTAGGACGGATTTGATTCTATTTAAATAATGTCTACGAATCTAGTTTATTAGGCAAAGTGCCTAAAACACCTTTTACTTGGTAAAAGTACAAGTGCCACCGATCTGTTAGCCCTCGTTCATAGTGACGTAAGTGGGCCCATGTCTAGCTAGGCTATAGGTGGATATGAATGTTTCGTGACCTTTACGGATGTGGTATCGCCTTATGGTTATGTATTTCTTTTGAAACACAAATCGGAAACTTTTGATGAATTCAAAGAGTTTCGACACGAAATAAATAAACAAATCGGCTAAGTATTAAACCATCACGGTTAGACAATTTTCCTTCAAGGGATACGCATAAATAGTGCAAAACTTATTTTGAATAAGGTTCCATAGAAATCTGTTTGACAGACTTCATATTAGATATGAACAGGAAGAAACTGGGTTTTCTCATTCCTGAAGATTTGGGAATGCTAGGCATATGTTTGGATGATGCCAAACTAAAACCCAAATCGGATTAGTGTCTAATAATGTTTATCCTAGGGAAACCAAAGTATAGTACTTATACAACTCACAAGAGAACAATGTAATTGTTGCTCCCCATGCGGTTTTTCTAAGAGGAATACCTATATGCAGTGGTAAGTGGGAGGAAAGTAAAACTCGATGAAAATCGTAGTAATACTATTCCAGGCACCGATTCCTTAATGGAACACAAATAGTTCATCAAAGATGAAACTATACCAATAATCTTCGAATACACAAGAACCACGTAAGTCGGAGAGAGTCAGAAAACAACCTGGGGTATGGGTTTCTAATCTCACCTCGTAAAGATGTCAATCTTATCGAGGAACATGAACTGACTATGTTTGAGGAAGTGATACAAGGTATTGACTCCATAAATGGCAAAGTGCCATAATATCCGAAATGGATTCCATGTATACCAACTATGTTTAGAAACTAGTTGATGTATCGCAATGCATTGTGCCTATTGGTACTATATAAGTCTTCAAGGAATACATACATGGAAGACAACATACCAACGTACTAAGCTGGGCTTGTAGCGAAAAGGTATCGTTATCAACATTGTGTCGATTAAGACGAAACCTTTTACTCATTGTTATGGTTAAATCCATTTGGATAATGCTTGCTGATGCTGCATGTTTCATTTATGAAATATGGCAGCTGAATGCCAAAACCGCTTTCCTTAACAGAAACCTTTTGGAGGATGTTTACAACATCCTGGCGGTTTTGTCGTACCAATAACAAGCAAACAAGGTTTGCAGGTTATTCATCCATGGATGGATTGAAGCAAGCATTGGGTTCTTGGAATCATCATTTTGATGTAATCATAATGGTATATGATTTAATTCAAAACGAAAATGATTCTTGGGTGTATAAGAGGGTTAGTGGGAGCGCACTGATAGTGAATGTCTATGTAATGATGACATGTCATTTCTTGGAAATGATATTCCCATAATACAATCGGTGAAAGCTTGTCTTTCATTAAAATTCTCCGTACAATTCTTGGGAGAAACAACCTTTATTCTAGGAATAAAGATCTACTGGGATAGATTTAAAGTTGTTAATACTCTCCGAGAACTCGTACATTGAAAAATGTACGCAACCTGGTGTCTCATAGGCTTTGAGCATATGGAGTCACAATCAGGCCAATCCAAATGATAGTCATTGGATTGATGTTAAGAACTTCCTTAAGTATCTTAGAGGAACTAAAGATGCTTTCTTATACTATGGAGAAGGAGAACTTGAAGTGACTGTGATCACTGCTGCAAGTTTTCAAACCGATAAATCGACTATGAGTCGTAAAAACGGTACTATACAGTTTGAATAACGGAACAGTGAGCTGGAAATCTTCCAAGCAAGATACTGTTACCGAATAAACAGCAAAAGTGGATTATTGCTGCAGCTGAGGCAGCAATAGAAGCCTTCTGGATTGATAATAATCCTAATCAGATTAGGAATAGTTCTGTTAGCAGCTGAGCTAGGATACATCATAGGCTAAAGAATTAATGGTCTCATCAATGATCCAGATATATACTTCAGTTATTCATCTGATTCGTTCTGATCATACATCGTGGCGATGTGATGATCGAATAAATCGCATCAGACGATAATCATGCAAATCCGCTGACGAAAGTCTTTCCTTAACAGAAGTTGAGCGAACCGTACATAGTTCGGGTGTAGGACACTTGAGTGATTGGCTATAGGCCAAGTGGGAGATTTTGGACAGTTATGGCCCATAGCATCACTATTTGTATATATCATGGTGTTGTTGTACAAATTAACTATGTGACAAAGGAAATTGTTCTTTTATCATTTGTAATTAGATTACCAAGATGTATAAATGATAGAAGGTCCATATGATTAGTTCCGGATTGATAATATATGAGACAATATCAATCCATGAAGGTTTAATCATTAAATATCCATAGTCGTAGTATTTTCGAGATTGTACATCGATAATCCGGAATAGACTAGTATTACACTTGTGCGCGTTGTGGGAGCATAACGGTATAGTTCTCATATTTTGGGTATATGATACTCATGCAAATGTAATAGGAGGTTGGTGTTACCGATGGTACGGAAACAAGCTTCACTCTGGATAGACCCATCAGAATTCCATTGGTAGTATGACTATGTGTCTATGGAAGTCCAAATCAGGGTAGGTGTATTTGGTCTTAACCTGAGACTTGCACCGTTAATACTTGCGACAATCAATATACTTTGGTTTTGGTCATCCAGGGCTTTAACAGGTTCTGTGTACGCCTATTCTGGGTATATTGAGAATCGTAGTGTATTGGGTATGATGTCGAGATGGAAGTATCACTCCAGTCATAGTGGAGATGATGATCATGTAGGATACGGAACTGGTGCTCTTATGTACTGCGGTCATCGGGATAATATGACTAGGTCATGAATATTCGATTATAGAGACTAGTTACCAGAGATCCGATATGTGCTTCGTACGGGGAAGACACATTTCCAGCTGTAGGCATTGCTTTTTCGCATGTGAAACCCGATGATGAGTCTCAGTTGGAGGCACTACCTTTTTAGCTAAGGATATTGCGGGAAACAGAGGTCGGAAGGGGAAATTCGAAATAAGTACGTCATCAAGTTCATTTCACAAGCTCACTGTCTTCGTTAGTGCTGCCTTCGTTACTTCGTTCGAACGTCAGGCAGATTGCGGACGTTCGTGTAGCGTTCGAATTGGCTTTCGAACGTCGTCGGTGTTTCTGGTTTTGCTGCTAGCCTCGCACCCCAGCCCATTTAGCTCCCCAAAGCCCATAAAACACATCCCAATTTAATTAAATTAAACATTAAACATTAAATAAAATATTTAAATCATTTACCAATTAATAAAACATAAAATATAATCATACCTAATTAAGATAAATCAAATATACTAACTTCCTAACTAAACAAATCACATACTAAATTAAAAAGATGTCATGCCTAATTAAAATCAATCATAACAAATTAAAGATATTGACTTCCTATTCTAGCCAAGATTTGTCCCCCCTCAATCTTTGACTTTCCTTGCTCACACCAAATCAAATCCTCCTTTTAATGCCAAAATCCCTTCCTTGTGAGACAAGATGAAGCCCTAGCCTTTCTCTATATATAACCCAAACCTCTCCAAGGCAATGGCCCTCCTAGTTCACGCCCATCACAAACAAAAAGAAGAAAATAATTTTCCAACCCCTAGCTCATACATAATAACAAAAAACTCTCTTCACCCCCACTCTCATATTACCGAAAACAACAAGCCCTCAAACACTCTCATATTACCGAAAATACAATAGCCATTCACACCCCCTCCAACCACCAAAACAACTCCTAATCACCACCAAAAATAGCAACCCCCTAAGCCTCCACACATCACCGAAAAATTATACCCCCAACGACAGCCCAAACACGCCCCAAACAGCCACTAAAGTACCCCCGAACAGCAGCCCCCTTCCACCAAAATGACCAAAACAGTCCCTAAATCACGCCCAAATAGCAGTAATTTAACCCCTAAAACAGCAGCAAAATACACTTAAAACATTGCCTAAAAATCTTAAAAACAGTAACATAAAGAGACTGCATTCATAATCCTTAAAATAATCACACACAACTGCACTAAGAACCCACACAAACTTGGAACAGTTCATTGAAACGTCAAAACAGGTGGCCTGAGCAGTGAGCAGCAAAACAGAGGCCGAACAGGAGCAGAACGGAGTTCGAACCGCAAGCAAAATAGCAAAGCAGTGAGCTAGGACGCTAAACCAGTGAACTGGAGAAGTTGAGGAGCTGTACCCTTCCGACGTCCGTGAAACGCAAGCCTGAAAGTTGGCAAAAAAGGTTAGACCTGAGGGTATCTTTCACACTCATTTTTTTTTGTATTATTTATTAAATATTACTTGCATGATTGTCATGTTGAAATGCATTTTGTGGCCCTTGAGTAGATAAATATGCATGAATTATGAGACGTAGTATGTTGTGGCTGTGGAATAAAATGAGAGACGTGTCAACTCTCGCGGTATATCGGATGGAAACCCAGACATAAATTTCATAGCCGATTCCGAATGGACGGTAATATGATCTGTACTCGGGACACAACTCCATGTACCGCTTGAGTAAACGACACCCTCTTTTATTTTGTGTTGCTTTTGTTTATTTTTCGTCACTTGAATTCTGTATGTTGTTTATTTATGCATGGTTCAATCGAGCGCATGGGCTTAGTAAGTGGAATGAAAGATCCCCTATGGGGAGGGGTTAAAGCCCTTTACCACGATGCTTTGCCGCGCCGGTTGATGTGTGTTCGGTTGGATGCAAGATACGTTCAATCGGGCATACTTAGTTTGATATTATTGTCTTTATCTTTTTATGCATGGTTCAATCAAGTGCATGGGGTTAGTAAGTGGAATGAAAGATCCCTTATGGGGAGGGTTTAAAACCCTGTACCACGATGCTTTGCCGCGCCGGTTGATGTGTGTTCGGATTGGATGTAAGATGTGTTCAATCGGGCATACTTGGTTTTGATATGATTGGCTCTATTTTTGTATGTATGATGCGATCGAGCGCATGGGCTTAGTGAGTTAGTCCAAAGGTCCTCCATTTGAGAGACGAAGAGCCTAAAAGGCCACCTTTGTGACACTACTTCGCCGCGCTGGATGAAGTGTGTTTGGGTTGAATGTACGTTCAATTGGGCATATGAAGTCCTACACTTTTATTGTCTTTATTTCATGTGTTGTGATGTGACGCGCATGAGCTTAGTATGTTGGCCTAAAGGTCCTCTCTTTGAGAGACCAAGAGCCCCAAAAGGCCACCTTTACGGCAGTACTTCACCGCGCCCCTTTATTTTGTTGTTTATGTATTGCGTCCCATTTCATGCATCAGGTCTGTTCCCGTTCGAACGCGTTTACGAACGCAACTCGAACGCGCCTGCATTTTGCCTTATCATGCATCAGGTCTCATTTCCGTTCGAACGCGTTCACGAACGCCATACGAACGTGAGCATTCTGTTTCATTTCCGTTCGAACGCGTTAACAAACGCCATACGAACGTGAGCATTCTGTTTCATTTTCGTTCGAACGCGTTATCAAACGCCATACGAATGCGAACATTTTGTTTACCGTTCGAACGCGTTTACGAACGCTACACGAACGCGAACACACTGAACTGAGACATATTCATCACATGCCATGTATAATTGTTTCTTAGGTGATTTTTTTATGGAACCACACATAGTCATTCTTATCTTTGTGCACATAATAATGAAAAGCATGTTTATTCCATTAGTTGCGTCATTTGCCTTAGTCTTGATTTAACGCATTACGATTCATATACCTATGCCATGATGACTTTGGAGTATTATTTCTTGTGATATATCGGATGGAAACCCAGACATAAATTCCGTACCCGATTCCGAATGGACGGTAATGCGGTCTGTACTTGGGATACAATTCCACGTATCACTTGGAAAAGTGCTCACATGTATACTTGTGCGGTTATTACGTATGCTTGTGTTTTTCATGAATATGATATGCTGAATGAAGTTGTATGTTCGTTGTTACTTTGAGGTATTTTCAGGCATGTGTTTTTAGATGTGAGATATATGTGAAATGTATGTATAAGTTTTATTTTATACCTGTGAATTTAGAAGCATGATACTCTTGGAAATAAGTGCTACTTAAGCCTGATTAAATTATTACATAAATCTTGTCATTACAAGTGGCATAAGTAAGGGACCATTCCGAACCCAACGGTTTGAGGTCTTCCCTTGCGAGGGGTGAGTGCGGCCTTAAATCTCATTTTTCCGGTTCACACCGGGTGGCGACTCCATTATTCTCCGGTCTAGTCCCCCGTGGCTACTCCGTACTCCCGACCGGGCCGCGAGCCCGGGACAGCATGCGTCGCCCCAGATTTCTGTGTTCCCACACCAGCCCCAGGCCTTGCATGTGACATCCGATACTGGATCGAAATACGCAATAATACGTATACTACGCCTGATATAGATCGTATATTCCTGTAAGGATATTTCTGGAGAATTGGGTAGGCATGGCGCTTTGCTAGAAGCCACCACCTTGTCTTGTAAATCGGTAAAAACTTAGTACTAGGTACGTACGTGTTCGGATAGTCCGACGACCGGATTTACTGCCAACATATCCAGGGATCTCATGGGTCGCTTCCCGAAGATTCACCGATGACGTATGACTCGCACTTTATTAATCTGGGATTAATTAGATGAGAGAGAAAATTAATCTGGGATTAATTACGGAGATATTTTATCTTTGATAAAATAAATTAAAGAGAGAAAACGATTTATTTGGACTTAATCGATAAAATAATATATTCAATATATTATACGAAATTGGATTTCGACGCGGATTGAAATTAGATTTTAATTCGGGCGAACGAGTTAATTTAGAATTAATTCATTAGCGACGTAAATAGTAATTTTGCTAGGCATAATATTTAATTACGTTGCAACGGAAAATTCGTTAATTCAGAATTAGCGAACCCGAGCCCGGGAGTATTTGCGGGCGCACTCGCATTTGGAATTAAAGTGCGGCCCACAAGTCACATCAAGCGTCAAATCACTAGTCACATCAGGCGTCAAATCACTTGTCACTTTGAGTGATGTGATGTCAAGTCTCTTTTGATGTGAATAGTGATGGAAGTAGTTGGTTGGCATAATGCTTTGACTTTTGGAAAGTGGATTTGTGTATTAGATTTTTGAAATCTAAAAAACCAACACACTTTACACATGATTTTATGCTTAAATTAATCCTTGGGACCTAATAGAAACCCAACAATAATCCCACGGGGGGGGGGACTAACTAGAGATAATAGAGTCGCCACCTAGTATGAAACACTGAGAATGATTTAAGGTTGCACTACATCCCTCATTAAGTATGACCTTCAACCAGTTTTGATTCAGAATGACTTTTTACAGATGCCAGTATAATATTTACGCTCAAAGGAGGTATCCTCATATCTTATAATGTAACATCACATAAAATCAATTTAAAGGCATACAAATACACAAGCATAAATAATAAAAGAACAGTAAATAAAATAGGCAAATATCTATACAATATTATGACAATTAATAAGAAAACATGTAAATATCCCTTATTGAAATGGGTCTCATAGGCTTGGCCTTGGAGAGGCCTGGTCGGATATGTCCCAAGGTCCGCCATATCTTGAATGAAGTCAGGTTGGACATACTACGTAGTCTAGAAACATACATATGCAAAAACAGATATAATAAACATGCATTTGATATATTCATAACGAAATGGCCATCTTCCAGTGGTACATGGAATTGTATCCCAAGTGCGAACTATATTACCGTCTATTCAGAATCGGCTATGGAACTTACGTCCGAGTTTCCATTCTATATACAACGGGGATCATGCGTCCGGATATACAACATGTTTTTCCAGACATAATTCATGTCAGACCGGACATTATTTACAGATAAGATTATAAATAACATGACATGCATATTAATCATATCTTAAACAATACATGCATATCATAGGTTAAAACAGTAAAATAAAAAACTGAACATGCATAAAATGATAATGGCGATTAACGTAAAAATAACTAAGTACACAATAAAATATAGAAAACAATGAGCACGACCGGATAAATCTACACTCGGTCGGATTTGTGTGCATGCTAAGGGAAGAGATGTACATCCGGCCATAGATAATTTGTTAAAGACATAAACTCTAAAGCATTTATAAACAAAGAAGGTGCCATCAGGTCGTACCTTTGCGTATGTTGTGGCTCAGAAGACCCTTTCTGAAGTCTGAGTCATTGCTGAATTCACATTAGGGGGAAGGGAACTATAAAGATTGGTTTTTTTTTCTCTCTCTATTTCTCTCAATTTTTTTTTAGGGTTTTAGTAAAGTTGTTTTTTTGATAGCTCTGAACCTCTCCAAAACCAGCCTCCCTAATTTTCATAAAGGGATATGACCTCTTTTATAGTGGAGATGGCAGGTCCAAGGATGGAAGAATGAGCAAGATTCTCCCATTTTGTAACATCCCCCAATTCGGAGATACTACTGGCATGGAATAGGCCATCCTATCCCCCTGAACCTCTAACTCACCGACTATATACAATACTAATAACTCATCTAAAATATAACTTAAGCATATGACCATTGCCCGAACTCAATTTAACATACATGTATTATTTTACTCATGCCATGTTCGCAACAGTTCTTCACAATATAACTCTAACAATGAATACTTAAGCATATTACATAAAACAATCTTTATTATCCAAAGTGCATGATGCGTGACTTTACATGACTCTAATTGAATTGTAACTCAATCTAGAGGACTTAGACCCTCTTGTGACTGCCATCAATATCCATCCTCCTGAGCTCGTCCTCCGGATACACCTGTAAAAACAAAGAAACCAGGAGTGGGGGTGTTAGATCGTTTGAACGACCTATTGAGTGGACAGTTTTAAAATGAAAACTGAAATACTTTATGAAAACTCATGTTTTAGAAATCAAATCGGATTTTTTCTGGAAACTTTTCTTTCTTGAAAGCATATCTCTTTCTAGAATCCTTTGTGAAAATATTTTCTGAAAGTCTCTTATAAAGCTACTATTTCTGAAAACTTTCCTTTCTAGAAAAATTTTCTCTGAAAACTATTTCTGAAATCTGTATCTGCAAACTGATCTCTGAAAACTGTTTTCTAAAAACATGTTCTCTGTCTCTGAAAAACCTGACGTATGGGGCGTTACGTATTGCCGTCCCCCCATACGCCTAAACTAGTGAACTTGGGGCGTTACGTATCGCCGTCCCCCAAGCCACTAAATTAGAGCCAATAGTGCAGATCCATGCTATTGCCTAACCCTAAAACTGGGATCTAGGGGCATTTGTCATCTCTAGTTCTGAACTAGGATATGAGGGCATTACGTATTGACATCCCCCCAGTCCTCTACATGTGCACACGTCATCCTTCAATTCCATAAGTTACATACTAAGGTGGGTTTTTCCCACATGCCTCCAAAAATATCATAACTCATGCTATTAAAATAATCTTTCTAAAACATTATTATCTGAAAAACATCTGTAATAAAATTCTTACTAACGCCCTATGTGAAGAAAAGTAAGTCTGTACTTAAAACAATACAAAGAAAAATCAACTTAGAAATAGAGTGTCCACTCACAGATTTTGGAATCTGGCTGGTACTGGATCCCTTCATCGAAGAAGATTATGGTTCCTGAGGATAATCTATGATCGAAAACTTAATTAGCATATAAGTTCTAAAATAGGCTTCAGAACTTAGCTAAGCTTACTAATACATCTATATGCTTTAACTACAAAGCTTATTATGCTTGTGCCTTGATGTAATGTATGTATGATATGAGACCTATAAGGCGGCCTCTAACACACTAAGGTGAAATTGAATTGAACTAAAACTGATTTGGGGAAAATTTTGCTCACGCGTCGCGACGCTGCCCCTTGGGCGTCGCGACGCTCACACATGCTGGCAATCCAGTGAGCATCCATGTCTCCACGTCGCGACGCAAAGCCCTAGGCATCGTGACGCTCACAATTCCAGAAATTAATTTGTGGCAAAATTCCCAGTACGTGACGCGACGCTGCCCCTTTGGCGTCACAACGCTAGCCTGTTTTCCAGGATTCTAAATTTTTTTCCCAAAGTTTATCTCCCCAAAATGCATCACCAATACTTCCATATCAAAACCATTACACAATCCACTCCATCAAACTTCAACTTCACATATTCTATACCAAATTAACATCCTCAAATAATTCTTTAATCTATTTTTTCTAGTTTTAGCTCAACACTTAGAAATTCAAATACTGGATAATTCTTGATACAATTATTTTCCATCCTTGATTATGCCCAACAAGTACTTGCGGTTATCGCAGTATAGTTGGGGTGTCGATTCCTCAGAGAGATGGTTATAAGAAACTAATTCACTTAATGAAAATGTTAGCAGTAACTTAATGAAAATAAATAGATTGAATTGGTGATTTAAAGTAAAGATTAATAGAAAAACATAAAGGTTATCAATAGAGAGAGGCAACAAAGCGTCGGGAATCCCTTTTGTATCAAATTCTTATATTTAGTTATTGATTCTTGTTATTACTCAATTGAAGGTTTCACATCCCAAACCAACAATCAGAAAGTATTCAAATCTAAACATATTAAATTCTAAGTTAATCAATGATTGTTTTCTCTATGTTAACAACACACAAAGTTATCGTTGTGACCTATCTAACGTCGACAATATACCCTCAGGCAATACTGCAGCAGAAGACTAACTCATAAAATAACTTTACCAGTCAAAACTGGATTCCCCAATCACACATAGAAGAAACATGACTATTCCTATATGCAAGTTGATAAAACACAGTTTCTGGATTCATAAATCGAAAGATAATAAAGAATAACAAACATCGATTGTATGAAACGTTAAAAGGTACTTTAGGAATTAACAATATGAACATAAAAACTTAAATACTAGAGTTCATCCTTAGTTGTGCCTAGGAGATTAGTTTTCCATGCAGAAGAGAGATACAGCCTTGATAGATCGAAGAGACGTCATGTCGGCTTGAAGTTATTCATTATTCTCTCTCAAAATTGTGTTTGTGGCTCTTTGATATGTGTTTCTCTATATTTTTCTCTTCTTTTCTCTCCGTGTATGGTTTGGAAGAAGTTCAATTTATATAGGAAAGTTCCGGAGTCATTATGCGCATCAATCACATCTAAATTAGGGTTTTGGTATCTTCCGGGGCGTCGCGGAGCTAGAAAGTGTACACCGCTGCGCCAAACCGGCTAGAAAGTCTATGGGACGAAACTGTGGAGGCGCCGTGATGCCAAGAAGTGGGCGCCACGGCGCCAGTGACTTCTTCTAGTCTTGCTGATTTCTGTATCTCTGCTATTCCCGCGTGCTTCCGATGCGTCAGTAAGGTCCCAAAACATGCGTAATTGCTCCAAACTTCATATTTCATTGCTCCTAATAACAAAGCACAAAATAAACTCTAATTTGGATTAAATACATGATAAACAAGCCGAGTTAGCGATGTTCAAAGTACACTTTCATGCATTTATCACAATCCCCAACCAGCTTATTGCTAGTCCCTAGCAATTCAAGCGCAAAATAAAATAATAACTCAACTAAATTTAAAAATAAATAAATAAAAACTATCTAAGCCACTTTCGTAGGTATCACGATTGCATTTAGCATATGCAACAAGCTTTTAAACCACTGGGTGGCCCTAGTGGACGGGTTATAGTCCCGTGAGGGTTTACAAAGACGACACCCACAAACGTCATTCAAAACATGCAATCATGAAAAAATTAAAAAAATGAAATAGTCCCAATAGTTACACATATTATCGTCCTCAACGAATGTCTAGCAATGAAATCATAGAATATTCAAAGTACTGAAAGCAACTCGAATCCAAGTTCTTGAATAAACTATCTAATCCAGACTCACAATGTGTGTGTGTAAAGGTTCATTCACAGCTTGATTCCTAGGTAAGTCAACTCAATGATTTCGTTTAAAAATGGGGATCCGATGGGTCAAACCAACCTAGATATCTCAAATACGCTTTGTATTTTCCTTTCTGTGCTCAGTATGATATGATTGTTTTTTCTTATTTCTTTGTCTATTTTTTTCTTTTTGAACTTTTTCTTTTTTTCTTCAACACACCTACCATTTAAGGTATCATTTCTCCTCATGGTGGTCCTAACACTCGCCCATGGATAGCTTCACGCTTATCGGTTATAGGTGGTTTAATTTCTTTATTTCGAGACTTTTTTTTAACCATACATCATAACACTAGCAAATCAAGATAGATATCTAAGCAAACGGTCATTCATTGACATACAATTTCTTCAATTAGTCACATTTCCAACTACATAGGCTTTCACTGCTAAAAACCTATAGTTAAATGCTTACGAGTCTAACCTAGATCAATTACTCAAGGCATCAGATAAAAATCACTTTAAGAAACTTATCGTTTCTAAGATTTCACCCTAAAACAAACAATATCATCATTGGACTTATGTTTTACTATTAAGGACTAAAAATAAATTTTTTTATAACACGTATTATCACTACATGCATACACCCCCACACTTAACTTGCATTGTCCTCAATGTAAGATAAATATAAAGAAAATGGATTAGGGAACAACACTACTGTGCATGGAGTTGATCAGGCTCCTGCTGGTAAGACTTTAGTTGTGTGGGCTGTGTGGGTTGCGCTAACACCTGCATAAATACTCATGCAAATAATAAATAGGTAATTAGCATAAAATAAAATAAAACTAAAGTAAATAAAAAAAATGCATATGCAAGGGTTGCCTCCCCGCTAGCGCTAAGTTTAACATCTTCAGCCAGACGCAATCACCCAAGTTGTCATAGTGGCTTCCATATAGCGGACCAAGTAGTCTCATGTTCTTTCTTCTTCGGCAGACATTGGTGATTAAAACATGAAAAATAAGTTTTATTTGGCTGCATCAGTTTATCTATGGATCCCCCAGGGTCTATTGATGGCTGAGATTTTATCAATTGGTTAAACCTTCTTCTTAACTTCCCAGGGATCATCTTCAAGTGGGCACTAACTCTCATTTTCCTCATTTTACGGTACTTTGGGATCAGGTTCAGTTCAAGAGGGCTGGATTCATGTGATGTAGAGGCTGTCTCTGGTAAGACTGTATCTAGCAAGTATATGTAATGACACTCATTATCATCTCGTGGTTATTTCTCAACATGAAATATGTTCACCTCAAGTGTCGTATTCCAAAACGATATCTTCATGAGACAATTCCTGCAATTGATAAGAGCATTAGCTGTAGCAAGAAAAGGTCTACCTAATATAAGTGAAATTCTTGACTCAGTGTTAACCATAGATTGAGTATCTAAAATTAGAAAATCAGCTGGGTAATAGAATTTATCAATTTACAGTAAAACATCCTCAACTACTCCTTGTTGTGTTTTGGTAGAGCGATCAACTAATTGTAAAACCACAGATGTAGGTTTAATCTCTCCAAACCCTAACTGCTAATAGAAAGAGTATGTCATGAGATTAACACTAGCACCTAAATCTAATAATGTCTGACCAAACTCTTATGTGCCAATGTGACAGGTAATGGTGGGACATCCTGGATCTTTATATTTTGGTGGAGTCCTCTGTTCAATTACTGCACTAGTCTGCTCTATCAGGAATGCAGTATTTGACCGGCGTAATCATAGGCATATAATGCAAGCGCACGTATCGTTCAAGTAGTATAAAAAATATCGATCCCATGAGGACTTAATACCTAAGCTATTAATTTATGAAGCCAAATTTTTACGAGTATCTAATGGAATGATTGTTTGATTGGATGATGACTTAAACTTAAAACAAGTAAATAAAATTGTGCGAAAGTAAATTGATGAAAATTCAAAATTATTAAACTATCAAGGGTTGTGAATCTTTCCAATATCTTTTAAAGATGAAATGGTTATTTCATCTTTGTGTAATATATTGCTTTACTAACCTGGAACACGAAATTATGCAAAAGCCTATGTCGATGGTCAGATGCAAATAGCCAGTGTAACCCAATTAATCATATGTCTATGTCAACCAAGTTACCTGAATTTATTAAGATTAAGTTACAATTGTGGCTACCCCCGCCCGACAGGTATATGTCTATTCTGTAAGGAAATCTATTAAAGGGTTATATATCCTCAAGGAAGATCGTGGGCTATTAAGTCTAAGGCTGAAACCTAAAATTCCTTTGTCAAGTTTATTTTAAGTTTACCAGATCAATTTTATTAATGGCTAGTTAACAAGAAGCATTAAGCTTAAGACTTAATAAATAAACCTTTATATTACCCAAACTATAAAATAACCCCTTATAAACCGGTGATATTGGAATTCATCACAACCCCAGATGACAGACTTAGTTACGACACATATCTAAGGCTAATAAAATCTTAAAATAAAATAAAAGACATAAAGTAAATGCTGGAAATTAAATAAAGTAAATGCTAGAAATTAAATAAATTAAATGCTGGAAGTAAATGCTGGAAATTTAAAAATATAAAAGTACAATCAAAGAAAATACTGGGGGTTAGAGGATCCACTTTTATTACTACTATTTTAGATATCTCTCTTATTATAATATATTAACTTTGCGTGATATTACCAACCGATCATATAGGCGGTATCCTGATTAAGTCAAATTTATAATTAATTTCAACCGACCATACATGTGGTATCCAGTTTAGTAGGTTAAAATCAATTTTATAATTAAGTCCAACCGACTATATAGGCGGTATCCTCATTAAGTCAAGTTTTAAATAGTTTATATATTATAATTAAGAGAGATTAATCTAAATATTAGTAATAAAATCTTTACCTTTCACCCAAGCAGGGGGGAGTTACCTCCTCATTACTGAAAAGTAAAAACTGAAAAGTAAAGCACTATTGCGTAAAAGTAAATGAAATTAAATGCTGAAAAAAAAGACTGAAAAGTAAATAAAAGAAAGTACTAATGCGAAAATTTAATACTGAAAGCTTAAATAAACAAACAAGATACAATCTTCTTAGTATTCTTAGGGAATTCCTTAGAAGAAAGTATGAATTACAAATGAAATTTTGGCCTCTATTTATAGAAAAATTTTGCTTCACGTGTCGCGACGCTCGCAACCTTGCGCCTCGCGACACGCAGTTGATGGTGGACGCGTGGCATGGAACTTCCGGAGATGAGGACACGTGGTGGGGTCAGCGTCGGCAGCTCAATAATTGTGTCGGCGTCGCAATGCTGATGTCAGCATTGACACATGTTGATGATGATTGTCGGCAGCATGTGATGGTGACACGTGTCCGACGCACGTTAGCAGATGTTGACACGTGGCAGGCGCATGTTAGCAATGGCGCATGATAGCAAAACTTCTCTGATTGGTCCACGTGTCCGGCGCATGTTAGCAGTTTCCGGCGCACGTTAGTAGATGGTGCATTTTAGCACGGCATATTTTAGCAGGAAATTTACATTTTTGCCATTGTTGTCCATTTTTCACTGTTTTGGCCCCGAATTACCTCTAGAGAGTCTTGTTATTTTATTTATCTACAAAATACCACAAAATATATCAAAGTATTCACAAAACTCAAGAAACTATACAAAATATTAAGTCAAATGAGTGGGAAATAGTGATCTATTTACCGCTCATCACACCCCCAAACCTAACATTTTGCTAGTCCTCGAGCAAAACAACAAAATAAAATAACATAAACATCTTTAAAATAAACATTAAACTAAGCCACTTTCGTAGGGATCACGGTTGCATTTAACTTATGCAACAAGCCTTTAAACCCCTATGTGTCCCTAGTGGACGAGTTGTAGTCTCGTGACGGCTTACATCAACGATACCCACAAACGTCAATATAAAAATAATGCACACAAAAGCATAAAAACAAGAGAAAAGAGAATAAACAAGTTAGTGACTAAACAAGTGAAACTCATTATCCAAGTTAGTAGTTGTTTTCTTTCTTTCTAAATTACCGAATAAGTAAATTCTCCGATTATTTTTACCATTCTCCATATACACAACCAATAAAGTATTAATCAACTCATTGTGCCCACAATATTCATATGTGTAGTTGAAAAGAGAGTAATATTTTTATCCTAAAGTTATATCAGACTTCACACCTTTTTGAGCAATGGAATATTTTTCTTATTTTTTTCAAATTTTTTATTTATATACAATATCTCTCATCCATATAGCGAGCTTTGGGCCAGTGACTCCCAAACCAGTTAGCTTTAGGGCACTAGGTGTTAAAACACCCATGCGGACTTAATTACCTGGATTTCAGATATATATATATTTTTATAACATCTTCAATCTATGTAGCGAGCTTTAGGCCAGTGACTCCCAAATCAGTTGGCTTTAGGGCACTAGGTGTTAAGACACCCCTACGAACTTAATTACTCGGATCTTAGATGTGTTTTTAATAATTGTTTTGTATCCCATCGCTTTTTTAGATGCTTCCCCTAATTAAACTAAAGCACTGAATATTACAAATTTTTCAATTACATCTCATGTCTGTATGTTACCATGCATGTTGATAATACCTGTCAACTGAGCATATGAAGATCCATTTTAGTCAGTTTTAGGGAGAATTCACAAATTAAATAATTTAAAAGGAAATAAACAAAAATTAACTTCTTACGAAATAGGTTGATATACGTCTCATGAGTGGAAATTCCTTACACAGCTATCTCACACCAATTTCACCTGATTAGTCAAATTAAAATCATAAAAACAAAACAATTTTTTTATTTTTTTCTAATTTTTTAATTTTTTTTGAATTTTTGAAAACTTTTGACTAAAAATCAAACAACACGATAAAAACAAGATACTAGTCACAACTATTCCCCTCCCCCAAACCTAAATAAGACATTGTCCCCAATGTCTAAAAAGTAAGAGAAGAGTTTAGAAAACAATACCTGGTTAGCTGAAATTCTACATCTAAAATGAAAATTTAGGGTTAAGATCTAGATTTATCCGACGTTTCTTACCACTATCATTAACGGACCAGATTATCTTGGATAGGATAGGGTCAATTTGTGGTTCAAAGGCTAAGATTTGGTCAATTAAATCATGGGCAGTTTTGGCAGTGAAGAGGATTTCTTTTACAGGTTTTGACACAAATCCATTTCTCCGGGCATCATCAAGAAACACACAAAGAAAATCATAAAATCCATCAGTGTTAAACTGTCCAATCTGTTTCTGGTGTATGTTCAAGTTCGCCCAAGATATTACTGTAAAAATTTCCTCATGTTGGGAAAATCTACGGTCCTGAGGATCGATTAAAGCAATGAAACATAAGTGCGAATACATCAAAGAAGTTGCGGAATACTCACAATGATCGGTTGAGGCGATGCGAGGAACAACAAAAACTTTTTATGCCCTTTGAAGCTCCAGAACTCTCGGCAAACTGCTCCATTTTTGCTCCTCCAAATTCGGCCATGGACATCTTCAAGCTCCAAGCTTTGGTTGATGATTCCATGCTCACGGGTGCGGTTCCCTATCACCTTCGCAAGACTCCTAAAGTGTGCTAGCACTCCTGATTTTTGCCACAAAAATCATCAATTGCTTCTCCTTGGCTCACGGCAGTGGGCTGTGAAGGAAGAGGAAAAATAGCCCCTTTTGGGCGTGAGAGAGGGAGGAAGAAAGAGAAGAGAGAAAAAATGTGGTGGTGGTTGGCAAAAAGTGTATCTAATACACTTAATTTAATTTTCAAAAAATCAAATAAAGATATACCATTTTCTTTTCCAAAAAGTCAAGGCAATTAAAGCCAACCACTTCCATCAATCAATCAAGTGACAAGTTGTCACATCACTCAAAGTGACAAGTGATTTGACGCTTGATGTGACTAATGATTTGACGCTTGATATGACTTGCGAGCCGCACTTGAATTCGAAATGCGAGTGCGCTCGCAAACACTCTCGGGCTTAAGTTCGCTAATTCCAAATTAACGAATTTTCCGTTGCGACGTAATTAAATAATTATGCCTAGCAAAATCACTATTCACATCGCTAACGAATTAATTCTAAATTAACTCGTTCGCCCGAATTAAAATCTAATTTCAATTCCGCGTCGAAATCCAATTTCGTATAATATATCGAATATATTATTTTTATCGATTAATTCCAAATTAATCGTTATCTCTATTTTAATAATATTTTATCCCAAATAAAATATCTCCATAATTAATCCCAGATTAATTTTCTCTCTCATCTAATTAATCCCAGCTTAATAAAGTGCGAGTCATACGTCATCGGTGAATCTTCGAGAAGCGACCCATGAGATCCCTGGATATGTTGGCAGTAAATCCGGTCATCGGACTATCCGAACACGTAAGTACTTAGTACTACGTTTGTACCGATTTACAAGACAAGGTTGGCTTCTAGCAAAGCGCCATGCCTACCCAATTCTCCAAAAATATCCTTACAGGAATATGTGATCTATATCAGGCGTAGTATACGTAGTATTGCGTATTTCGATCCAGTATCAGATGTCACGTGCAAGGCTTGGGGCTGGAAATGTGTCTGCCCCCTACGAAGCACATATCGGATCTCTGGTAACTAGTCTCTATAATCGGATAAACATGACCTAGTCATAATATCCCGATAGCTGCAGCATATAAGAGAACGAGTTCCGTATCCTACGTGATCATCATCTCCACTATTACTGGAGTGATACTTCCATCTCGACATCACACCCAATACACTATGATTCTCAATATACCCAGAAGAGGCGTACACAGAACCTATTAAAGCCCTGGACGACCAAAACCAAATTACATTGATTGTCGCAAGTATTAGCGGTGCAAGTCTCAGGTTAAGACCAAATACACCTACCCTGATTCGGACATCCATAGACACATAGTAATACTACCAATGGAATTCCAAGGGGTCTATCCAGAGTGAAGCTGTTTTCCGTACTATCGGTAAAACATAACCTCCTACTACACTTGCATGAGTATCATATACCCAAATATATGAGAACTATGTCGTTATGCCCTCACAACGCGCACAAGTATAATACTAGTCTATTCCTCATTATCGATGTCTAATCTCGATAATATTACGACTATGGATATTTAATGATTAAACATTTATGGATTAATACTATCTCATATCATCTCAATCCAGGAACTAATCATATGGACCTTTCATCATTTATACATCTTGGTGATCTAATCACAAATGATAAAAAAGCAATTTCCTTTGTCACATAATTAATTTGTACAACAACATCATGATCTGTACAAATAGTGACGCTATGGGTCATAATTGTCCAACACCTCCATCGTGCCCAAGCCACATGGCAAAGCAATAGAAGTATCAGAACGGTTAATCATTTCCACCAGTCATTCAGACATACATGGCACGATAAGTTCCTCTCTGTTTGATGGTCCTATAAGATTCACCTCCGCCAAGGGTTTTGGGATGATTCCCAGAACTTGACTGTTTCCTTCCTACACAGCCCTTGAAACGATCCATATTAGTCCAAGATTGCCACCGCCATATACTAAGTGCATATTCCTTTCAACTATGACTCTACCCAATTCCTGTGGTGCCGCTACGAACTCTGGTTTAGAACCAACACTAGTATAGCAAAACACACATATATTTACAACTCGTCTTTTTTAAGTGGCTTCCATTTTTAACTCTGGATGCCTTCAAGAGTGAAATGATGAGTTGAATTTATAACACCTGAAAAAGGGTGAGTAATAATAGCACTAGTACCTGCCAGATGACAATTCTTAGTTAAACAGTAAAATATTTCATGAAAGTCAAAAAGTCTGGATCCTTTCAGAGAAAATTGAAGAAAATAACAAAACTAATCACAATTATTAGTTATATACAAAGAGAAAATAATATTTACAAGAAGTAACGGCTTGAATAACGTCTATGCGTCAGGGACAAGCTTCCCATCCAATTTTCTTATAAATTGGCAAACAGGGTCTTTTAAAGTCAGATTCCCGAGACTTAAATGTTGTTGTTCTTTTCGAAATTGTGTATATAACATGTGAATTGCATGATGCACATATCCACTGGAATGTGTCTCAAGAGTCTTAGATATGTCATCCAAATACTCCTTACTCAAGCCATCCCTAATGAATTGGATTTAATCTTCAAGGTTATCAGACACCATTCCTAAGAACGACAACGAGTATTACATGTCATGTGAGAACATTTATAACAACACCCATTCTTTTAGCTCTTCTCTTTTTAGCATAGGTGCTTCTTCCTAAACCAGGCAAATACGAAATAAAAGAGTTAGATGACTCACCTGCCAATCGGACCCATGCTTCAATAATCCAACGAATTTCATTAGGAATACCATTGATCATCAGAAGTCTCATTCATTCCAAGCGAGCTTTGTAGACTTTCATCACAGAGTTTTGAGGGAGAGAAGGAAATTGCTTGTGAAGATTTACGAGAATGTCTTCCATCCTGAATTGATTTTACCTGCAAAAATTAAACACACCAAATATGAATATATACAAAAATTGCATGGGTTGCCTCACAGTGTTGGACAATTATGACCTATAGCGTCACTATTTGTACAGATCACGGTGTTGTTGTACAAATTAACTATGTGACAAAGGAGATTGAACTCTTATCATTTGTGATTAGATCACCTAGATATATAAATGATGAGAGGTCCCTATGATTTTTTCCTGGACGGAGAATGATATGAGACCGTATCAGTCCACATATGATAAATCATTAAATATCCCTAGTCAGAGTATTGTCGAGATTGGACATCGATAAATACGTAAAAGACTAGTATTACACTTGTGCATGTTGTGAGGGCACAACATCATAGTTCTCATATATTTGGGTATAGGATACTCATGCAAGTGTAATAGGAGGTTGTGTTTTACCGATGGTACGGGAAACAGCTTCGCTCTGGATAGACCCCTGCGGAATCCAATTGGTAGTATGACTATGTGTCTATGGGAGTCTGCAATCAGGGTAGGTGTATTTGGTCTTAACCTGAGACTTGCACCGCTAATACTTGCGACAATCAATATACTTTGGTTGAGGTCGTCCAGGGCTTTAACAGGTTCTATGTACGCCAATGCTGGGTATATTGAGAATCGTAGTGTGTTGGGTGTGATGTTAAGATGGAAGTGATGTCATATGGAGATGATGGTCACATAGGATACGAAACTTGTTCTCTTAAATGCTCGAGCTATCGGGATATTATGACAAGGTCATGTATATCCGATTATAGAGACTAGTTGCCAGACATCCGATATGTGCTTCGTACGGGGCAGACCCAATTCCAGCCCCAGGCCTAGCACGTGAACATCCGATACTGGATTGACATACGCAATACTACGGTATAATACGCTTGATATAGATCACATATTCCTATAAGGATATTTCTGGAGAATTGGGTAGGCATGGCGTTTTGCTAGAAGCCAACCTTGTCTTTTAAATCGGAATAAATGTAGTACGAGGTACTTACGTGTTTGGATAGTCCGACGACCGTATTTACTGCCAATATATCCGGGGATCTCATGGGTCGCTTCCCAAAGATTCACCGATGATGTATGACTCGCACTTTAATTAATCTAGGATTAATTAGAAGAGAGAGAAAATTAATCTGGGATTAATTACGGAGATATTTTATCTGGGATAAAATATTAATTAAAGAGAGAGAACGATTAATTTGGAATTAATCGATAAAATAATATATTTCATATATATTATACGAAATTGGATTCACAACGGGAATTAAAATTAGATTTTAATTCGGGCGAACGAATTAATTTAGAATTAATTCGTTAGCAATGTGAATAGTGATTTCGCTAGGCGTAATCGTTTATTACGTCGCGATGAAAAATTCGTTAATTTGGAATTAGCGAACCCGAGCCCGGGATTATTTGCGAGCGCATTCGCATTTCGAATTCGAGTGCAGCACGCAATTCAAATCGAGCGTCAAATCGCAAATCACATCAAGTGTCAAATCACATGTCACTTTGAGTGATGTGACAATTTGAGTGATTTATTGATGTGGTAGTTGAAAGCATTAATTATGCTTTTTGCTTTTGAATTTTTGTTGAATAATTTGTTTTTTTTTTTTAAATGGTTTTATTAATTTTTGAAAATATAAAACCATTTTACACTTTTCATTTTCTCTCTCTCATTTCGGTATTACCTTTTTCCCTCCTCTCTCTCCCTCACGGTCTTGGAGACCATTTTTCTTCTTCTTTTTTTTTCTGGTTCTGCCGAGCAACAATGAGAAGAAAAGTGATGGTTTTGTGGCAAAACAAAGTGCTAGCACACACCATGAGTCTTCCTAAGGTGATAGAGAACCGATTTCGTGAGCTTGGAAGCTTGAAGCTTGGAGCTTCCATGGAGTCCACCCATGGCCGATTCTTGGAGGAACAACAAGGACCAAAACCGAGCAGTCCAGCAGTACAAGGAGCTTCACTGCCGCGAGTTTGAGAGGCTTGAAGACTTGTGTTCATCGCGTTGCAAGAACCGATCAATGTGAGTGATGTTTCCGCCATTCTCCTTTGTTGTATTCATGCATTTTGTGCTTGATTTGATGATCTTGGGACCTAATCTAGAAACCAACAATGATATCTTGAGCTTTGATCAAACATGAAAATTTTAGGGTTTGAAATTGGGTAAAATCAATTGAAGCATGATTTGGTTAAATTGATTGATTAAGTATGCTTGTATGTTGATTAATTGAAGTTGTGCATGATCAATTTCATGAAATTGGATTGGATCCATTTTTCCCCAAATTTTTGGGCATGGCCGAAAATGATAAACCCTAATGTCTTGGTAATTTTGTTTGTTTGATCATTGGATGACTTAAAACAATTGGGTAATGTTGATTTTGAGTTTAATTGGATTGAATTTTGAATTGGACAATTTTCCCCAAATTAAGGCTTGGCCGAAAATATGTGTTTTTTGAAATTCATTGTGGTTTTTTGATTTTAATTCATTGGATGAGTTGAATTGATTTGGGAATGATGATTGTGGATTCAATTGGATTGAAACCGAATCGGAAAGAAAAAACCCCTAATTGCCGAGAGAATAAAGAAGAATGAATTGGGTTTGATTTTGATTGAATTGTGTTGGACACTATTTGATATTAAAGTGCATGATTAATTAGGCTAATTGATGTTTTAGAAATGTTAATTGGGTAATAATTGTGTATTACACTTAGGTTAATTAATTGTGGAATTTGGAATTTTATAAGTTAATTAATTGGGCTTAAAATGGGATTTGGGCCTTAAAGGTTGTAATTGGGCTTTTGGGCTTGTTGTACAAAGATAGGTTTAGGCAAAATTGGTTGGATCCAATTAGGCCCAAAACCGAATCCATAAAGTCCAATTATGACTTAATGGACCTTAATTATTTAATTGGGCCTAATGGGCCAAGATTGATTTCTGGGCTTATGGGGTAACTCCCGGATTGGATTTTGGTTATCGGTTTGACCCGAGTTGACCAAAAGTCCACGCCTTAAAGAAATTAATTAAAGCCCATTGGACTTTAATTAAATAAACATTGGATGTTAATCGGGCTTTGAGACCCGTAACGATTGAATTTGGAATTTAAGTCGTAAAGGTTCGTTAATAAAGTGTAATATTTAATTTGGAATTAAATAGTGAATTAGAATTAAATACAAATTGAATTGGATTTAATTATGTAGTTTAATTTAATTCAAGAATTCGTACTTTGAGTACTTATTAAAAAAAAACGAGTTTGACTCGAGCAAAATCAAATCGTTGTTTGAACATTGGATGATCACTAATTATCAGATTAATTAATTGGATTAGATTGATTGATAACATGCTTGTGTAAATACATGGTTGCGATGCATGAATAATGTATATCGGATGGATATTAGATGGGTGGGACAATTTTAGAACTTGTAATAAATTTGATTTATTAATTGGACCTGCGTGTCCAGCTTTATCACCTCTATACTCTTTGTATTCTCTTCTCACCTATTCCCCTCAATGTAAATGAGGTTTCTTTAGAAGTGTAGTGTAACGGGTAGAAGTAAATACATGTGCTAGCGGGAGAGAGAAAGAGAGATTTGATCTAGGATCAATGTAAAGTATCCATCCGCATATCATTATTATTTTATCATATGCGCTTTATTATGTGTTTAGAATGCATGTTTAAGGGTGTATGATGATGAGACCTTAACAAAGATAATAAATTGGTTGCCAATTTGCACGCGAAAAACCCTCAAATAATATTAAGCGTTTTTCCTTCCATTGAGTGATTCTCACTCAAGATCCGAGACGGCATTGGTTTGTTGGCCAAAGTCAAGGCCTTTGTCTGTCGAAGATGTGTTTGAATCACGAAGGCTTTGTTCCATATCGTGTCTTGTCCAAGTTGTGGTTTGTTGGCCAAAGTCAAGACCACTTCTTGTCCATCGACATTGATTACGAAGCTTTCCATGGTCAATGGGTCGCGCTTGACTGGGATCACTAAGTTTGTTGTGCCAAAGCCAAGGCTTAGTTGATTCAGAGGAAAAAGGTTAGGTAATACATTGGATGTATTGGCATATATAAGATATATGTTTCGGACTTGGATGTCCCCCTACCGGATCTAGGAATTGGATTGGATCCAATTGATCTTAGAGATCTACCTAGTTAATTATCATACAATTTGTTGGCCAAAGTCAAGATTGTGTGATATTTAACGGGATCCTAGCCCACTAGGAAACACGGTTTCCCGAGTACTCGACAGAGGGTTAGAGGCTCGCCGAAAAATAGTGGGAGGCAAGAATTGAATTTTCAATATTCGTTTAATTACTTGCCATACGCGCTCAATCACAAATTATTTCGTCGTTAGATTAAATGTTAGTTGGACTAATATTTAAATTGTTGTTTTAATAAACTAGTAATCAATATATTTGAATTAATTAATTTCAATTTACAGTTGATTTTATAATTGGATTATAGTAATCAATGTAATTGAGGTTAATTAATTTAAATTATATTTGATTGTATAGTTGGACTATAATAATCATTATAATATATAGTACCACAAATCGTTGATTAAATAGTTGGACTATTAGAATCAAGATATAAATTGAAAGATTAATGTTTAAAACATAATCCTGGGTGAAAATGTATTTAAACCACTTTAATTTTCAAATTGGGAATGTTTCAGGATGGTCCTGGAAAAATAATAAGTTATTTATTTGATAAAATAATATATTAGGCCTAAGCCTGAGTTAAGCAAATAAGTGGAACATGATATTTGGAATATTCATGTAATGATAACTTTAGTGCTTAATCCATTATACTTGTCAAGTAGACTCCTTAATTTCTGAATCAGAACTAAGGATTAGATCCTTAAAGTATGATAATGAAATTGAAGGATTTTCATGGATCTATTTTAGATCTTTGAAATACTAAATTGCAATAAATAATTCTTGGAGAATTAATGACTATTTCTCAAGGAGACAAAGTCAAACTTTGCAATTAGGCAAATACCGTAAATCACACCTTACTTCTATATTCTAGAAACCCGAGGCTTGGCCAAAGGCTACTGGAATGTGGAAAAGGGCAAAGGCAAAATCATTATAATCTTCTAGGAAGATAAAAGGACATATCCCAAGAAGGAATTGAAGACAAGCAAGGCTCTAACTTCAAATATGTTTGTCAACATTATGTTCACAACTAGTATTAAAATTGGATTTTAGATACTTAGTGTGATACATAAATATGTATTGATGTTCAGAATCTGCTATGAGCAGGATACTGACTTCAATTGAGATTTATCTGCGAATTGGAAACGGGACGAAAATCGCTGTTTTAACCGTAGATACCTAAATTTAGGAACTACCTTCGGGTATGTACTTAAATTAGGAAACTGTTATAATGTAACTAGTTTGACTAGAAACTTATCTCTATATCGTGTATAATCCGTTGCGGATATACCTTTATATTCTAGAACACTAAAGTGTTTTATTATATAAAGATGATATTGAGATAAACACATTAGATGTGAATAACAGAATTTATATTTTGAATATAAATAATATCTCAAATATATAACATGAAATAAATAGCTCAAACTGATTTGATCAAGTAAGAAACTAATTGTGGCATTGTTGTCTGGGACACAATTAAACAAGACTCGTATATCCACACTTTCGAAGAGTGGGTACTAGGACTGATTTGATTCAATCAAATAAAGTCTACGAATCTAGTTTATTGGGCAAAGTGCCTAAAACACTATTTACTTGGTAAAAGTGTAATGCCACCGATCTGTTAGCCCTAGTTCATAGTGAAGCAAGTGGGCCCATGTCTAGCTAGGCTAGATGTGGATATGAATATTTTTTGACCTATACGGATGTTGCATCGCGTTATGGTTATGTGTTCTTTTGAAACACAAATCGAAAACTTTCACAGTTTCAACACGAAATAGACAAACAGATCGGCTAAAGTATTAAACCATCACGGTTTGACCATGATGAAAATACTTAAGCAATGAGTTTCTCGTATACTTGAAAGAGTATAGTATTCTTTCAATGAGGACTCCTCCCGGAACACGTCAGTTTGACGGTGTGTCCGAAATGATTAACCGAATTGTGTTAGACATGATAAGGCTAATCATGAGTCGCTCTGAGCTACCATTTCCTTCAACGGATACGCAAAACAGTGCAGAACTTATTTTGAATAAGGTTCCATAAATATCTGTTTAACAGATATCATATTAGATATGAACAGGAAAGAAACCAGGTTTCTAATTCCTGAATATTTGGGTATGCTAGGCATATGTTTGGATGATACCAAACTAAAACCCAAATTGGATAAGTGCCAATTGTAGGTTATCCTAGGGATACCATAAGTATTGTACTTATACAACTCACGAGAGAACAATTAGATTGTTGCTCACCATGCGGTTTTCCTAAGAGGAATACCGATATGCAGTGGTAAGTGGGAGGATAGTAAAACTCGATGAAAATCGGAGCAATACTATTCCAGGTGTCGAATCCTAATGGAACACAAATAGTTCATCAAGGATGAAACTATTCCAATAATCTTCGAATACACAAGAACCACGTAGGTCGGAGAGAATCAGAAAACAACCTGGGGTATGGGTTTCTGATCTCACCTCATAAAGATGTCTATCTTATTGAGGAACACCAACTGACTACGAATGAGGAAGTGATACAAGGTATCGACTCTCTATTATGGCAAAGTGCCATAAAGTCCGATATGGATTCCATGTATATCAACTATGTTAGGATACTAGTTGATGTACCATAAGGCATTGTGCCTATTAGTACTAAATAAGTCTTCAAGGAAGACATACATGGATGGTAACATACCATCGTATTAAGCTAGGCTTGTAGCGAAAAGGTAGAGTTATCAACATTGCGTTGATTGCGACGAAACCTTTTACCTGTTGCCACGGCAAATCCATTTCGACAATGCTTGCTAATGCTGCATGTTTCATTCATGAAATGTGGCAGCTGAATGCCAAAACCGCTTTCCTTAACGGAAACCTTTCGGAGGATGTTTACAACATCCTGACGGTTTTGTCGAACCAAAACAAGCAAACTAGGTTTGCAGGTTATTCGATCCATGTTTGGATTGAAACAAGCATTAGGTTCTTGGAATTTTCGTTTTGATGTAATCATAATAGTTTATGATTTAATTCAAAACGAAAATAATTCTTGTGTATATAAGGAGGTTATTGGGAGCGCACTGACAGTAAATGTCCTGAGTAATGATGATATAACATTTCTTGGAAATGATATTCCCATAATATAATCGGTGAAAGCTTGGCTTTCATGATAACGACTATAAGTCGTAAAAAAGGTACTATACAATAGTTTATAACGGTATAGTGAGCTGGAAATCTTCCAAGCAAGATACTGTTACCGAATAAACAACAAATGCGGGTTATTGCTGCAACTGAGGCAGCAATAGAAACCATTTGGGTCGATAACAAATCTAATTAGATTAGATATAGTTCTGTTAGCAGCTGAGCTAGGCGTCAGCACATGCTAAAGAATTAATGGTCTCATCGACGATCCAGATACTTATTTTGATAATCATCTGATTCATTCGGATCATACATCATGGCGATGTGATGATCGAATAAATCGCATCAGACGATAATCATACAAATCCGCTGACGAAAGTTTTCTCAGCATTTTGAGCCAACCGTACATAGTTCGGGTGTTAAGCACTCGAGTGACTGGCTATAGGCCAAGTGGGAGATTGTTGGACAATTATGACCCATAGCGTCACTATTTGAACAGATCACGGTGTTGTTGTACAAATTAACTATGTGACAAAGGAGATTGCACTCTTATCATTTGTGATTAGATCACCTAGATATATAAATGATGAGAGGTCCCTATGATTTGTTCCTGGACGGAGAATGATATGAGACCGTATCAGTCCACGTAGGATAAATCATTAAATATCCCTAGTTAGAGTATTATCGAGATTGGACATCGATAAATACGTAAAAGACTAGTATTACACTTGTGCACGTTGTAAGGGCACAACAGCATAGTTCTCATATATTTGGGTATAGGATACTCATGCAAGTGTAATAGGAGGTTGTGTTTTACCGATGGTACGGGAAACAGCTTCGCTCTGGATAGACCCCTGCGGAATCCCATTGGTAGTATGACTATGTGTCTATGGGAGTCTGCAATCATGGTAAGGTGTATTTGGTCTTAACCTGAGACTTGCACCGCTAATACTTGCGACAATCAATATACTTTGGTTGAGGTCGTCCAGGGCTTTAACAGGTTCTATGTACGCCAATGCTGGGTATATTAAGAATCGTAGTGTGTTGGGTGTGATGTTAAGACAGAAGTATCACTCCAGTCATATGGAGATGATGGTCACATAGGATACGGAACTTGTTCTCTTAAATGCTCGAGCTATCGCGATATTATGACAAGGTCATGTATATCCGATTATAGAGACTAGTTGCCAGACATCCGATATGTGCTTCGTACGGGGCAGACCCAATTCCAGCTTCAGGCCTAGCACGTAAACATCCGATACTGGATCGACATACACAATACTACGGTATAATACGCTTGATATAGATCACATATTCCTATAAGGATATTTCTGGAGAATTGGGTAGGCATGGCGTTTTGCTAGAAGCCAACCTTGTCTTGTAAATCGGAATAAACGTAGTATGAGGTACTTACGTGTTCGGATAGTCCGACGACCGTATTTACTGCCAACATATCCGGGGATCTCATGGGTCGCTTCCCGAAGATTCACCGATGATGTATGACTCGCACTTTAATTAATCTAGGATTAATTAGAAGAGAGAGAAAATTAATCTGGGATTAATTACGGAGATATTTTATATGGGTAAAATATTAATTAAAGAGAGAGAACGATTAATTTGGAATTAATCGATAAAATAATATATTTGATATATTATACGAAATTGGATTGGGGATTAATTACGGAGATATTTTATATGCGTAATCGTTTAATTACGTCGCGACGAAAAATTCGTTAATTTGGAATTCGCGAACCCGAGCCCGGGATTATTTGCGAGCGCATTCGCATTTCGAATTCGAGTGCGGCACGCAAGTCAAATTGAGCGTCAAATCGCAAATCACATCAAGCGTCAAATCACATGTCACTTTGAGTGATGTGACAATTTGAGTGATTGATTGATGTGGTAGTTGAAAGCATTAATTATGCTTTTTGCTTTTGAATTTTTTGGTTTTGAAAATTGGTAAATGGTTTTATTAATTTTTGGAAAATATAAAACCATTTTACACTTTTCATTTTCTCTCTCTCATTTTCGGTATTACCTCTTTCCCTCCTCTCTCTCCCTCACGGTCTTGGAGACCCATTTTCTTCTTCCTTTTTGCTGGTTCTGCCGAGCAACAAGGAGAAGAAAAGTGATGGTTTTGTGGCAAAACAAAGTGCTAGCACACACCTTGAGTCTTCCTAAGGTGATAGGGAACCGATTTCGTGAGCTTGGAAGCTTGAAGCTTGGAGCTTCCATGGATTCCAACCATGGCCGATTCTTGGAGGAACAACAAGGACCAAAAACCGAGCAGTCCAGTAGTACAAGGAGCTTCACTGCCACGAGTTTTGAGAGGCTTGAAGACTTATGTTCATCGCGTTGCAAGAACCTATCAATGTGAGTGATGTTTCCGCCATTCTACTTTGTTGTATTCATGCGTTTTGTGCTTGATTTGATGATCTTGGGACCTAATCTAGAAACCAACACACAGCTAGTGCTAAGTTTAACGTCGTCAACTAGAAATGACTGCTCGAAAGTTAGGCTGGATCTGAAAGTGTGACACTTTCTTTTTGTCGCTCAAATGATTCTCCCCAGTAGTGCTTGATACGGTGACTGTTAACTTTGAATGTTTCGTTGGTGTTGGGATCAAGTAACTCAACAACTTCATATGGTAAAACCTGAGTAATCACAAATGGACCTGACCACCTTGATTTCAGCTTTCCAGGATAAAGTTTCAACCTTGAATTGTATAACAATACCTGCTGCCTCTGTTCCAATTATCTGCGCACTATTTTTCGATCATGCCATTTCTTGGTCTTTTCTTTGTATAATTTGGCATTCTCATAAGCCTGTAGGCGAAATTCCTCTAATTTATTGAGTTGGTGGAGTCGATTTTCTCCTGCTTCTTGTGGATCAAGATTTAACTTCTTCAGTGCCCAGTATGTCTTATGTTCAAGCTCCACTGGCAGATGGCACGCTTTCCCAAAAACCATTCGATATGGGGACATACCAATGGGTGTCTTGTAAGCTGTCCGGTAGGCCCATAATGCATCATCCAGTTTTATAGACCAATCTCTCCTTGTTGATCCAACGGTTCTCTCCAAGATTCTTTTTAACTCCCTATTTGAAACTTCAAAATGTCCATATTACTGTGGATGGTAAGTTGTGGCAACTTTATGAGTAACTCCATATTTGGATAGGAGTGCATCGAAGTATCTGTTGCAGAAATATGTTCCACTATCATTGATAATTGCACGAGGTGTTCCGAACGAGTGAAAATCTTCTTTTTAAAGAATTTTATCACCACTTTTGAATCATTTGATGGCAATGCTATTGCTTCAACCCATTTGGAGACATAGTCTACTGCAACTAGTATGTACAGGTTTCTGAATGATGGAACAAAGGGTCCCATAAAATCAATCCCCCATACATCAAATATCTCCACTTCCAGAATGTTTTGCAGAGGTCTTTCATTTCTCATCGATATATTTCCCGTTCTCTGGCACTTGTCACATTGAAGAGCAAATAAGTAAGCATCTTTAAAAAGAGTGGGCCAGAACAAATCTGATTGTAGAACTTTGGATGTAGTATTATTTCTGCTGAAGTGTCCGCCGTATGGTGATGAATGACAATGCTGCAGGAAACTATTGACCTCCTCATGTGGAACACAACGTCTCAGTAATTGATCAGCACAACATTTGAACAGGTACGGCTCATCCCAGGCATAATGTTTGACTTCTTTGAAGAACTTCTTTCGTTGCTGATGTGTCCATTCCAACGACCATTTTCTCGATACTATGTAGTTGACATAGTCATCATACCAAGGGACATCATGTTGTTTCATGGCAAACAGCTGTTCATCTTGAAAAGTTTCTTTGATTGTCAGTTCATTGCTAGCTGTTTCTCCATTCTCGAGCCTCGATAAATGATCTGCCACTTGGTTTTCTGTCCCTTTCCTGTCTCGGATCTCCATATCAAATTCTTATAGTAGAAGCACCCAACGGATCAGTCTGGATTTGGCATCTGTCTCTGTGATCAGGTATTTGATTGCAAAATGATCTGTGTAGACTACCACTTTGGGACCCAACAGATAGGATCAGAATTTATCAAAAGCGAACACAACTGCAAGCAACTTCTTTTCAGTGGTTGTATAGTTGAGTTAAGAGAGTTCTGCTGGAGTAGTAAATGGTGTGGAAAATTTTTGCTTTGCGTTGTCCCAAAACTGCATCTACAATAAAATCACTAGGATCGCACATCACCTCAAATGGAAGAGTCTAGTCTGGTGGTACTATGATAGGGGTAGAGACCAGCTTCTATTTCAAGATTTCAAAAGCTTCGTGGCATTCTTTGGTGAAGTTGAAAGGCACATCTTTCTCTAGAAGATTGCACAGAGGTTTAGCAATCTTGGAGATGTCTTTGATAAATCTCGTGTAAAAGTTTGCATGTCCAAGAAAACTCTGAATCCCTTTGACAGTTGTTGGTAGAGGTAGTTTTTCAATTGTCTCGATCTTTGCTTTGTCTACCTCGATTCCCTTTTTTGAGATCTGATGTCCTAGAACGATGCCTTCCTGTATCATGAAGTGGCATTTCTCCCAGTTGAGTACCAGGTTGGTATATTCGCATCTTTGTAATACTTGTTCCAAATTTTGCAAGCAGTGGTCGAACGAGTCTCCAAACACAGATAAATCATCCATGAAAACCTCCATACTTTGTTCTAGCATGTCTGAGAAGATGGCCATCATGCAACATTGAAATGTAGCATGAGCATTACATAGTCCAAATGGCATTCTGCGGAAAGTAAAAGTACCATACGGACATGTAAAAATGGTTTTCTCCTGATCTTCTGGGGCAATGGCAATTTGTTTGTACCCCGAATATCCATCCAGAAAACAATAGAACTCATGTCCCACTAGATTTATGAATGGCAGCAGAAAATGATTTTTCCTGTTGCTTTGTTCAGCTTCCGGTAGTCCATGCATACTCTCTATCCAGTCAATGTTCTTGTTGGAATCAACTCATTCTTTTCATTTGTGACTACAGTAATTCCTCATTTCTTTGGCACACATTGCATAGGACTCACCCAAGTACTGTCAGAGATGGGGTAGATATTGCTGACATCCAACCATTTGATAATTTCTTTCTTCACGACCTCCTTCATGATTGGATTTAGTGTCTTTTGATGCTCCATTGTGGGTTTGTACTCATCGTTCATCAGAATCTTGTGCATGCAAAATGATGGACTAATGCCTCGAATGTCTGCTATAGTCCAGCCAATGGCTTTCTTATGTTCTCATAACACTCTTAACAACTTTTCTTCCAGCTCCAATGTTAGCGACAAAGAAATAATCACAGGTAAATCAGAGGAGTTTCCCAAGAATGCATACCTGAGATGGCTCAGAAGTAGCTTTAGCTCCAGCTGCGGTGGTTCTTTAATCGAATGCTTGATTCACTCTTTCTTCGGTAGTTCAGACTTTCCACCTGTGGTGTCGATTTGAAGTGAAATGGTTTGTCAAGATAGTTGATACATTCTAGAATTTCATCATCTAGCTCACTGTTAGTCATGTTGGTGATGCAAGGTTCAAGTTTATCAGTGGGAGGTGGCATTCCATCAGTATCCTAGATGATATTATCTATAACTTCAATTTTGAAACATTCATCTTCCTTTTCATCACTCGGGAATTTCATGGCTTTGAAAATATTGAAGGTAACTTCTTGGTCCTGTACTTTTATGGTTAGTTCTCTTTTTTATACATCAATAACAGTTCGACCTGTAGCCAAGAATGGTCTCCCAATGATGATACGTACATATTTGTCTTCTTCCATGTCAATGATAATGAAATCTGCTGGGAGAATGAGTTTGCGACTTTGACCAGCACATCTTCAACTACACCTCTTGGAAATGCGAGTGTTCTATCAACAAGTTGCAGAGAGACTGAGGTGGGCATTGCTTCTTCAATCTGCAGTTTCATATAAATCGAAAAAGGCATCAAATTAACACTTGCACTTAAATCACATAAAGCTTTACCGATGTAATGTTCTCCAATGGTGCTTGGGACAGTGAAACTACCAGGATCTTTCAACTTTGGGGGAAGTTTCCTCTGAATGATGGCGCTGCATTCTTCTGTCAATGCTACTGTCTCGTATTCTCCCAATCTCTATTTTCGTGAAAGAATATCTTTCATAAATTTGACATAGCTGGGCATTTCTTCCAATACTTCTGCAAATGGAAAGTTGATATGCATCTTTTTGAACACCTCCAAGAAGCGAGCAAACTACTTGTCCAGTTTACTTTTCTGGAGTCGATGTGGAAAAGGTGGAGGTGGAGTGATTCTTTCTTGATCTTTTTCCTTTGCTTCTTTTTCCTCCATCTGTGGAACTGCATCTTTTGGAACTTCTTCAATGGATGCCTTGATTCCAACATCTTTGTTGATTTCAGTACCGCTTTTCAAGGTAATGGCTTGACATTGCTCATTCCCTCGATTCCTTGGATTCGGTTATGTGTTGCTAGGAAGGTTACCTGGCGGTCTGTAACTCTGAGCATTGGCCAGTTGTCTAATTTGATTTTCCAGTGCTTTAATAGATGTAGATTGGCTTTGAAACATAACATCATATTTTTTTAACTGAGCTAGCACTTCTGCTATTCCTGGTTCTTTTTCATGCTCATGACCTTTGTTTTGTTGTTGAAATCCAGGTGGTGGATAGTTCTTTTACCCAGAATTGTTACTCCTTACGAAATTGGGATGATTCCTCCAACCTGGGTTGTAGGTGTTGGAATATGGATTGTTTCCCTGTCTGTTGAAATTGTTGACATAATTCATCATCTCTTCGTATTGGTTTGTCTCTGGTGCTCCTCCATATGGTAAACTTGTGGATCCAGTATTGCCTTACATGCTAAGAGTTTCCATGAATTTGCATATCTGATCCATCTTGGCATTTACTGTTGTGTTGGCTATAACTTCATAAATTCCTGCGATTCTTTGGATCATGCTCCTTTCTGTTGGCCACAGTGAATTTTTGTTGGCTATTTCTTCAATTAAATCCCAGGCCTGAACTTCTCCTTTTGCCATTGAAGCTTCTCCAACCGCAGCATCAATTGTGGTTCTCATTATTCCAGAAAGTCCATTATAGAAGGTTTGGACTTGTAGCCACTTTGCAATATCATGATGAGGACATTTTCTGAGAAAATCCTTGTACCTTTCCCAAGCTTCGCAGAGGGATTCTGAGTCATGTTGCACAAAGGATGTGATGTCATTCCTCAACTTTGCAGTTCTGGCTTGTGGAAAGTACTTTACAAGGAATTTGGTGGCTAGAGTGTTCCAAGTTGTGTTGGAACCTGCTGGTAGTGAATGTAGCCAAGCCTTAGCTCTGTCTTTCAAGGAATATGGAAAAACACACAGTCTCATTGCTTCTTCAGCCGCTCGGTTGTAATTGAAAGTGCCGCAAACTTCCAGGAAGTTCCTGATGTGGGCATTAGGATCTTCAGTTGCATTCCCCCCAAACTGAACTGACTGTTGTATCATCTGAAAGCATATGTTGATGTCACACGCATTTATTGGTAAGGGAGGAAGTACAATACAAGAAATGAAGCCATCAACCACTGGAATGGTTCGGTCTCGAATGGGAATTGGTGGTGCAACTTCCAAAGGTTCAGGTTCCATGTTGATCAGTGCTTCTTGGCATTCTCACCTTTCCCTTCTCAACTGTCTGATGGTTCTTTCAATTTTTGGGTCAAGCGGTCGGATTTCAAAGCTTCTGGTTCGTCTCATGTAGTGTTTGAGAACCTAAAACACAAGAAAACATAAATAATAAATAAAAAGAAATTAGACACAAGTAACATATTTAACCCCAAAACTAATAGTAAAAGATAAATAAGTCCCCGGCAACGGCGCCAAAAACTTGACCGGCGTAATCACACGCGTATAGTGCACGTATCGTTCAAGTAGTATAAAAAGTATCGATCCCACGATGACTTAATACCTAAGCTATTAATTTATGAAGCCAAATTCTTACGAGTATCTAATGGAATGATTGTTTGATTGGATGGTGACTTTAAACTTAAAACAAGTAAATAAAATTTTGCAAAAGTAAATTCATGAAAATTCAAGATTATTAAACAATCCAGGGTTGTGAATCTTTCCAATATCTTTTAAAGATGAAGTGGTTATTTCATATTTGTGTAATATATTGCTTTACTAACCTGGAACACGAAATTATGCAAAAGCCTCTGTCGATGGTCAGATGTAAATACCCAGTGTAACCTAATTAATCATATGTCTATGTCAACCATGTTACCTGAATTCATTAAGATTAAGTTCCAATTGTGGCTACCCCCACCCGACAGGTATATGTCTATCCTGTAAGGAAATCTATTAAAGGGTTATCTATCCTCAAGGAAGATCGTGGGCTATTAAGTCTAAAGCTGAAACCTAAAATTCCTTTGTCAAGTTTATTTTAAGTTTACCAGATCAATCTTATTAATGGCCAGTTAACAAGAAGCATTAGGCTTAAGACTTAATAAATAAACCTTTATATTATCCAAACTATAAAATAACCCCTTATAAACGGTGATATTGGAATTCATCACAACCCCATATAACAGACTTAGTTACGACACATATCTAAGGCTAATAAAATCTTAAAATAAAATAAAAGACATAAAGTAAATGCTGGAAATTAAATAAAGTAAATGCTGGAAAATAAAAAAAGTAAATGCTGGAAATATAAAAATGTAAAAGTAGAATAAAAGAAAATGATGGGGGTTAGAGGATCCATTTTTATTACTACTATTTTAGATATCTCCCTTATTATAATATATTAACTTTGCGTGATATTACCACCGACCATATAGGCGGTATCCTGATTAAGTCAAATTTATAATTAATTCCAACCGACCATACAGGCGGTATCCAGTTTAGTAGGTTAAAACCAATTTTATAATTAAGTCCAACCGGCCATAAAGGCGGTATCCTCATTAAGTCAGGTTTTAAATAGTTTATATATTATAATTAAGAGAGATTAATCTAATATTAGTAATAAAAGCTTTACCTTTCACCCCAGCAGGGGGAGTTACCTCTTCATTACTGAAAGTAAGAACTGAAAAGTAAAGAAAGGAAAGTACTATTGCGTAAAAGTAAATGAAATTAAATGCTGAAAGTAAAGACTGAAAAGTAATTAAAAGAAAGTACTAATGTGAAAATTAAATACTGAAAGTTGTAAATAAACAAACAAGATACAATCTTCTTAGTATTCTTAAGGAATTCCTTAGAAGAAAGTATGAATTACAAATGAAATTTTGGCCTCTATTTATAGAAAAAATTTGGCTTCACGCGTCGCGACGCGCGATTGATGGTGGACGCGTGGCACGGAACTTCCAGAGATGAGGACATGTGGCGGGGTCAGCGTCGGCAGCTCAATAATTATGTCGGCGTCGCAACACGGAAAGTTGTTGCACATCGCAACGCTGACGTCAACATTGACACATGTTGATGATGATTGTCGGCAGCATGTTATGGTGACACGTGTCCGATGCACGTTAGCAGATGTTGACACGTGGCAGACACATGTTAGTAGTGGCGCATGATAGCAAAACTTCTCTGATTGGTCCACGTGTCCGGCACATGTTAGTAGTCTTCGGCGCACGTTATCTAGGGATGGGCGCGGTTCGATTTGGTTCAGTTTTTGCTAAAAACAGAACCAAACCATATTTAACGGTTCGAATTTTTTACCTCTCAAACCAAACCATTAAATAACGGTTTGGTTCGGATTGAAATTTTTTTAAACCAGCGGTTTACGGATTGGTTCGGTTCGGTTTACGGATTATTATATTTAAAATAATTTTTCATCCACTTAAGTGAAGATAAAAAAAAAACTAGAGTATCCAACAAATAGTATGAAGTGCTAGAGTGTAAGCTGTGACTCCAGGGAACACATACACTCCATAAAGGATTGAAAAATGAGGCAGAATTAATTCTTGTATTTTTTAAAAATTACCTCGAATAATGATGACAATATTCTAATTAAGAGACAAATCTAACATCTTACTTTCAAGAATAATGATGCTACCATAAAATAAAAAAATTTAAGAATAAAAGTATTAACAAATAAATTGAAGAATAAAAGTATTAACAAATAAATTAAGAATAAAAGTATTAACATATTAATAGAAAGAAAACATAGAATAAAATTAAAAGAAAAATACAATTTTTTTATAAAAATATTTAATTTTTTTTAATTATAACGGTTCGGTTCGGTTTAACAGGTGCGGTTCGGATTAGCTCTTGAACCGAACCGTAAACCGTTTGGGGTGGGCCAATCCGAACCACAAACCGAACCGTAAGAAAAAAACCGTAAATTCGGTACGGTTTGCGGTTTGGTTCGGTTCGGTCGGTTTTTTTGCCCACCCCTAACATTAGCAGATGGCATATTTTAGTAGGAAATTTATATTTTTGCCTTTTTTGTCCATTTTTCACTATTTTGGCCCCGAATTACCTCCAGAGAGTCCTGTTATTTTATTTTTCTACAAAATACCACAAAACATATCAAAATATTCACAAAACTCAAGAAACTATACAAAATATTAAGTTAAATGAGTGTAAAATAGTGATATATTTACCACTTATCAGTCTTCTTCACATTATGCTTTCTTTCATGGTGCATAAATCCTTCAAAACCTTCATATATATGAGGATCTGTTTGATTATATGTAACAGAGGAAGGTTAATTTTTACTTGTTTTAAATGTTTTAGGATCTCACCATTTGGGTCTACATCTCTTGTAGTAGGCCTAAGAGCTTGAGGGAAAGGCACTCTAACTGGGAAATGTGGCATTTATTCTGCATGAGGGGTATTTGCACTATTATCTATGGGGTTACCTATAATGTTTGAGGTGTCCTGCAATCCTACCTCATTACCACTCCTAGTGAATATGGCATTAACACCTTTTACATTGGCTAACTCATGATCAGCTTGTGCCATATGTTGCCCTTGTGGATTAGGTTGAGCCTGAGATGGAAATTTTCCTTGTTCTTGCACACTCGGGACATTAGTCAACTTATAGACTTGACTTTTAATCTCCTTATTATCTTCAACTACATGGGTTATCAATGACTCAAACTTTTGATTGGTTTTTCTCTGGGCCTCTATAAAAGCATGTACAGTGTCCTCTAAAGAATTCTTAGGGACAGCAAGTGTGTGATACTGGGGAGCACTGTAACCATTGGGTTGTGATGTGTGGGTAGGCTGATAAGACTCTTGTTTCCAACTAAGATTGCGGTGGTTCCGCCAACTAGGATTATAGGTATATGAATATGATGTATAAGGCTTCTTATACATCCCTAAGGTATTGCATTGTTCCTCATATGTTCCCATCATCTCACCATATACAAGGCACTCTTGGGTCAAATGGTCAATCCATTTACATACAAAACATTCCCATTGGGGTTTTAAGTGGGCTACTGCATGCATAGTCTTGCTATCTTTGGCTATTAAGGCTCCTATCTGTCTAGTTAATAGCTCAACTTGTACCTTAAGACTATCATCTTCCCTAAAGTGGTGTATACTTCTGCCAGAAGGAGTGGGGTGTGTCATATCAGTGCTATCAATGGAATTAGGTCTAGTCTAGGTGTGAGATTTCTCAGCTAAGTCATTCAAGTACTCTAATGCCTCATCGGGGTCCTTTTGGATGAACTCACCATTGCACATTGTCTCAACAAATTGGCGCTCTCTCGGGGTTAAACCGTCATAAAAATAGCTTACTAAGCGCCAACTATCATACCCATGGTGAGGACAACTAGCTAACATCTCTTTAAACCTCTCCCACGTTTGATAAAGAGTTTCATTATTTTCTGGGATAAGGTAGATATTTTTTTTTAAGGGCATTCGTTTTATAGTGTGGGAAATATTTGTTAAAGAATATCTGTGTAATCTCGCCCCATGATCCTATTGACCGAGGTCTTAAAGAATACAACTAGCTTTTAGTTATATCCTTAAGGGCAAATGGGAAGAACTTAAGTCTAATTATGTCAGTAGTCCCAAACCGATCATGGAAGGTTGCTACAACCTCTTCAAACTCTCTAATGTGCACATAAGGGTTCTCATTCTCTAGATCATGAAAGGTTGAGAGATAATGTATCATTCCGGGTTTAAAATCTATATGTAGTGCATTAGGAGGAAACATGATGCATGATGGTGTAGCTGTGCGAGTGGGATGGAGGTACTCTTTAAGAGTCCTCATGGGTCGTCTCTCGTACTTACTTATGGTATGTGTGTTAGATCTAGATGGTGTAGCAAAAAGGTTTTTCAAATATGTTGTCTGAATCTGAATCTGAATCTCCCTTTTCTATTTTAACAAATCTACCCAACCGATCCTTAAGTGTAGGCATGCACTTAAACACAAATAATACAAGAAAAAAAATAAAGAAAAAAAACAAATCAAAAAATCAAAATCTAAACAAATACTAGAACTGAAATAATAATAGATAAAATAAATAAATAACTGAAATAAAAAATAATAATAATAAATATGGGACGAAGTTACCGCTTTGTTATTGACTAAGCAAACCTGCTCTTTTTGCTTGTAAACCGTCTCCCCAGTAACGACGCCAAATTTTAATTATGCCCAAAAAGTACTTGCGGTTATCACAGTATAGTTGGGGCGTCGATTCCTCAGAGAGATGGTTACAAGGAACTGATTCACTTAATGAAAACGTTAGCAGTAACTTAATGAAAATAAATAGATTGAATTGGTGATTTAAAGTAAAGATTAATAGAAAAACATAAAGGTTATCAATAGAGAGAGGCAGTAAAGCGTCTGGAATCCTCTTGTATCAATTCATATATTCAGTTATTGATTCATGTTATTACTCAATTGAAGGTTTCACATCCCAAACTACAACCGAAAATATTCAATTCAAAACACATAAAATTCTAAGGTAATCAATGAATTATCTTCTCTATGTTAACAACACAAAAAGTTATCGTTATGACCTATCTAACATCGATAATATACCCATAGGCAATATTGCAGCAGAAGACCCAACTTATAAAACAACTAACCAATCACAACTGGGTTCCCCAATCACACATAGAAGAAGCATGACTATTCCTATATGCAGATTGGTAAAACACAATCTCTGGATTATAAATCGAAAGATAATAAAGAATAACAACCATCAATTGTATTAAATGTTAAAAGGTACTTAGGAATCAACAATATGAACATAAAAACATAAAAACTTAAATACAAGAGTTCATCCTAAGTTGCCTAAGAGATTAGTTCTCCATGTAGAAGAGAGATATAGCCTTGATAGATGGGAGAGACGTCATGTCGGCTTGAAGTTCATCGTTCTTCTCTCTCGAAATTGTGTTTGTGGCTCTTTGATGTGTGTTTCTCTCTCCTTTTCCTCTTCTTTTCTCTCCGTTTAGGGTTTGGACGAAGTTGGGTTTATATAGGGAAGTTCCGGAATTATTATGCGCATCAAACATGTCTAAATTAGGGTTTTGGTATCTTTCGGGGTGCGCGGCACTGGCAAGTGGGTGCCGTGGCGCCAAACCTGCTGGAAAGTGTATGGGATGAAACTATGGAGGCGCCACGGTGCCAAAAAGTGGGCACCGCGGTGCTAGTGACTTCTTCTAATCTTACCGATTCTTATATCTTCGCTATTCCCGCATGCTTCTGATGCGTCCGTAAGGTCCCGAAACACGCATAATTGCTCCAAACTTCATATTTCATTGCTCCTAATAATAAAGCACAAAATAAACTCTAATTAGGATTAAATACATGATAAACAAGTCGAGTTAGCGATGTTCAAAGTACACTTTCATGCACTTATCCTAAATGAAATCCCTAGTATGCCACTAACACCAACATATCTTCATATCATTAAGATTTCATAATTCCAAATTTGGGTCAAAGTTCCCTTACCTTATATTCCTTTGATTTCTTTCACTCCTCAATCTTCCCATTGTGGCATTTTCTTCTTCTTTGTTTGATGAATGGGTATTTAGCACTTGTTTGCTCTCAATTCTTTCATTTTTCTTCTTATTTCTTTATTCTTCTTCTTCTTTCTCCTTCTCACTCTTCTTATGTTTCTTCATCTCTTCAAAAATTTGGGAATGTTTGAATAGTGTCCCTCTTTTATACTAGGGGATATTTAAAATTTTATTTTATGAAGAAAATTTTAGAAATTTTGAGAAACTTTGAGATTTCTCTAGATGGGTCTCCCATCACTATTCATCCTGATTATTGATATACATTTTTGACTTACTTCTGGTTCGAACTGGGAAAAATATTAACGTGGAAGTTGTAGGTATAGATCTTAGATTTCCGATGATATAAAGTTCATAAAAATCGGAGTTCGTATGAGAGAGTTATGACTCAAAAACCTTAGGCTGTTCGGAGTGGAACATCGTACAATTTTGTATAGGAATTTCGAAGAATTTACCGATTGTCCCCAAATCATTTTATGAGTGTATATATGTGTTCGAACAAAATTTTCATTATATATCATATGTCTCACAATGGAACAGTAGTCAAGATTGCCGGATGTTACAAATTCTCCCCCGTTAAATAGAATTCGTCCTCAAATCCTTTATAGGGTTTAACTCACAGATTCGTCTTGGTTCGATGATATTTGTTTCCCTGCTACCCTTATCTTTCTTAACTTCCTTTTTACCTTACTGCTCCAGAACTTAGTACTATTACTTCTTGGAATCTCTTATTATGGTACATTTTCTTTGATTTTCTTAGCTGACAGCCTAACCTTCGGGAGTCCCTTCAGGAACCCTGTTCTTGTGAGGGGAATGAAATCTGTCTACTACATCTTGTCCCTATAGAAGTGTGAACCCTTCATGAAACTTATCACTCATGAAAGTTATCTATCTTTCATCTTATACTTCCTGATATCTTGTAAGATGCGCCATAATTACTTAATTTCTTATGGTCTTTCTTCGGTCTCCTCGAACTAGTGCTCAAATGTATTACCTTTTTCTTGTCTGGCGAGCTATAACTATATTTCACTTCACTTGGTTCTTATCTTTAAGGATTTAAAACCTTATACCCTTTTACAGACGATCTCTCATCTTACTATTGTTTTCATCAAGCATGGTTGACTGGTAAGGTCCTCACTAGAATTTTACTGCATAAGTATCGATGTGGTCATATCCACCACTACCAAAGTTGTATCATTAATCTTTAATAATAGTTCTTAGTCTATATGGGAATTTTTTTCAGCTAGTGCTCTCACGTCTCTAAGGTTACTGGAGTCTCTTCTAGTCAGGTTTCTCTACATTCCGCCTTAACTCTGGAGTAAACATATATAAAGGTATACCTTGTTAGTTTACAAATGACCATATCTAATACTTTCGTATCCCCACAAGCTCGTTTTGACCTCAGTACTCATTTTCATAAGTTAACTATTTCGCATTTTATTTCTTTTTTGCTAAGCGCCAAATTGTTTATCGGCTCTATTATTCAAACTCTCATGTCCATATCTATCTCGTAATTAGGACCTTATAGTTCATGGCCAGATTCTCCATGTACCTCTAACTTACTGTTGTTGTTTATCGAGGTCCCTATATTTGAAAATCAATCCTGAATAGCTTTTCAGGTGGACTTTCTTATTTAGCCAATGGTTCATGAGCAAGATACCTATATTAAATTTAACTGTATTCCTTACTATTCATGTAGACATTGTCAACTCTGTTCTGGATAAAGTTCTACTTTTCTTATACTAGTGACATTAAATCTTTCCTAAACTGGATTTAACCTTTATCTTCCAAACCATTTATACCTGTGGCTAAGGCCGTCCCAAACCTGTTGTGATTTGGTCAACTTAGACTAGGGCTGGGTACTTTATATAGATTACGTGAGCTAAAACGTAATGGAGTTTTTGGTTTCATTCCAATACTGAGAATTCTTGTTGTTACACACTACTGTCATTGCTTACTTAGTATTTTCTCCTACTGTCGTCGCATCTCGACAGTTCCACTTCCAACTTTTTACTTGTTGACCTTTTATTCTTCTCATATACTCTGTTCTATTCCTAGAACCTTTGCGGCCTATATCTCTACTTCCTTATCTGGAGGATATCATTTCTTACATGTCCCTAGCCATGTCTAATGTTGTTCTTTTATATTCTTGTCACTGCTAGACTAATACTCTCTCTCTTCAAGGTTTCATCTAGAAAACTTCTCTTCTAAATCTCTCACTTAGAGCTATTTTCCTTGTCTATTCTGCTCTTCTACTATATCCGAAGGTCTTATGTTTTGGTTTATTTCCATTACGCATTTACTTGATGGCACGTGCCAATTATCTATATGCCTAGGACTTTCGCATATACATATATAGTTTCATTTCCTACACTAGGGTACTACTGCTAAAAACTATCTGGTTTGCCTCCTCTAACTTTACTTCTGATCATTTCAACAACCGAACACACTACCTCTTTTGTGAACTTCCTCTAGAGTCATGCTCTCTAAAAACTCTCCCATACTGCCTCTGTACTTTTTCCTATTTAGTCTATGTTGTTTAACCTTCTGAAGTCGTTACTCTCTCTTTGAGTCCTGTTATAATATCTTTGTTATTCCTCTGTACGAAGTTTACTCCATTTCTTAGTTTTCCTTCTTACCTCAATTCTTTGAACTCTTTACATCTTTACTTCTCCGAGAATTTCATCAACTTCGACTGCTTAGGGCATCTCTAAAATCTTTTGGTTTAGGTGTTATTCTCTTACTAGTTCTTCTATCTAGTATAATGAGGGTCCCTGTAAGTCGTATATCTTATTCCCAAGAATTCTCTTCTTTGACTTCTTACTCCTCTGAGTCTCTTCTTCCCTGAAAGTTCTTAATCTTATGATAGGGCATATGATCCCCTCTAGGTTGGCTAGACTTACCTTAACCTCGGATTATTTTGTCTTTTTATTTTTTATTTTTTATTTTCTTTATTTTTTTGTCTAGATTTCATTGAACCTCTTGACTTGGCTATCTTGCTGCCTCGAAACCTACCCATCTTATCAGGTGTTTTTCTTTACTTGTTCAACTTCTCACTGGGCTCTAAGTTTGGGGGTTGGACACATGATCACATCTTTAACTAGATCTTCATATACTTCATATAGTAGATCTACTAGAAAGGAAATTTATCATCCATTCTGTTGAAATTTGCATCGACTCTCCCAAATCTTATAGCTCCACTACTTTCACCAACTCTTCCGATGTTCCCACTTATGTTGTTGTCTCTAAGCTATATTACATATGCCACTAAGCATATTGAACTCCCTTGTCTCTTTTCGTACCCTTCTTTATTATTTTCAAATCCTATCTTTTGGCTCTAAGTCGTGCTATCAAGGAAAATGATGGTTCATTTTTATTGGCTACGTTCTAGATCTCCGCTCTCTGCTCTTGCCATAAGCCACGGCTATGGCACTCTATTCTACTATTCATACCAATATTCTTTTCATTCCTAATTATCTCCAACCTCACGGGTCTATTCTTTTTTATACTTCCACAGATTCCTACTGGCATTAGTCTAATCTATAGGTTTATGCTATGTTTGGCCTATTCTGTGGACTTTTACAAATACTGCAAGCCTCATACTGACTTACCTAGATTCTTGGACTATACGAGGTTCTTTTCTTCTTAACTTCAGAAACTTTCCTCGGACCCTTTTTTTTGGTGATCTATCCCTCAAGGTTCACTATCTTTGTCTCAGGATATAGCTTTATGGATACTGAGCTTTCGTACGATTATCTTCACCTATACTGGAAAAAGGATTGGGATAAGCTCTTACATCCTGATGGATATCGTTGTCCTTAATATGATTTTCTATATCCCGGTAGAGTCTATTACTCATGTAGAATAGGTATGAGATCGGCTCCGTCAGAACATCTTCCTTACTGGAATCACTGGGTGGCGAGGATTTTAGTAAGTCAGATCGTATCTTATACCAGTTTCTTTGGTTAAGTTAACTAATCACTTCTCTTTACGTCTTTCATTTTACTTCTCACAAATCTGGGTTTGGGTATCCAGAACTTCTACATCCTTTATGATAGCTTCTGTTTACTGGAAACTCCATTGACTAATCCTAATCTTTTACTTCTCTTATTTTTCTAACTATTTTCGCTATTCGGGGGGAACTTTGTTATCTATAAGAGATACTTATGGCTATTGGGTCTACCTGAAGGGGTTTTCTGATGAGGAAAAAAATCTTAGTAGAAAGGAAAGAATCTTACTCTAGTTTACTCAATATTTTACTCTTGTTCAGGCTTACAATATGCTATTTACTACTATAAGTTCTGGTGTTTCTTTATCATCTCATTATGTACTTCTATCTCTTTACTACCTCTGATTACTTAGAACATATGTACCTTATTCTTTTACTTTTCTTATAGATTTCTCTTCACACTCCCTTGGGTGAATATTCTTAAAACCTTACAGTCTAGTCTCATAACTTGTCTGTACTTCTGCCGATAAGCCAGGATAACTATAGGAGATCTCAACTTGGATCTAGAGTATAGTTGTTTTCATAAGGAAATATTGTTCGAACAGTCTAGGAAAGCTTACTAACCTGCCTATGGGGCTTGAGGACGTACTCGAGAATCGGATACTAGAGAGGTAGTACCTCATATTCTAGTACCCGAACATACAATATATACAAGACCCCAACACTCTACCCACTGCAGTCACTGACTCCATAGACCATGCTCTGATACCATATTTGTAGCATCCATCAATCCGGAGATGCTACCGGTAGGGAATAGGTTATCATATCCCTCTGAGCCTCTGACTCACTGAGTGTATACAATAATGATAACTCATCTCAAATATAACTTAAGCATGAGACCTTTGCCCGAACTCAATTTAACATACATGCATTATTTTACTCATGCCATGTTCGCAACGGTTCCTCACAATACAAATATAATAATAAATACTTAAGGATATTACATAATGCATTCTTTACTATCCAACGTGCATGATGCATGCCTTTACATGACTATGACTGAACTGTAACTCAATCTGGTTTACTTAGACCCTCTTGTGACTGCCATCAGTATCCATCCTCCCGAGCTCGTCCTCTGGGTACACCTGTAAAAACAAAGAAACTAAAAGCGGGGTGTTAGATCGTTTGAACGACCTAGTGAGTGGACAGTTTTAAAATGAAAACTGAAATACTTTATGAAAACTCATGTTTTAGAAATCAAATCAGATCTTTTCTGAAAACTTTTCTTTCCTGAAAGCAGTTCTATTTCTAGAAACCTTTGTGAAAATCTTTTCTGAAAGTCTCTTATAAAGCTGTTGTTTCTGAAAACTTTCATTTCTAGAAAACTTTTCTTTGAAAATTATTTCTGAAATCTGTATCTGGAAACTGATCTCTGAAAATTATTTTCTAAAAACCCGTTCGCAGTTTCTGAAAAACCTAACGTATGGGGGCGTTACGTATCGTCATTCTCTCATACATCTAAACTAGTGAACTTGGGGAATTACGTATCGTCGTCCCCCAAGCCACTGAACTAGAGCCAGAAGTGCGGATTCATGCTACTGTCTGACCCTGAAACAAGGATCTAGGGGCATCTGTCATCACTAGTCCTGAACTAGAATCTAGGGGCGCTACGTATCGTCGTCCCCCCAGTCCTCTACAAGTTCACATGTCATCCGTCAATTCCACAAGTTACATACTGAGGTGGGTTTTTCCCCTATGCCTCCAAAAATCTCATAACTTATGCTATTAAGAACAATCTTTCTAAAACATCATTATCTGAAAAACATCTGTAATAAAATTCTTGCTAACGCCCTATGTGAAGAAAAGTAAGTATGTACTTAAAACAATATAAAGAAAATCAACTTAGAAAGAGAGTGTCCACTCACAGATTTTGAAATCTGGCTGGTACTGAATCCCTTTATCGAAGAAGATTGTGGTTCCTGAGGATAATCTATGATCGAAAACTTGATTAGCATATAAGTTGTAAAATAGGCTTCGGAACTTAGCTAAGTTTACTAATACATCTATATGCTTTAACTACAAATTTTATAATGCATGTGCCATGATGTAATGTATATATGCGAAATGATATGAGACCTATAAGCCGGCCTCTAACATACTATGGTGAAACTGAATTGAACTAAAATTGATTTGGGGAAAATTTTGCTCACTCATCGCGACGCTACCCCTTGGGCTTCGTGACGCTCACACACATGTTGGCAATCAAGTGAGAATCCATGTCTCCGCGTCACGACCTAAAGCCCTGAATTTCGTGAGCTCACAATTCCATAAACAAATCTGTGGCAAAATTCCCAGTACGCGTTGCGACGCTGCCCTTTTAGCGTCACTACACTAGCCTGTTTTACAGGATTCTAAATTTGCTTCCCAAAGTCTATCTCACCCAAAATTCATCACCAACACTTCTATATCAAAACCATTGCACAATCCACTCCATCAAACTTCAACTTCATATATTCTATACCAAGTTAACATCCTTAAACAATTATTTAATCTTTTTTTTCTAGTTTTAGCTCAACACTTAGAATTTTCAAATATTGGATAATTCTTGAATTTCTCACTAAATGCAATCCTTAGTGTTCCACTAACACCAACATATCTTAATATCATCAAGATTTCATAATTCCAAATTTGGGTCAAAGTTCATTTACCTTATATTCCTTTGATTTCCTTTACTCTTCAAGCTTCCCATGGTTTCTTTTTTTTCTTCTTTGTTTGATGAATGGGTATTTAACACTTGTTTCCTCTCCCTTCTTTCCTCTTTTTTCCTTCTTCTTTCTTCCTTCTACTTATTCGTTCTCATTCTCCCTCTTCTCACGTTTCTTCACCTATTCAAACATTTGGGAATGTTTGAATAGTGTCCATCTTTTATACTAAGGGCTATTTGAAATTTTATTTTATGAAGAAAATTTTAGAAATTTTGAGAAACTTGAGATTTCTCTTGATGGGTCCGCAGGCACTATTCATCCATATTTTTTAACTGTATTTTTGACTTACTTCTTGTTTGAATTTGGAAAAATATTTAACTCAGAAGTTGTAGATCTCGATCTTATCTTTCCGATGTTTTAAAGTTCTTGAAAATCAGAGTTCTTATGAGAGAGTTATGGCCCCAAAATTATGTTCTGTCCGGAGTGGAACATCATACAATTTTGTATCAAATTTCAAAGAATTTACCGATGTCCCCAAATCATTTTATGAGTGTATATACGTGTTCGAATAAAATTTTGATTATGTATCATACATCGCACAATGAAACAGTAGTCAAGATTGGTGGACGTTACAAATTTTCTCCAATTTATCCCGAGTGATTGATAATCAAAACGTCAGACACAACTCAAACTATGTCCGGCCGAATCTAAGGTTTGGGATATACCTCCGGTTGGACGTAATCAAGCCCGTGATTTCAAGTGTTTGAATTTTACATTGTGCTGACAGCTCGATACATGTCCGACCAACTATTAAATTTGAACCGTATGTCCAGCCAGACATAATCATATCCATTAACTTCAGTAATTAACAATCTGCTTGTTCACTGGCATCTTATCATGTCTGATTGGAATTAGGGTTTTAAAAGTATATCCGGCCGGTTATTCTATTTAGAGAGAAAGTAGACCGGACATAGGTGATATCCTACTGGCTTTTGGCTATATTTCCTGGAGTTCCTTTCGTTCTTGGTGTGCATCCTTATAATTTCCCAACTTTTAGAGGGTGTCCCTGTAAGAGACTCATTATCAGGCTATGCATAAAAATATAGTCTACAGTCGTCCCCAATTTGATAGGCTTGTACAATGTGTGGCAGTGACAAGTCTATTAAAATCATGTATGTATTTTTACTTACCTGGTTCGTTTGGCATCACCAGACTTACCTGGATGCATTGTAGTTTGTTTGTTGTTTGGTTTTTGCTGGCATTTTGGTCCACCTGAGAGTTCTCTTTCTGGCATGATGGCATTTTGGTCCATCTGAGATATTCTTGAGTGACATTTTGATATGTTTGGGTGTTCTTTAACTCTGATGATGACATTTTGGTCTACCTGAGATGTTCTTGAGGCACTTATTGTCTCGAGCAGCCTTTTGATCTACTCGGGAATTTTCTTTCGGTTGATAGCATTTTGGTCCATTTAAGATGTTCTATGTTGACTGGTTGACTTGAACGATATTTCGATCTGCTCGAGAGTTTTCTTTCGGTTGATGGCGTTTCGATCCATCTGATGGCCTTTTGTTCCACTTATTTCTCGGTATTTTGATATGTTCTGATGGCATTTTATTTCATTTACTTTTGGCATCTTGATCTTTTTGATGAACTTTTCTTCCATATGCTTGTGGCTTTTTTATCATTTTGATGGGTTTTTCTTTCATCTACTTGTGGCTTTTTTCATATGTGTGATGGCCTTTTATTCCACCTCTTTTTGACATTTCGATTTTTTGATGGCGTTTTGATCCGTCCGATGGGCTTTTCTTCCATATGCTTCTTGGCATTTTGACCAGTGTGATGGGCACTTCTTTCATATACGTTTATCCTTGTTGATGGACCCTTGAGTCCCTTGATGTCTTGACCGATTATGAGATGTTTTTATATATACTGTGAAGCTTCGTTCCTAGAGTTGTCTGATGTCTAAACTCATTCTCTGTTGTAGAAATTTCAAAACCTATCTGCGTGGCCCTAGCCACCATATCCAGGCAGTCTCCGCCCCCAGCATCCTCTTCTTAGCGAGCTTCGCCCCCGATATTCCTTTTTAGGCGGGCTTTGGCCCTATGTCCTGATTTTCTGACTGTTAGGTGCTCCGTGTCTTGGCGGGTCTTATCGCATGCCTCATTTCTCGAGAGTTATTCTTCTATGTCCGCTTTGTATCAGTTTCCTGAAAAATAAATGTTATGTGCATGTATGCATGTGTGTAAATAATCTTATTTGCACGCTCATTCTTCAGCTGGAGAATTACGTGTAGAGGGACACATAAGATAACAAATTTGCTTGAACTCGATCTAAGGAATAAACAATGGACCTAGATGCGCTTAGAACTCAAACAGAAACTGGCACTCAAAAATGCAGGAGTCTTGGTGCCATTATGTGAAGATTCGTCATGTTTCATCTCACTTTTGTTCAAGCTGCCCTTCGGGGTGGCATTTTGATATGTTCTAATGGCATTTTGTTCCATCTGCTTCTGGAATCTTGATATTTTTGATGGACTTTTCTTCCATATGTTTGTGGCTTTTTTATCATTCTGATGGGTTTTTCTTTCATCTGCTTATGGCTTTTTGATCCGTCTAATGGCATTTTGTTCCATATATTTTTGTCATTTTGATCTATGTGATGGGATTTTCTTCCATATGTTTCTTGGTTTCTTGGCCTTTTGATCCATTTGATGGGCTTTGCTTGTGGATTTTTTATCCTTTGGATGAGCTTTTCTTCCATCTACTTGTGGCCATTTCATTTGTGTGATGGTCTTTTATTCCACATCTTTTTGACATTTCGATTTATGTGATGGAGTTTTGATCTGTCCGATGGGCTTTTCTTCCATATGCTTCTTGGCATTTTGATAAGTATGATGGGCCTATCTTTCATATACTTTCGTCCTTATTGATAGACCATTGAGTCCCTTGATACCTTGACCGGTTATGAGATGCTTCTATCTATACTGTGAAGTTTCGTTCCTAGAGTTGTCTGATGTCTGAACTCATTCTCTATTCTAGATAGTTGAAAACCTATCTGCATGGACCTAGCCACCATATACAGGCGGTCTCCGCCCCCAGCATCATATTCTTAGCAATCTTCGCCCCTGGTATTCCTTTTTAGGCGGGCTTTGGCCATATGTCTTGATTTTCTGACTTTTGGATGCTCTGTGTCTTAGAGGCTCTTATCGCATGCCTCGTTTCTCGAAGGTTATTCTTATCTGTTCGCTTTGTATTAGTTTCCTGGAAAATAAATATTATGTGTATGTATGCATGTGTGTAAATGATCTTATTTGCTAGCCCATTCTTCAACTTGCGAATTACGTGCATGGGGACATAGAAGATAACAGATAACAGATTTTCTTGAACTCGATCCAAGGAATAAAAAATGGACCTAGATGTGCTTAGAACTCAAACGGAAACTAGAACTCAAAAACGCATGAGTCTTTCTACCATTATATGAAGATATCATCATGTTTCGTCTCACTTTTGTTCAAGCTGCCCTTCGGGGTTTCTTCAATCATCACTTTTGCTTTCCAAATTCTTTTTCTTATCATGCAATGACTCTTTATATGTTCTCAAAAGGTTTTCTTTGAAATTCCATCTCTTTCAAAGTTTGAGCAATATCTAAATTCAGAATTTAATTTCAACAAACGTTTCACATTTCAAATGCTTCTCCACGTGTGTATGTGATTCTTTTACCAAGAATTATGTGCAACCCGGATTAATTTATACTGGCGCTAAACATAGATTTGTACTAATACTTTAGTTCATCTTATCTTTTCCTCTGGTAAGGTAATCTAACACCCAGTTAATGATCAATAAAATTTCTTTATGATGTATTTTTCGTAGGGGTTTTCCTCATCCCTAGCTTCCATAAGTCATCAAATTTCCTATTGATGCAAAGACTCCACATTTGTGATGAGATCTCCTAGTTACTCAATAATTCACCAACTCAAGTTGCTTTACAAAAGTTCTTATGGGATTCACGGTACTCATGGTTATTAAACAACTCGAACAACGGAGTAGGTTTTTGTGGGATCCACCCTTTTATTTCTTTTATTTTCTTTTTTTGCATCTTCTCATTAACTTGGTGTCATTCCAGCCTTGACTTTAGGAAATAATCAAATGAATGTCAAGTGTCTTGACCTTCTCTACGAGTTGGGCCATCATAAATTCTTATTAAGTGCGCTATGAAATTCTAAGTTCAAGTTTAGTTCATACTATTTTGGATGGCATTCTGCTAGTGATTCCAAAGTTAAATATCTTTCAAAATTTGGACATGCTCATCTTTATCAAGAGACGGGATATCTTTAAGAAAGACTGAATTTTATTTTATCATTCAACTTGGAAAAATTCATTACATCACAAGGAAAGACAAATACAATACAATAATCATACATGGTAGCGGTGCCCCTCAAGATCGGGTATTGTTCCTCCGTTGATCAAGTCTTAAATCTCATGTTTGAGGCAGGTGCAATTATCGGTGTCATGGTTGTGTTGCTGGTGGAAACGGCAGTATAGGCTCATGTTGAGATAACAGGGTATTGGATTTGGAAACGGCTTTGGATCCAGCAATTTCAATAGTCATTATCAGTTAAGCTCATCTAAAATCCTAGACATTGGTTCTCCCAGGTCGGAAAAACATCACTTTTGGATGGTGACCATTTTTGTTGTTCCATATTCTGAATTCCTTGAGCTTTCCCTATGGCTCTTCTTGCACTGTTTTTGGTCGTAGGGCAGTAGGAATCACTTTCCTAGCGCAACGGAAATACGTTGGCACCTTGGATCAGACTAAAAAACAATTTATGCCCTTCTCTCCTTAAGGCCGAATCTGACCAGCTCTCCCACTGAAATTTTGCTTCTGTTTTTAACAAAATTTCAGCCCTAGAACAGTCTTTGAATATCCCCTAAACAACGATGTAAATCTGGACTGTTTTATACCCGAAATGCGCCTAGCTCATTGCCCAAAACAACCCTTATTTGCGTCAATTGCCACTGAGTTTTAGGTCTGATTTTTCAGTTAAAATCAGCCCCAACACAGTCCTAAAATACCCCTATATGTTTCTCAAAAATTATGGATCAAAATGAATTCGAACAGAGCCCTATTACAAACTTTTTGTGTGCGATAGTGAGCAGAATATTACTCACTACCCAGTGATGTATTAGATGGAGAAGATGGCGAGTTTTAGTTCGACACCAAATAGAATTTCGTGTTGTATCTCGTTACAAACAGAAAATAGGGTGGGATATACTCAAAAACAAATCTCTAAACTCTTTAGAGATTAAGTGTCACATTAGGTATTTTGTTTTGGTTTTCTTTTGTTCTTTTTTTTTCTCTTCTCAACACTTAAGAGAATTCTAAGAACAGGAGAAATAGGGTTGGAATGAGAGGCTTAGGAAAAAAGAAAAATATTTTTTTTCTTTTTATATCTAGAGTTATTAATTTCCAAAATCAAATAAACTCTTACCCTCCCCACTAGGTAATAATCGGTCATGCTAGTTTTTTTCAAACTATTTTGTAATATCATTTTCTTTCCATAAAGACAATGATATTACAAAATAAATATATTATCACCTTTTAAAAAAATGTGTCACTACCAAAACCAATCCAAGCGTTTCCAAAACCCATATTTGGAAATTCCAAATTTAACTTTTATTATATTATATTATATATAATTTAATAACTTATAATAAATAATTATCTCATAATCATTTATCATAAAAACCATATATTAAACTTTAATATATAGTTTCAAGTGTGATAAAATAATATTATTAATCATATTAATAATATATATGATACATATGATACATATGTGAGTATATAGTTGGACTATCCAATTATATTTAATCCGCTATAATATATCGAGCTAGCATGGGGACCAAATAGACCTACGAATCCAAGCTCCAATAATCCTGGAATATTAATTAAACTCATAATTAATTATTCCGAATTATTAACTCCGGGTTTTTCCACTAAAAATCTGAAGCTGCACTCTCATTGCCGCAGATAGATAAATTAAGCAGAACCATGTTGGTGTCCATCGATATAGTCATTACATACGGATTGACCCTTCACGAGTATCTCTTAATTAGAGGCGGGTCATAATATTCGTTATACCCCTCTAATTATTTTTACCTTAAGTACCATTGATTCTCTAATGAACGATTTAATCATAACCATTATGAATGTTAATCTTTCTATTCGTAATAGAAAGAATTGAGCGCTCTAACTGTTCAAGGACCAAATCAACCCTTAAGGAAGATACCCATCTACTTCGCGCAAGGAGTGAACTTCGTATCTATATACAACGTCCCCAGCTACACAACAAACAATGTCCCTAAAGTACGTAGCTATTGGTAGGGATTGCTACACCAACCTCACATTTATAAATCAAAGGAAATAGTCTGTCATATAGGAGTTCGTAGTACACTTAGGATTAAGATCAATCCATATATGACCATCTAGTAAATCGAAATGAGTTTCTTTATTTAACGGATATTATAAGAAAAACTCATTTCTATCTGGGTCCAGTCCTATATGATCACATCATATAAGGTGCCTTCATTCTCATGTCTCCACATGGACGATCTCAGATCAAGGTCGCCATACATATATAAAATGGACTGCAATTATAGATAAACCACAAACAAAGTACCCTATTTTTTTGCTCTCTATTGACTATTTTAGATTAGTAACTTCAAACTTAAATTCTCTTGTGTATGACACTCATACACTAAGTCTGGAAGTACATGAGTAATCTAGGGTAAACAAGATAATTTACAAGATGCGATATTAAACAAGCACTTTGATAAATGAATAATGCATCATTTTATTTCATAAAATATAATTCCACATTATATGAAGCTCGATGGCATATATCTGAACAATGGCTTCCTATATTCACGCCTCTCATTGCTTGTTTCAGCCCTAACCATTTGTGGTGTCGTCCAAATGATCATAAGGTCAAAATTAGTAGTTTTTCAGTCATTTTGTTCAACTTATCCTCTATTTTTGCTCTATGCGAGAATTTTTACTACTGGACATTCTTAACTTTTGTTGATTGACCTATGACTAACTCAACAGACTGATATGATAGCTTCAACCATAAATTTTAGCGTGATGTATGTATTCATGTAATGCATGAAATGTGTGGTGTGTTCAAACATCGGCATATATCCTTCCCACCTTGTTCCTCCCATACACATGGTAAGTCCATATCTGACATAGGTTTGGCTTAGTTTATGCACCAACAAAAGGTACCTAAATTCATTCTCTCTTTTTCTATAAAGTAAACATTGGCTATTTAGATTATATTCCATCAATAAAAGATAAAGGTCGTCCATTTACAAGAAATGACTAAACCATATATGGGGATCGTGTTGTTGTCTGAAAAATGACGGATTGGACCCTTAGTAATCTCACTTATTTTCGGTTGGACTTAGAAATATTTAAGAACATCCAAATGAAAAAAACAAGGCATACCCTTTCTAGATAAAAACCAATGTGAGTATCAGACTCGTATTTTTGTACTTTTGGATCCTAATAAATATTTTTAGGCCCAACAAGGTTTGCATACAAGGTAGCCCGTTATCATTTCAAAGCATTTAGCCCAATTATCATGAAAATGCAAACTTGTCCCAGTTGAAAAGGCCCAATAAGTTTTACATCCCATGGAAAAAGGTTCAAGCTACTTCAAATTATTGGGGGCCCAAACACAAGTATAAAGTAAGCTTCTATAGGATAACACATATGGTCTTTCATGTGGGCTTAAGAGGGTAAGGCTTAGGCTCTTATCGGCGAAGGTTTGCCCGCAACTAGATCTCATAACTCAAGGGTTCAATCGACCAAGTGAACATGTCTTTTTATACCTAATGACATAAATGGTTGTTGATCGTATTTTTATACCCTACGTAAGCACACGTATCGCTCAAGTAATACAGTGACAAAAATCAGATATCTTACCCACATGGACTTAATATTTCTTTTATTAATACCAAGATCAACCTACTTAACTTAAACTAAACTATTGATTGAGAAAATGAGTGATTAATCTCAAATTAACTAAAAGTAAATAAAGACTAATAACAACTTGGAGATAAACTTGATATGTGAGACGGGTTCAAGCACTTGTCATTCAATTGGGTTGTTACAAATTATTAACCTAGAACACTAAAATATCTGGAATTCTCTTTCGATGGTCTGGTAGAAATATTCAACTTAAACCAATTAACTTTATGTCTATGTTAATTAATTTAAACCAAATTCATTAACATTAGGTTTTAATATTGACTATGCAGTCCCTGTAGGTATATTTCTATCATGTAGGAAAATCTATTCAAAAGAACTAGATCATGTGCTATTATTCCCACGACTAACCCAAATTTCCTCTGTCGAGTTCCTAAAGATTTATCAAGACTATTTTATTGTTGGTCAGATAAATAAAATATGCATCAAAGCACATAGAATAATAAATAATAAATAAAAAAAACCCAAAAGAATAAAAAAAAATGTAATTTAATTAAATATTGTGTTTGGGATCCATTACAACCCTAGATTAATGATTTAACTACCATGATAATCAATTAAAACATGGTAACCATTATAGATACAAAACAATAAATAATAAAAGATAAACTAGAGAGAAAAATGGAGAGAGAACTCTCTTTTGCAGTCTTCGCCTTTAATCTCTAGCACCAGTTAAAGAACTTGTCCTTGTCATGCTCTAGGTATTTTTCTTTGCTCTGCCATAATTGTGTTATAAGGCTTCTAAAATATGATTTTTAGGGTTTTGGATGGACTTGTACTTATATAAGAGTTTTTATGAGCTTTCTTTCTTATGAAATTCATTAAAATAAGGATTCTGAACATATTGGCTTGCCAATGAGCTCCTATTGGTAGTATGCTTAGGGTACTAGTATGTGAGACACTACCTCTCCAGTATCCAATCATCGAGTACATTCTTAAGGTTCTATAGACATGTTAGTAAGAATTCATGAGCTGATCAAAAATCTTGCCTTATGAAGTAACTATATTCTTTGAAGATCTTTCCGTAATCATCCTGAATTATTAGCAGAAGATCAAGTTAAACTATGAAAATAGAAAGTACATTACTAACAATAGTTACCTAAGGGAGTGGGAAAAAAAAGCTATAAGAAAGTAAGAAATGATACATAGATGTTTAAGTAACCAGAGACAAAGAAAATTAAAGCGACAAAATGAGATAATAAAGGAAGTGTCAGGACTCGCAGTAATAAAGGGAATGTAGTAAACCTGAGCAAGAACTAATGTCTAGTATACCCAAACAATATCCTTTTCCTCCTTAGAAAATTCTTTCGAGTGGATCCAGTAAACCTTGAGCATTCGTGTAGATAGCAAGATACCCGAATAGCGAAGAATAGTTAGAAAGATAAAAGAAGCAAGAAATCAGGAGTAGACGTGGGAGTTCCAATAGAAAATAATTGCCAAAAAGGATGAAGAGATTATAGATCCCCAAACCCAGGCCCGCAAGCAAATAAATGAAAGTCGTAAGCATAAATGATTAATTACCTTACCCCAAACAACTCGACATAGATACGACCATAAGCTACCCAGATTCTCACCCCTCAGTAATTTCGGTTGAAGAAGTTGTTTTGAATGAGTCTATATGATACCTATCTTATATGAGTAATAGACTCCACCAAGACATAGAATACCAGAAAAAGGAATATCGACATCCGTAGAGATGTAAAATGCTTCTCACAGCCTGTGCCAGCATAGAAAGAGATAACTGTACGGAAGCCCAGTTCGCATAACACCAATATTCTAAGACAGAAGTGGTGAATTTGGAAGGATGTTTACCCAGAAAAGACCAATGAGACTTTAAGATCAAACAAATAATAACTCGACCCAAGCCAAGATGAGCAAGATAACAGTACAAGTGAGAATCCATAGATCATACCAATACTAGTAAGAACCCATGTAAGTTTAAAAAGAGCAGACCCATGAGAATTGAATACACTAAGAAGTTAGCAAAAGTACCAGTATGGACAGTATGACTAAGTACCATAGCCGTGATCTATAGCAAGAGTAGAGATCCAGAGATTAGCTCATAAGATGAGCCACCACTAACCTTGGTAACATATCTTAGACCCAAAATATAGGAAATGGAAACAATAAAAAAAGATGCGGGAAATGACAAGAAAGTTCAGTACATACAGACACACAGATAACATAGCGTGAAGGCAGTGACGTAAATAGAAAACCTCAGCATAGTTGATAAAATTTGCGAAAACCTTAAGACTTAGAGTAGAGGATGCAGATTCCAACAGAGTAAGTGATTACTCTTCCTTCCAGTAGCCCGACCCTAATAAGCGAATAGACATCCAATCAGACCATCGTTGAACTTGGACAATTAACATAAACATGTATTCTCATATCTTTAAGGAATGTATGTGTTACTCCTAAATTTAAAGCCAGTAAGATATGAATAAGCAAATAAGAGAATCTGATAGGATAGACAGATCACGAGATACCATGATAGTCAAATCAATAGGTTCAACGGAATCTAAACAAGAATCATAAGACAGAATAATATGAAGTTACGGTAAGTCTAGCCAATCTAAAGGAGATAACTTGTCATATCGTAGAACTATGAGCCCTTAAGAGAGTAAAGGCTCAAAAGAGCGAAGGGACCAGAGAGAGCGGCTATCAGGAATATGGTATATAACTTATAAAGAGTCTCGTTATATCGAGATGGAAGAACTAGTAGGAGAATAGCACCTGAACCAAAAGATTTAATAGAGATTTCCTAAGCAATCGAAGTTGATGGAGTTTCCAGAGGAATAAATACTTATGGAGTTCAAGGAACTGAGATAAGAAGGAATCTAAGTAATGGAGTAAACTTCATAATAAGTAATAACATAGGGTGTATAGTAGGATTCTGGGTGAGAGTAACGACTTCAGATGGTTAAGCAACATAGACTAGAAGGAAAAACGGATCAGGAGTGAACACGGAAACTAGCAGAAGTACCTTAGTGTTAGAGCCGACACTAGTAAACATGAGAGTCCTAGGCTTATAGATGGGCAGCATGTGCAAATACAGCACAGGTAACTAGTAAGATCACAACTGGTAAGGTTTTAGGACCAAATCCCACCCTCTCAACCCTCGTTATACAACATTAGCTAAGATGGACCTCGATGATCGCCTCAAGATACTCCCAAAAATAATTAAATGCGTAGTGGAAGAAGACCGAAACATAAAACCTTCAGACTCGGTACAAGAGCATGATAGAAGAGGAAGATAGCTCTAAGTAAAAGATTTGGGAAAGAAGTTGTCTAGAGGGAGCAATGAAAATGTAACGACCGGAAATCCCGATTACTGTTACATTGTGAGACGAGTATTATATAATATAAATTATGTTTGAGCACATATATATTCTTGGAATGACTGGGGATAATCGGTGAATTCCTCAAAATTCCGACGCAAAGATCAGAATTTCCCAAAATCAATTTTAAACCATCCCAGTTCCACTCTAGCATATTAGAGGCTGCCTTATAGGTCTCGCAACAGTTCATATACATACCTTACATCAAGACACAAGCACAATGAGCCTTGTAGATAAAACATATTGATGTATTAATAAGCTTAGCTAAGCTCCGAAGCTCATTTTACAACGTAGATGCTAAGAAGGTTTCCGATCATAGATTATCCACAGAAACCATGATCTTCTTCGATGAGGGGACTCAGTGCCAGCCAAATTCCAAAACCTGTGAGTGGACATTTTCTTTTAAGTTGATTTTCATTATATTTTTCCTTAAATCAAACTTACTTTTTGCTTTTAGGGCGTTAGCTAGTTTTATTATCAGTTATATTTTGTTCAGCGTGTTTAAGAAATGATTTAGAAAAAGAAATTTTTTTAAACATGAGTTTTATGTTTTCGAGGCATGGGGAAAAACCCACCTCAGTATGTAACTTGTTACAGACTTGGAATTGACGAATGACATGTGCACATGTAGAGGACTAGGGGGATGACGATACGTAACGCCCCCAGATCTTAGTTCAGGACTATGGATGACAGATGCCCCTCGATCCTAGTTTCAGAGCTTGGAGGGTAGCTTAGATCCGCATACCCTGTTCTAGTTCAGTGGCTTGGGGGACGGCGATACGTAATGCCCCAAGACCACCAATTTCAGGGACAGTAATGGCATGCTTTGGGGGACGGCAATATGTAATGCCCCAAAGTCATGGATTTGGACTCTTGGGTCTAGTTAGGCTTATGGGGGGACAGCGATACGTAACGCCCTCATATGTCAAGTTTTTCATAGACATATCAGTTTTCAAATATTAGGTTTTTTGAAAACAGTTTTCAGAGATCATAGTTTAGAAACATTTTTCAGAAAACAGACATTTCAGAAATAGTTTTCAGAATATATCTTCCAGATATAAGTTTATAGAATCAGACTTTCAAAAACAGATTCAGAGAAAGATAAATTTTATAAAAGAGATTTCAGACAAGGTTTTTCAGAAAAAGAGTTTTCGTATAAAGCTATCTTTGAATTTTGGTTTAGAATCCCAATAATTATATAACAATATTTCACTTTCATCCACTCACTTAGATCGCACAACGATCTAACCCTCTCACTCCCAGTTTCCTTATTTTGCAGGTATTCTCGGAGGACGAGTTCGGGAAGACAGATTCTGATGATGCAGTCAATAGGGTATGGAGTCTATCAGTTCAAGTCAGAAAAAGTGAGAGTCCAGTTAGAGTCAAGTAAAAGTTATGTATTATGTCTTTGGTTATGTGATAGTCATTGTAAAAGTAAGTGTTATTGAGTACACAATTATTTATGTTGATTTTGCATATTTTTTTATTAAGTTTGGGCTTCGGTCTCATACATAAGATATTTAAACAGAGAAAAGAGTATTAGCATTGTTCATGATTACAGATTCAGAGACTCAGGGGAATAGTACGGCCTATTCCCTTCCGGTAGCATCTCTCGGATTGGGGATGTTACAAAGATGGTATCAGGGCATGGTCTAGGGAGTCAGTGACTGCAGTGGGTAAAGTGTTGGTGTCTTGTATACATAGTATGACTGGGATACTTGTATGCGGGGCAATACCTCTCCAGTATCTGATCCCCGAGTACGTCCTTAAGATCTATAGACAGGCTAGTAAGCTTTCCCAGACTATTCGAATAGTATTCCTTGCGAGAACAACTATATTCATCCAAGTTGATAATTCCCCTGTAGTTATCCTGGCCTATCACCAGAAGTTCAGAACAAGCTATGAAATTAAATAGTAAAGATCTAAGAAAAGTCTCTAAAGGGAGTGGGAAGAGAGATATATAAGAAAAGTAAAAGAGGACGTACATATGATTAAGTAACCAGATAGTAGTAAGAATCAGAGACACAAAGTTAGATAATAGAAAATAACACCAGAACTTGTAGCAAAGAAGAGTATAGCAAACCTGAAAAAGAGTAAAATACCGAGTAGACCTAAGTAAAGTTTCTTCCCTCCAACCAAGATTCCTTTCCTCCTCAGAAAATTCTTCCAAGCATATCCAATAGCTTTTGAGCACCTCGTATAGATAGCGAGTTCCCCAATAACCAAGGACAGCCATAAGGCAGAAGAAGTAAGAAATCAGGAATAGTCATAGAGGCTTCTAATAGATGTGACATGCTATAAGAATGCAGAGATTCTAAATTCCCCAAACCCATGCCCGCAGGCAAATAAGATGAATGACGTCAGAAAAATGATTGGTTGCCCTAACCAAAGAATCCAATAAGGCCCCAACCTATCCAGATCCTCACCCTTTCGTGATGTCAGTCAAAGGAGCTGTCCTGATGAAGCCTAGCTTATACCCACTTTACATGAGAAATATATTCTACCATGCCACCGAGGACCAGAATAAAGATACCGAAACTCATCGAGATCGAGTACCAGAATAAGGATACTGAAACTCATCGAGACATAAAATATTTGCCCTAGTCCCTACCATCATAGATATAAATAACTGTAAGGAAGCCTGATGAAATTTTACTCTAAGAACAGAAACATGATACATGAAGCTTCAGAAGATATAAAGAAGAGAACTCAGTAGAGTCCAAAGATCTAGACAAGTCAGCACGAGGCTTTCGGTACTAGTAGAAGTCCTTTAGAATATATCAAGCATAGTGGGTCCTACAGATCAGCCTAAAGCCAATATAAATCTGTGGAAGTATAAAAGAATAGACCTGTGAGGCTGGAGATATTTAAGAGTGACAAGAGTACCCGTATGAACAGTAGAACAGAGTGCCATAGCTGTGATTTATAGCAAGAGCAGATAGTAGAGTTCTAGGAAGTAGTCAGAAGAACGAACCACCATTAGCCTCAATAGAATGGCATAAAGCAAAGAAATGGAATATGAAAACAGTAAGCATGAAATAGGAAGTGATAAGATAGTTCAGTACATATAGTAACATAAGTAATGTAGTTTGGAGACAATAATGTAAGTGAAGACCTCGGGATGATTAATAAAAAAAAGTAAGGAACCCAAATGCATGGATTAGTCAATTCAGTTTCTAGCAGTATGGACATAAATTTTTCCTTTCAATAACCCCGACTATGGTAAGTATTTAAACACCTAACCAGACATGTAAGCATGTATCCATTCCCAACTTAGAACCCAGTTACATGAAGAACAAGTAAAGAAGAGTACTTGACAGAATAGATGGATTATGAGGCGCCTAGAAGGTTGAACCAACAAGTATAACAAAACATAGATAAAAATCATGAGATGGCAAAATTCTATATAAGATAGAATAGTTGAAGTCATAGTAAATCAATTCAAATCTAGAAGACATCGTTTAACTGGAATCCCTTGAGGAAGTAAAGACTCAAATGAGCGAATTAACCAGAGAGAGCGACTCTCAGGAGTACAGTATATGACTGATAAGAAGCTCATTATATTGAGAAAGAAGAACTGGGTGAGAATAGCACCCGAATCTAGAAATTTAGAAGAGATGTCCAAAGCAATTGAAGTTGATGGAGTTTCCAGGGGAATAAAAAGTTCAAGGAACTAATATGAAAAGGTAAATCAAGCAACAGAACAAAAACTTAGTAATGAAGAATAACAGAGGGAGTAGGGCAGGAGTTTGAGAAAGTATGAACCTTATGGAAGTTCACAATAAGAGGTGGTATCATCGATAATTGGAAAAAAAATTAGTAGTAAAGTTGAAACATGAAATTTAGATAGTTCCTAGTAATAGTACCCTAGTGGGGGAGCCAACACCAGACATGTAAACAAAAGAGTCATAAGCTTATAGATGAGCATCATAAGCAACTACAGAATGTGTAGCTAGTGAGAACAGCACCACAGGAAGACTCCGGGACAATCCCCACCCTCCTAATTCCAATTAAACAATAATAGTAGTGATGGACCTTGAAGGTTGCCTTAAGATACTCCCAGGAATAAGTGAAAGAATAGTGAAAGAAGACCGAAACATGAAATCTTCAGGCGTAGCTTAAGAATAGAATAAAAGTGAGTGATAGCTCTAAGTAAAGGAGTTAAGAAAGAAGTTGTTCAAATTGAGCGGTACAGAGATAAAGTAGTGGTCAAGTAATGATGAGATATGAGATATAAAGGAGTATGATAGACGCGGCTAAGGGAATGTAGAAAATGATATCCTTCAAATAAGGAAGCAGAGACATAGGCCAGACGAGTCCCAGGAGTAGAACAAACAATAGAGAAGATAAAAAGGTCAACAAGTAAATAGTTGGAAATAAATCTTGTCGAGATGATAGGAGAAAATACTAAGTAAGCAAAAATAAAGAATATAACAACAAAGGTTTCTTAGTATCAGCCTAAGCCACGGGTATGGGTGGTTTAGTATATTTATAGCATGGTACAGAATCGAGGAGATGAATTAATATAATGATGCAATTAGTAAGCAGGTGGATCCTCAGGGTACGGTAAAATGGCATGTATTTGAGTCGTAACGACTGATGAGTGGTATTTCTATCACTATTTCCCACTCATTTAACTAATATTTTGTATAGTTTCTTGAGTTTTATGAACGTTTTGATGTATTTTGTGTTATTTTGCAGATAAATAAAGTTTCAGGACATTCTGGAGTAATTTGGGGCAAAATGGACAAAACTGGACAAAAAGGGCAAAATCGTCATTCAGCGTCGCGCCGCCCAGACCTTCAGCGTCGCGACGCCCAGTGTGCGCCGAATCTGCTAACATGCGCCGGGTCCACAAAATCAGAATCTGAGAAAAGTTGACTTTGCTAACGTGCGCCGTGCCACGTGTCACCATCACAACGGAGATGCTAAAATGCGCCGTGCCACGTGTCGAAATCTCATTGCTTGGACGGCCACCGCCCCCACGTGTCATCCTACGTGTCGCCACATCATCGTCCACATCAGCAGCCACGTCAGCAAGTCAACCGAGTCAACATGCCACGTCAGCATCAGCCAATCACAACGCGACACGTGTCAACCTCTCATTCGTCTGACGGCCACCGCCCCACGTGTCGCCACGTCGCCTTCCACATCATCAGAGTGACGCAAGCAATGACGTCATGAACAGTTGACACGTCATCGTGACGCAAGCAATGACGTCATGAACAGTGCCACGTCATCGGATAAGATTCTGAGCCGACAACCAGCGCGTGACACGTGTCCTACTGTACCCAGCGTCGCGACGCTAGTGCAATTTGGGCGTCGCGACGCTGGAGGCTTATCCGAGCCTATAAATAGAGATCGAAGATTTCAGTTTTCATCACACCTTTCTCTCTCTTTTTTTAGTTCTAAATTGAGAGCTTCTCTCTCTAGAATATTTTAGTTTAAGTTTTGTAAATATTTTTAATTACTTTTTAATAGTAATAGTATTTTACTTTCTTACTTTTACAGTTTTTACTATTACAGTTTTTACTTTTTACTATGTGTAGGTAACTTTTCACCGCTAAGGTAAAAAGGTAATTCTTTTACTATTGCTATTTAGATTATTCTCCCTAAAATATAATATATAAACTATTTATAACCGGACTTAATAAGGATACCGCCAGATTGGTCGGTTGGTTATTAAATAATTATTCCGCCTTTATGGCTGGTTTATTTTTGTTCCGCCTTTATGGCTGGTATATTTCTGTTCCGCCTTTATGGCTGGTTTAATAACAAATATTACCGCCTTTATGGCTGGTTGATAAAATTATCACAAGTATATATTTATTTTATGGGAGATTTCTAATTAGTATTTAGTAGAAGTTAATTCCTTTTCCTTAGCATTTTATTTATTTTTCTGCATTTACTTTTTAGTAATTTTTATCTTTGTTTTACTAGTCCTAACTATGTGTTGTAACTAAGTTAGTTATCTAGGGGTGTGATGATTTCTAATATCACCGTATTAAAAAGGGTTAGATTATAGTTGGGGTAATTAAAAGAGTTATTTGTTGAGTCATAATCTTAATGCTTTTTATTAACTGATCACTAATAAAATTGATTAGGTAAACTTAAAATGAACTAGACATAGGGATTTTAAGTTTAAGACCTTAGTCTCAACAACCCACGATCTTCCTTAAGGATAGATAACCCTTTAATAGATTTCCTTACAGGATAGGAATATACCTGTCGGCGGGGGGGTAGTCATAATTGGAACTCAATCTTAATGAATCTAGGTAATTTAATTGACATAGACATATGGTTCAATTGGATTATACTAGGTATTTGTAAATGATCATTCGGAAGAGGCTTTTACATAATTTAGTGTTCCAGATTAATAATTCAATAATTTACCCAACTATGGTTTAACTACTTCATCTTTTAAATGATATTAGAATGATTCACAACCCTAGATTTTTGTGTCTTTGTATTTTCCTTAGTATTTTCTTTTATCTTTTTATTTATTTATTTAGCAACGCCACAATCAACCAATCAATCAAACAATCTCTCTCATCCCCATTTAATTAGATATTTGTAATTAAATAGATTCAACAATTAATAACAACAGTAGGAATTAAGTCCCGTGGGATCTCGTTTTTATATTTTTATACTACTTGAACGATACGTGCGCTTGCGTTATACGTGTGTGTTTACGCCGGTCAAGTTTTTGGCGCCGTTGCCGGGGACTTATTTTTCTTGAGTTGTTAATTTTGAAACTATCAAATTTACTTATATCTAATTTTCTTTCTTTTATTTTGTAATTTTTATTTCTTTTGTTTTCAGGTGATTAAAAAATGGAACACTATGGGAGATTGAGAAATCACAAGCTTACAAGAAGATACACCCCAAATCTGGGAGCAACAGTCCAGTTTTCTGAGGCCTGTTGTTCAGCCCAACGAATATCACTGGATGCCAGAATCAAGCAATACTACATTTGCTCAACAGAATGAAATGGGGAGATGTGTAATTTGTGATGGTAACCACCCGAGCGATTATCGAGTCATTTACCTTTCAGAGTGCAGCAGAATTTTGGAATCACCAAACAAGGTACGAAGAATCATCACATTTTCCATCTTATCCACCATCTTCCTTTGATTCTTATCAAGAACCAGAACCATCCGAGGAAGATCAATTGATTCACATGTTCAAAGAACAAGAAGCTCGATTTGATGCACAAATTCAGAGTAACGCAGAATCCATACAGAGAATGACAGATCAGATCAGACAATTAATAGAAAACCAGAACATCATACCTCAAGAACCAGTTTCAGATGACACTGATGAAGCCTTCGAGTACCCAAAATCCACGATGACACCTTAACAAAGGAGGAGGCTGAGCAGTATCAACAACCAGAGGTATCAGTTCAGGAACCCGAACCGGCAAAGTCTCGATTTGATTTCTATTATTCAGATTCTGACGAGGATGAAGCTGAGCTGTTTGTACCAACTGCATCAAAAATTGAGGATGGAATTCTGTATCCTCAAAATGAAGATCTTGGAGATTCCATTGCACAAATGTTTGATGAAGATCTACCTGAGCCAATCATTTCAACCAGATCAGAGGATGAAGACCTAAAATCTGACATTTCTTTTCATCCTCAGGTTAACAATTTTGAAACATGTATTTCACAGATGACAGATGAAGAGCTTAATGCAGAAATTTTCAAATACATCTGTGAAGAAAAGGTGGAGCAAGAAAAAGAGCAAATGGAGGAGCAAATGTCTGACCTTAATAAAGATCCAGAGCATTCAGGAAAACATCGCTGTTTTGGGGAGTACAAACCAAAGATATCACCCAGAAGCTTGACAGAATGGAACTTCCATTCCAAGTCAAGCACCATACAAGACCTCCTGATTTTCTTTCTTTCTTTTCAGGAACCATTGGAGCAACAAAGATCAAAAAGGTGGCACGAGCACTGAATAAGACAAAATTCTTTTTGCCACTTTACCGTTGGAAGAGACCCTTCAAAAGCAACGCTCACGGGATTGTCTTTAATAGGACATCCAAAACGACGCTGAAACCTCCTTAACAGATGATTTCAGTCACGTCTGGCTGAAGACGAAAAATTTAGCGCTAGCAGGGAGGCAACCCATGCAATTTGTTGTAATTTCTGTTTTCATTTTGTGTATTTAGTGTGAACTTTTTAATTTTGTGTGTTATTTTTGTAGGGAAAACACAACGGAGCATTTTAAGACAGAAGGAATGTGTTTGGCAATTAAGAAGGAAAACAATCATTAACGATGTGAGTGAGTAAAGAATGATTTCTTGAGACGCATCCTAATGAATTTATACTAAACAAGTAGCGTATTGCATACACAATTCCGTTGTCTTAATTATTGCTTTGATTCGCTTTTCTGTTGTAATTATCTTTATTTTCGTAGACAGGATCCAGACTTTTTGACCTTTCACGATTTCTTTTTTGTTTAGCTAACAAGCTTCCTCTGGAAGATACTTGTGCTATTATTACTCACCCTTTTCAGGTACTATAAATTCAGCCCGTCATTGCACTTTTGAAGGCATCCATAGTTGAGAAAGAAATACATAAAAAAAATGGAAGCCACTTCAAGAAGACGAGTTGAGAACATCTGTGTGTTTTGCGGTAGTACTGTTGGTACTAAACCACAATACATAGAAGCAGCACAGGAATTGGGTCGAGTCTTAGCAGCAAGGAATATGCATTTAATATATGGCGGAGGAAATCTTGGACTAATGGGGATCGTTTCAAAGGCCGTACAAGAAGGAGGCAGTCATGTTTTGGGAATCATCCCAAAACCCTTGGCAGAGGCGAATCTTATTGGATCATCAAACGAGGAGAGGAACTGATCGTGCCAGGTATGTCTGAACGACTGGTAGAAATGATTAACCGTTCTGATGCTTTTATTGCTTTGCCAGGTGGCTTAGGTACATTGGAGGAAATTTTTATAGTACTATCTTGGGCGAACCTGAACATACACCAGAAACCGCTTGGATTGCTCAACGTTGATGGATTTTATGATTTTCTTTGTGTGTTTCTTGATGATGCTCGGAGAAATGGGTTCGTGTCAAAGCCTATGAAAGAACTCCTCTTTACTGCCAGAACTGCACCGGATCTAATGACCAACTCGTAGCCTTTGAACCACAAGTTGACCCTATCATTTCAAAGATAAAATGGTCCGAGGACGATCGTGGTAAGAAGCGTCGAATAATCTGGATCTTAACCTTTAATTTCCTGTAGAATTTCAGCTAACCAGGTACGATTTCTAAACTCTTCTTCTACTGTTTAAGACATTGGGGACAATGTCTCATTTAGGTTTGGGGGTGAGGTATAGTTAATAGTACTTGTTTGTATTGTGTTTTTATTTTTAGTCCAAAATTTTTCGAAAAATACAAAAAAATTAAAAAATTAATAAAAACAAAGGGCATATTTAAAGCTAGGTGATGGTTTGGTGTCTTCCTTCACTCACTACCTTTTATAAGGAAAAGCTGTGGAGGCACCTAGATAATCATTCACTTGTAGCGTGTTGTGACAGACTAGTTTGGAGGACTCGTTGTTTATTCCTGACAACAAGCGATAAGAGCCTAAGGGGCTAGGGTACTTAAGTGAGCCTCGCTCCACCTTCCCTCTGGGGAATCTACAACGGGAAGTCCATTCGACAGTTAGTCACACACCATAAACTGAGCCTTTGATTAAACTTTTAAAACATGTAAATTATAGTTATATGACTAGTAGAAATGTTTTGTTATGTTGACTAAAAAGATGAAATTGGTAAGAAATAGCTGTGTAAGGAATTTCCACTCCTGAGACGTATTTCAAACCCAATTCAAAACAAGTTAATTTTTGTTTATTCACTTTTGAATTATTAAATTTGTAAATTCTCCATAAAACTGACTAAAATGAATCTTCATATACTTAGTTAGCAGATATTATCAACATACATGGTAACATACAGACATAAGCTAAAATTGAAAAGTTTGTAATATCCAGTACTCTAGTTCATTGGAGGAACATCTAAAAAAATAGTGAGGAATAAAAAAAAAAAAAAAAAAAAAAAAAAAAAACATCTGAGATCCGAGTTATTAAGTCTGTAAGGGTATTTTAATACCTAGTGCCCTAAAACCAACTGGTTTGGGAGTCATTGGCCCAAAGCTCGTTACATGGATCAAAAAGATGATGAAAAAATATATATATATATATATATATATCTGAAGTCTGAGTAATTAAGTCCTTAGGGTGTCTTAACACCTGATGCCCTAAAGCCAACTGGTTTGGGAGTCACCGACCCAAAGCTCGCTACATAGACGGAAGGTAGGAAGATATTGTATATAAATAAAAAATAGAGAAAAAATTCAAAGAAAAAAAATAAGAGAAAAATCAGAAAAATTATTCCATTGCTACAAAAAGTGTGAAATCTGATAGAACTTTAGGACAAATATGACTCTTTATTCAGAGTAAATTTAGAAATGAAACAAAACATCTAGTAACTTGGATTAGAAATTTCACCTGATTAGTCACTAACATCTTTATTCTCTTTTCGCTTGTCTTTTTGCTTTTGTGTGCATTAGTTTTAATACCTTTTTACTTTTATAAAATGTTTGTGGGTATCATTGCTGTAAACCTCACGAGACTACAACTCGTCCACTAGGGACACCTAGGGGTTTAAAGGCTTGTTGCATACGCTAAATGCAACCGTGATCCCTACGAAAATGGCTTAGTTAAATTTTATTATGTTATTTTATTCTGTATTTTGCTCGAGGACTAGCAAAATGTTAGGTTTGGGGGTGTGATGAGTGGTATTTCTATCACTATTTCCCACTCATTTAACCTAATATTTTGTATAGTTTCTTGAGTTTTATGAACGTTTTGATGTATTTTGTGTTATTTTGCAGATAAATAAAGTTTCAGGACATTCTGGAAGTAATTTGGGGCAAAATGGACAAAATTGGACAAAAAGGGCAAAATCGTCATTTCAGCGTCGCGCCGCCCAGACCTTCAGCGTCGCGACGCCCAGTGTGCGCCGAATCTGCTAACATGCCGGGTCCACAAAATCAGAATCTGAGAAAAGTTGACTTTGCTAACGTGCGCCGTGCCACGTGTCACCATCACAACGGAGATGCTAAAATGCGCCGTGCCACGTGTCGAAATCTCATTGCTTGGACGGCCACCGCCCACGTGTCATCCTACGTGTCGCCACATCATCGTCCACATCAGCAGCCACGTCAGCAAGTCAACCGAGTCAACATGCCACGTCAGCATCAGCCAATCACAACGCGACACGTGTCAACCTCTCATTCGTCTGACGGCCACCGCCCCACGTGTCGCCACGTCGCCTTCCACATCATCAGAGTGACGCAAGCAATGACGTCATGAACAGTTGACACGTCATCGTGACGCAAGCAATGACGTCATGAACAGTGCCACGTCATCGGATAAGATTCTGAGCCGACCAACCAGCGCGTGACACGTGTCTTACTGTACCCAGCGTCGCGACGCTAGTGCAATTTGGGCGTCGCGACGCTGGAGGCTTATCCGAGCCTATAAATAGAGATCGAATTTCAGTTTCATCAGTACACCTTTCTCTCTCTTTTTTAGTTCTAAATTGAGAGCTTCTCTCTCTAGAATATTTTAGTTTAAGTTTTGTAAATATTTTTAATTACTTTTAATAGTAATAGTAATTTTACTTCTTACTTTACAGTTTTTACTATTTACAGTTTTTACTTTTTTACTATGTGTAGGTAACTTTTCACCGCTAAGGTAAAAAGGTAATTCTTTTACTATTGCTATTTAGATTATTCTCCCTAAAATATAATATATAAACTATTTATAACCGGACTTAATAAGGATACCGCCAGATTGGTCGGTGGTTATTAATAATTATTCCGCCTTTATGGCTGGTTTATTTTTGTTCCGCCTTTATGGCTGGTATATTTCTGTTCCGCCTTTATGGCTGGTTTAATAACAAATATTACCGCCTTTATGGCTGGTTGATAAAATTATCACAAGTATATATTATATTTATGGGAGATTTCTAATTAGTATTTAGTAGAAGTTAATTCCTTTTCCTTAGCATTTTATTTATTTTCTGCATTTACTTTTTAGTAATTTTATCTTTGTTTTACTAGTCCTAACTATGTGTGTAACTAAGTTAGTTATCTAGGGGTGTGATGATTTCTAATATCACCGTATTTAAAAAGGGTTAGATTATAGTTGGGGTAATTAAAAGAGTTATTTGTTGAGTCATAATCTTAATGCTTTTTATTAACTGATCACTAATAAAATTGATTAGGTAAACTTAAAATGAACTAGACATAGGGATTTTAAGTTTAAGACCTTAGTCTCAACAACCCACGATCTTCCTTAAGGATAGATAACCCTTTAATAGATTTCCTTACAGGATAGGAATATACCTGTCGGGCGGGGGTAGTCATAATTGGAACTCAATCTTAATGAATCTAGGTAATTTAATTGACATAGACATATGGTTCAATTGGATTATACTAGGTATTTGTAAATGATCATTCGGAAGAGGCTTTTACATAATTTAGTGTTCCAGATTAATAATTCAATAATTTACCCAACTATGGTTTAACTACTTCATCTTTTAAATGATATTAGAATGATTCACAACCCTAGATTTTTGTGTCTTTGTATTTTCCTTAGTATTTTCTTTTATCTTTTTATTTATTTTATTTAGCAACGCCACAATCAACCAAATCAATCAAACAATCTCTTCATCCCATTAATTAGATATTTGTAAATAAATAGATTCAACAATTAATAACAACAGTAGGAATTAAGTCCTCGTGGGATCGATATTTTTATACTACTTGAACGATACGTGCGCTTGCGTTATACGTGTGTGTTTACGCCGGTCAACGACCTGGACAGCACGTAGGCTATGGAAAAAAGTTAGTGTGGAAAAACACCGTAACCAGATTTATAGTAACAATGAAAGAAAAATACAAAAGAGATGAAGCTTCTCCAGGACCAAATGATGCCAGCATCGATGTTAATAGTAGGGGGATGCGGTTAGGCACCAAGGTTGCATGAAATATTAAGCCTGAATCTATAGCCAAATACGGAGAGACCACTAGAAGCAACATTTAAGTACAAAGCATCATCGGTAGATAATATAAGTACGCTAAGAAGCTTGGCCGATATCATAAGTAGTTAAGTTGGCAAGGAGAATATTAGAGAGTAAGTAGCTAAGATAGGAGAAAGAATATTAGATCAAGTAAATAAGGCCAGAGCTAAAGGATATCAATACAAACATTGTTAATTAATAAATGATCACTCCTGTAAAACTTTTGATTCCGGAAAGGGAACATGTGAAGCCAACGTGAGACACCAGTATTTCTAGTAAGAGTCAAAGGTACTAACTAAGAAGAACTGATCGAGTCGAATATTATGAGCATAACTAAAGATCTAGAGAAAAGGATTTCCTTGAAGACAAAGAATGTTGAGCACAGCTAGAGGTCCAGAAATGAGGTAGTCGATGATACTTAGTAAAGATCTTATGAGACGAGAACAAGGAAGTACCTTTTAGTAAAGAACTTAAAGGATACTTACTGAAACTATGAATTCTGAAGCAGTTTACCCAAGTATGACAAAAATTACAAGGCATGAGTTAGATATTAAAAATGATGGAGAATCTCATATGCTTACTAGTCAATGAGTAAATGATCATTCGGGAAAATGTCTTCATTGTTCAGTCAAATAGAATCCTCGATGATACAAAATATTTACAACAAAGTAAGAGTTTACACAGACAAAGTAGTGTACAGTGCTAGTTACGACTTCCAATTAATGGCATCATAGGTTCAGCATGATCATCACATTGTCATATGGTATACTGATAGCACACGGAAAATCATCGGAAAGTACAGTGAATGAAACAAAGGCGATGGGTATATAGTCAGTTAAAGCTGGTGGTTTATAAGGAACCCATAAATCCTGTGATCTATGGTAAGATCCCAAGTTTAAAAATGATTCGAGTACGAATCCTATTTAAGATGGGAGAATTTATAACGACCGGAAATTCCGACTACTGTTACATTGTGAGACGAGTATTATAAATATAAATTATGTTTAAGCACATATATATTCATGGAACCACTTTGGGGATAATCAGTGGATTCCTCAAAATTCCGATACAAAACTATATTATGTTCCACTCCGAACAACTCATGATATTTAAGCCGTAACTTTCACCTATAAACTCCGATATTTATGAATTATATATCACCGGAAATCTGAGATCAAGACCTACAACTTCCACATTGAACATGTTTCCAAATTGGGATAGAAACTGGCCAAAAATACAGATCAAAAATTTATACGAATATTAATTTCGGACTCAACTAGATGATCTCAAACCTTCTCCACATTTCCATATTTTTTTCCATTATTCCAAATATCAAATAACCCTACTATATAAAGAGAACATTATTCACCAATTCACAAAATTAGAACAAAAAAAAGAAAGAAGAATACGTGAATGAGAGAAGAAGAAGGAGGAGATAAGAAAAAAAAAAGAATGGAAGATGAAAAATGAGAAATATAGGAAAAGATAGCAAGCATGGGAATTTTGGAAGATGAAAGAAAACAACAAGAATGAAGGTGAGACCACTTGACCCAAACTTAGATTTTTAAATTTTGAGAGTTTGATACCATATTAGAGAAATTGGCAAGCTAGGGGATTTTTTAAGTGTTTAGTAGATAAAGAATTGTATGGTAGGATGAAATATCAAAATTTAGGAATCTTGAATATTGGGTTAAAGAAAGAAAAATGAATAGATTAAGAATTGATTGATAAAGAAATGGTGGTTTAGTATATATGAAAATGAAGTTTTGTGATGGATGTTGTGTAATTGTGGTGCATTTGAGTAAGAAAGACTTGAAGAAGTGAGCTTTGGATCTTGGAAAATGGGCTCACGTCGTGACGCAGAAGGTCTCGCATCGTGACGTGTACTGGAAATTTGGAATGGCTTCTGGTTTTAGCGCATCAAGACGCGCAAGGACTCGCATCGCGACACGAACTGGAATTTTGTGTATACATTTCTGGAACCGTGCGCGTCACGACGCAAAGATCAGAATTTCCCAAAATCAGTTTTAAACCATCCCAGTTCCATCCTAGCATATTAGAGGCCGCCTTATAGGTCTCGAAACAGTTCGTATACATACCTTACATCAAGACATAAGCACGATGAGCCTTGTAGATAAAACATATTGATGTATTAATAAGCTTAGCTAAGTTCCGAAGCTCATTTTACAATGTATATGCTAATCAAGTTTCTGATCATAGATTATCCACAGGAACCACGATCTTCTTCGATAAGGGGACTCAGTGCCAGCCAAATTCCAAATTCTGTGAGTGGACATTTTCTTTTAAGTTGATTTTCATTATGTTGTTGCTTAAATTAGACTTACTTTTCACTTTTAGGGCGTTAGCTAGTTTTATTATCAGTTATATTTTGTTCAGCATGTTTAAGAAATGATTTAGAAAAATAAATATTTTTAAACATGAGTTTTATGTTTTCGAGGTATGAGGAAAAACCCACCTCAGTATGTAACTTGTTACAGACTTGAAAATTGACGGATGACATGTGAACATGTTGATGACTGGGGGGACAGCGATACATAACGCCCTCAGATCCTAGCTCATGACCCACTAGATCCTAGTTTCAGAGCTTTGAGGGTAGCATAGATCCGAACCCTTAGTTATAGTTCAGTGGCTTGGGGGACGGCGATACATAATGCCCCAAGACCACTAGTTTCAGGGACAGTAGTGACATACTTTGGGGGACGGCGATACGTAACACCCCAAACTCATGGATTTGCACTCCTGGCTCTAGTTAGGCGTATTGGGGGACGACGATACGTTACGCCCCCATACGTGAAGTTTTTCAGACACAAATCAGTTTTCAGATATCAGGTTTTCAGAAAACCATTTTCAGAGATCAGATTTTAGAAATAGTTTTCAGAAAATAGACATTTCAGAAATAGTTTCAGAATAGATCTTTCAGATATAAGTTTACATAACTAGACTTTCAAAAGCAGATTTCAGAAAGATAAGTTTTATAAAAGAGATTTCAGACAAGGTTTTTTAGAAAATAAGTTTTTGTATAAAGCTATCTTTGAATTCGGGTTTAGAATCCCATATTTATATAATAATATTTCAATTTTCATCCACTCTCTTGGAAGTAGGACTGTCGAGGTAAAACAAAAATAAGAAAGAATACTAAAAATCAATAACATGAGTGCGTAATAGCAAAGTCTCTCAGTATTGGAATAAGATGGGATTCTATTAATGAGAAATGGAAGGAATGTAAGGAGAGTATCTCATAAGTTTCCACGTAATGTACCTAGTTAGAAACAAAATAAAGTACAACCTGGAACGAATTCTTGGGAACGTGAAATAAGGAACCGAAGAAACTAATTATACAGATTTTCTCGAGATTGGGACTACACTTAACATTATAAGACTATAGGCGCAATTGAAAGTGGAATATTCTGGAGTGCAACCAGGCAAGGAAAGAAAATAAGTAGTACAAATGAGGTTAACCATATTCATGTTAGCAATGAGTTTAAAGATACGGGAAAAGTATGAACATTAACCAGAATTGAATTACCAACATCACCTATTATAAGAGGCATCGGTTAAACACGATAGTAAGCTAAAGGTATATGAAATATATTGACTATGAACTACGAAGTCCCAAGCCTCCCAGATCAATAAGAATATGAGAACTTTAAAGACAGAATCAATAAGCAATTGGAGCTTAGCAATGAGAAGATAGAAAGTTAAATACTTAAGAGTTGATGTCAGGATTAGGTCTTGTATGTGGAGATAAGAGAATATCTAGTATGATCATTTGTATATTCTTATCCCAAAATTTAGGGCAAAATGAGAAGAATATACAAATGAGAATATACTCCAGTATTGTAAAGGTAAGGGCACTAACTGTGAGGAATTCATATACATATTCATTGAAGTCATACGACATCAATATGAATTAGGCAGAATATACTCCTTAGTGATCAATTAGTATAAATTTCCCATATAGGCCTAGTGTAGTTATTAAGGATTAATAATTCAACTGGTATAGTTATGGATATGACCATATAGCACGTGTGTATCAATTTGGTCAAGATCTTACAAGTTAAGTATGTTTGGGTGAAGCAATAATAAGAAGAATGACCGTTGAAAAGTCTTAAAAACTATTAAATCCTTAAAGAAAATAAGAAAATAAAGTAAAAGACAATCATAAAGTATCAGATAGAAAATAGTAATTCACGTGGGCACCAATTCGAAGGAAACCTTAGTTCAGGCTATAAGAAGTTGAGGACTTCTAATACATCTCTTGGATGTCGTAAAGTGTAGGATGGGAGATAGATGAATGTATAAAAAGTTTCGTAAAGGATTTACACCTCTATGAAGACAAGATATAGTATACGAGTCTGTTTCCATAGAAGAAAGAAAGGTTCCAAAGGGTCTTTCAAAGGATTAAGCTTTCAGCTATAAGAATCGAATATAGAGTATACCAAGATAAAATATTCCCAAAAGTCATGATATTGAGTTCTTAATCAGTATAGCAGAAAACAAGTAAAGGAAGATAAGAGTAGCATAGGCCAGATACCTTCAAACCAAGTCGGACCTAAAAAGTTCAGTATCAGAAGGGATTTGAGGACGAATCCTATTTAAGAGGGGATAATTTGTAACATCCAGTGATCTCGACTACTGTTACATTGTGGGACGCATGATACATAATATAAATTATGTTCAAACACATATACACCCAAGAAATGACTTTGGGGATAATCGGTAAATTCTTCGAAATTCCGATATGAAATTGTACGATGTTCGATTTTGAATAGCCTATAGTATTTAAGCCGTAACTTTTTCATACGATCTTTGATTTTTATGAAATTTATATCATTGGAAAGCTAAGATAGAGACCTACAACTTCTGAGTTGAATAGTTTTCTAAAATCGAACCAGAAATAGATCAATATACAACTAAATAATTCAGATGAATAATTTATGCGGACCCATCTAGAGAATTCTACATTTCTCTCCAAAATTCTAATTTTTTTCAATTAAAATATTATTCAAATTAGCCAAATCAGTCCCTAGCATAAATATGAGCTACTATTCATACATCACTAGGAAATGAAAGAAGAAAAATTATGGAGAAAAAGAGAAAAGAAGAAAAAGAAGAAAGGAAGAGAGAAAGAGAGGGAGAGTGTCATTTTCCTTTTCAAACCAAAGAAGAGCATATACTACAAGCCAAGAAGACAAGTAACAAGCTTAAAAGACTTTGAGGATGAAGAAAATCAAATAGTTGAGGTAAAGAAATTTGACCCAAGACTAAAATTATGGCATTTTCATAAGATGTTGTCATGATAATATGAATGGCATGTTAGTGATTGCATTAAGGTGGATAACCAACTAAGAAATGGATTTTGTGTTAAAAATTGGTCCAATTTATTAATGCTAAGTATTGGGCTAAGTTGGAGTTATGAGAAGAGTTAAATTGATGATGGAGTATTGGTTTAACATGCTTTAGTATGGAAGTTTAAGAATTGTTTGTTTATAGTTGTAATGGAGGGTGTTGGAGGTGCATTTGGATAAGTTAGACATGGAAATATTGATGTTAGGGCCTAGAAATAGGCGAGCGTCGTGACACTTCGAGCTTAGCGTCGTGACGTGCAACAGAACATGCCCTCTACCTCAGCTCTGTTTTCATGGACGTCGTTACGCGTAACGTCCAACATCGTGACGCGGAATAAAATTTGTTCTCTATTTCGGTCCTGTCCAGTGGGCGTCACGACGAGTACCGTTCAATGTCGCGACACGTGGGCATTTCCCAGGATTAATTTTAGCCATTTCAATTTCATCCTAGAATATTGAGGCCACTCCAAGGGTTTCATAGAAACATACATCTAAGCCCTACATCCATAACAATGATTAGCTTCTTCGTTTATTATATTAATCATACTTGAATAACAGTACAAATTCTTTTTCCGCATAAATCCTTTCAGTTACATTCAAGGTTAAAGGTAATGCAGGTTGATTGGTGAGTGGACCATTTTCTCAAATTGATTTCACTTATATGTTTTGAATTGAAACTTATTTTTCCGTATTTAGGGCGTTAGCCAAGTTTACTTTCAAATATATTTTGATTAATCATGTTTTGAGAAATGTTTTAGAAAAGTCATGGTTATAAAAGCATGATTTTATGATTTTGGAGGCATGGGGGAAAACCCACATCAGGCTGTAACTTGTGGAACTAATGGATAACATGTGCACATGTAGAGCAGGACTTGGGGGATAGTGATACATAACGCCCCTAGACCATAGTTTCAGGGTCAGATCAGCACTCATTACTCTAGTTGGGGGACGGCGATACTTAACGCTCCAAGACCATTAGTTAGGCGTTTGGGGGGACAGTGATACATAATGCCCTCATGCGTCATATTTTTAGCATACATTCAGATACATATTTTTTTCACAAACAAATTTTTCAAAGACAGACTTACAGAAAAGATGGTTTTAAGAAAGAGTTTTCATAAGAAACCGTTTTATGATAATTTCAGAGGTTTACCTAGCAAAAGCCGTTTTCAGAAAAGCTTTCCAAAAAGAAAGTTGTTTTCAGATAATGAAAGAGATTTCAGAAGAGATGATTTGAGATGAAGTTTGTTTTAGAACCATGAATTTTCAAAAAAAAAAAATTTAGTTCCTATTTTTTTAAAAATATGTCCACTCACTAGATCGTTCAAACGATCTAACCCCCCACTCCTAATTTCTTTATTTTGCAGGTATACCGGAGGACGAGCTCCAGAGGACAGATACCGATGGCAGTCACTAGAGGTTTGAGTCCATCAGGTCGATTCGGAGCTGTATTACAGTCAGAGTCTAAGTAAAGTCATGTGTCATACATCTTGTACAGTAAAGATTGTGTATATTATTTTGTTAGAAGTGTTCATTATCGGAAATATAATATGAAGTACATTGAGTACATAGTATGAGTATTTAAGATGCATTCCATGTTATCGAATGGACAATGGTCCATATATATGAGTTTATATATGAGATAAGATTAGCAGTGTTGAGCAGAGTCAGAAGGTCCTTTGGCTTGGGGGATAGTATGACATATTCCATGCCGCTAGCATCTCCTGGATGGGGAGGTTACAAACTTACAACGATGGTATAGGACCTAAGGTTACAATTTCACTAACTCGAATACCTCTAGATTGTAGTAACTCAAAGAAATCCCTGAGCCCGCATCAAATGGCATTCTCCAGAACCTCTGAAGTCTCTGAGTGGATCAACCTTGCGAACTCGCAACGCCAGAACTTAGACTACTAATCTTCCTCATAGAGAACTCTAAAAGCTTAGGAAATTGGGTTAGGGTTTTGTTTCTATGTTGATGGTAAATGTAAAATAATTAATTTTCCTTTTAATAAATATACACTTTTAGTGTTCATCACACCCCTCAACCAGCTTATTACTAGTCCCTAATAATTTAAGCGGAAACTAAAAAGACAAATTCTTATCTAAGTTAGTAATTGTTTTATTTTTTTTCTAAATTATCAAATAAGCAAATTCTCTTGTACTTTTTACCCTTCTTCCATACACACATAAGACAAAGTATCAATTAATTCATTATGACCGGGTGAAGCTAGTGGTATGAAAATATAGGTGATTTTTATTTATATTTTTTTTTATAAATTGTGATTATTTCCCAGATAAATTCGTACTCTTCGAAATTTATTGATGACTCTTGACTAGTTGTAGACAGTCCCCGATTGTCACATATAATACTTGAATCCCATAAATATGAGAGAGTGGACTATTAGAATATGGATTAGTTATAGACAATACGATTATACATATTTTGGCATATTTAGTAATCGACAAGACAAATACATGTGTTGGCATAATTAATACCTGATAATCATAAACTAAATTGATTGGGAAATAATTATAATTTATATTTTATAAAAAGTAAAAATTATTTTATATTTGAAATATCAAGAGTGGATACCCTAGTACTTTATTTTATTTATTTTTATTTTATTAGTTGAATTATTATTTTATCCAGGAATTGGCTTATAACTGTCTGTTACAGGTTGTGTTTCCAAGACAAAAAAATTTACAAGATATATGAATTTATTGACTTGTAATAACACGTCTTTCACAATTCTTTTCGGTACCTTGACTGATCTACCGGCAAGTAAAATAGTAGTTGAAGTTGATTTTAACTCGCCAATATTAAGTTGTTAGTGAACCGAAAATGGAAGCAAATTGACACTAGCTCCAAGATCAAGCAATGCATGTTCAATTTTATGATTTCCATTAATACATGAAATAGTTAGACAACCATGTCTTTGTACTTTAATGCATTATTGGTTGAGAGAATGAAACTTATCTGTTCGACTAGAAAAGCTTTCTTACTTACCTGATGTATTCTTTTAATGGTGTACGAGTCTTTCATAAATTGGCATAAGATTGTATATGTTTGATGGCATCTAATAAAGGAAAATTTACATTCACTTGTTTGAATATTTCATATATTTCAAAAATACGAAAATTACGCAAATTTGGAATTTCCAAAATTATACACTGTTAGAACGCCATTTCAAGTTTCTGGCCTCCAAAATTCAAATTTCACATCTATTTTTCTAGTTATGCATCCAATGTATTATTTCAACTACATATGAAATAAAAATCATAATAAAAATATATATAACATAAATTTAATTATTATTTCATAAATGTATTAAATTAAAGGGATTAATGAAACTATAAATATAAAATAATTAATTTTCCTTTTAATAAATGTACACTTTTTAGTGTTCATCAGTAAATCAAAACTCAAACTCACCAAAAGAAAGAAGACAAGGAAATTAAAGAAGTCTTCTAGGTGAATTTTTAAGAAGGTTGAAAACATATAATGTTGTAGCTCAGAATAATGTGTTTCCAATAGTTGATAGGGTAGAGATAGGGTTTTCCTTGTGTAAAAATGGCTGAAAAAAACGTCCAAAATAACCCACTTACGCACAGCCGTTTGAACGTCACAAGAACGCGTGACGAAGGCAAGCAGTTTTAAAAAAGCATTCGAATGTCCTGACGAACTCACATCGAACGTGAAGCCTATGGACAATTTCTTTCGAACGTGATTCGAACGTACCTCGAACGTGAAGCCTCTGAAAGCTTTTATTCGAACGTCCACTCAAACGAACCACGAACACAGAGCTTTCGAACCCAAACAAGAATGCACTACGGACGTAAACCCTGAAAGCTTCATCTGATGTCGTCCAAATACTTGTCCAATTGCATCGAGATCTTCAAGACTCATTACAACTCAATTGAACTTGTTTTATTATGGACATTGCCAACAAACATGGAACTAACATTATGAAATTATAAGGGTTTTCTCTCATACTTCTTTTTATAAACACATAAAGCAAGAGCACTAGTGAGTAATATTTTTTCACATAAAGCCGAGAGCACCCAAAACAAAATTTCTTACCGTTGTACCGAGAGCTATTTTGCTCTTTCCTTTTCAATTCAAGTTCTATGCGAAATAGAGTTCGTTGAGGTAATTTGGTAGTGCTCCAGAGTTACATGTTGTCGTTTTATCCTGGGAAACAATCGCCAGTTATAATCTTGAGCATCATGATAGGTGGCAAATCTATTTTAAGGAGACTGTTATATATAAGACTTGATTTTTTTTTCAATTTTCATTTTCCTATTGTTGCGCTAATCTACTGGGGCTTCTAAATTCCAATTTGGATGGTAAGAGGTTTATTCATGGCACTGGTAATAATTATTTATATATTTTTAGTTTATGATTATTTAACTGTATTGTTGGATTGTTTGATATAAAATTTGAATTCTGGTTTCTATTTTTTTATATTGTTGTTTTTTAAATTTGTGAAATTTTGGATTATAAATCTATGTTTATGTTGCATTTGGTGTGAGTAAAACATCGCTGCATCGAAAATAAAGAAATCTTATTATGGGGTAAGTCTTGGACCAATTGTCTTTGTTTTTCATATTTAAACTTGTTGATGGTGAATTTCAACCCGAGAAACTCTGAAGCTTCAATAGGGGTATAATAGGGTTTGCACTTAATGGATGATCCAAGGTCCTTATGAGGAAGAGAGATCAGATGAATGTAGGGGTGAGCATCGGTCGGTTCGGTCGGTTAATCCATGATTTTTTAACCATAACCGAAATTTTCGGTTAAATAAAAGTGTGACCGAATTAACCAATTTATGACTCATAACCATTAACCAATTAACCGTTATATTTCGGTCGGTTATGGTTAATTCGGTTATTAACCAATCCAATAAATATAAATTCATCAAAATCAAATTTCAATAAAGCATTTAACACAATTACACAAATATAAATTCAAATCCATCAAAAATACATCAAATTATAAATGGCGGATTTTGTGATTGTAACTCTGTAAGCTGTATGTGGATTTTCAGAATTTGGAATTTTGTGTTTGTAAGTGGCGGAATTTTGTGATTGTTTCAGAATTTAGAGTCGACAGAGAAGCTAGGGTTTTTGGTCGATGATTCTGCTCTGCAATTGAGGAAAAAAAAATTAAACCCCAAAAAAAAAAAATGGGACGAAGCCAAAAGTACATTAACAAAACCAAAGAGAGCCAAAGAACTTACTTTGTGCTTGATTTTCCATGATTGTAGTTTTGGATGCAGAGAGTATCAATTTTAACAAGGCAGAGAAGCTAGGGATTTACATTCATAGTCAACGACCAAAAACTGAGCGGAGGGTTTTTGAGATGGCAGAGAAGCTAGGGTTTTGAAGTGTTATTTTTGATTTAGGGTTTTAAAATATATATATATATATGTGGTTTAATTTCGGTTAATCGGTCAGTTCGGTTATACGAATCTCATAACCGTAACCGAACCGAATAACCGAAAAATTAAAAAATTTAACCGTAATAACCGATTTAACCGAATTAACCGAACCGTAATAAAAAAATATGTCGAAACGGTTCGGTTAATCGGTTAAAACCGATTAATGCACACCCCTAGATGAATGGCTCGAGCCCGTAGTGCTGAGGAGCACCCGAGGGCAGAACCAATTGAGGAGGATAGGTTGGGATATCGACCCGACCTGATGAAAATATATCAGATCTTGTTCTACTTGAGCATCTGTAAAGGCCGATCTGATGTGGTCCGTGACTACCGACATGACCTGATAAAAGGAGCTAGGTCAGATTCGGCCATAGGAAGAACACCAGTTGATGAGCGGGAAATATATCAATATTTATCGTCCCTTTTACTTAATATTTTATATAGTTTCTCGAGTTTTGTGAATGTTTTGATGTGTTTTGTGTTATTTTGTGGATAAATAAGATTTCGGGACTCAATGGAATCAAATCGGGGCCAAAATGGTGAAATACGGATGAAAAAAAGGTAAAATGGGAAATTCACTATTCACGCATCTCGATGCGACACCTTCTTTGCATCGCAATGCGCCTCAATTATGCAGCCTACCGACACACGTCATCACTTGCGTCATCATTGTAGCACGTGTCATGATGCCCAAGCCTTCACGGTCGCGACGCCGACATAATAATTCAGTTTGCCGACAACCGACATCTACTGTAGCACGAGTCGCGACGTAAAAGACTTGGCACGTCACGACGCGAGCCGATTTTGAAGCCTATAAATTGAAGCTGAAATCAGAGGAATTCTTCATACTTTCTTCTAGGGAATTTCCTAGAATGCTAAGAAGATAGTATCTTGTTTGTTTAATTTCAGCTTTCTTGTATTTTCTTTTTATTTTAGTAATAAAACTTTGTTTGTTTTACTTTAAGCATGAGTATGTAACTTCTTTCTACTGGGGTGAAAGATTAAACTTTTATATTTATAGTTTAGATTAATCTCCCTTTGACCGGCGTAAACACACACGTATAACGCAAGCGCACGTATCGTTCAAGTAGTATAAAAATATCGATCCCACGAGGACTTAATTCCTACTATGTTATTAATTGTTGAATCTATTTATTTACAGATATCTAATTAAATGGAGAAGAGAGTGATTGTTTGATTGTTTGGTTGAAAGACTTTGCTAAATAAATAAATAAATAAAAAGACAAAAGAAAATACTAAGGAAAATACAAAAGACACAAAGATCTAGGGTTGTGATTTATTCCAATATCATTATAAAGATGAAGTGATTATTATATAGTTAGGAAATACAATGATTTATTAACCTGGAACACGAAATTATGCGAAAGCATCTGTCGATGGTCAGACACAAATACCCAGTATAACCCAATTGAACCATATTCCTATGTCAACCACATTATCTGGATTCATTAAGATTAAGTTCCAATTATGGCTACCCTCGCCCAACAGGTATATTCCTATCCTGTAAGGAAATCTATTAAAGGGTTATCTATCCTTAAGGAAGATCGTGGGCTATTGAGTCTAAGGTTTTAAACTTAAAATCTCTATGTCTAGTTCATTTTAAGTTTACCTAATCAATTTTATTGTGATCGGTTAATAAAAAGCATTAAGATTAAGACTCAAAATAAATCATTATATTACCCAAACTATAATCTAACCCTTATAAACTGGTGATATTGAAATTTATCACAACCCCAGATAACTATTTAGTTACAACACATAACTAGAACTAATAACTGAAAAGTAAAAGACATAAAATAAAAATGCTGAAAAGTAAATACTGAAAAGTCAATTGCAATAAAATAAAATGCTAAGGTAAAAGGAATTACTTTTACTACTACTAATTTAGATATCTCCCATAAAATAATATATAAACTTGTGATATTATTTAACCAACCGACCAATCTGGCGGTATCCTGATTAAGTCCAATTAAGTCCAACCAGCCATATAGGCGGTAAAATTTGTCCATAATCCAGCCATAAAGGCGGTACCAAAATAAATTTATCAACCGACCAATCTGGCGGTATCCTTGATTAATCAGTTCAAACCAACAGAAAAAATATTACCAACCGACCAATATAGCGGTATCCTTTATTAATCAGTATTTTAAATAGTAATATATTATTTTTAAGGGAGATTAATCTAAATAGTAACAGTAAAAGAATTACCTTTCACCCTAGCTGGGAAATTACTTTCTCATGAATAGTAAAAACTGTAAAAAGTAAAAAGTAAAAATTAAATTACTATTATTACAAATGGTAATTAAAATAAATTACAAAACTAAAATTAAAAAACTAAAAAAATAAAAATCTAGAGAGAGAAACTCTCTCTAGAGAGAGAAATCAAGAGAGAGAGAGGTGTGCTAAAATTCTGAAATTCGCGCAGTATTTATAGAAATATTTTTCACTGTTCCAGCGTCGCGACGCCAAGCCCTCAGCGTCGCGACGCTGGATTTGTCGACGTGGCACAATGAGAAGGCGACACGTAGCAGGCGGCTGACTGTTCACGCGACACGTGTCAAGGCGGCTAATTCTCAATTATTGTGATGACGTCACTGATGACGTCATGCTGATGTGGCGATGACGTGGCGCTGATGTGGCGATGACGTGGCGCTGGCGTGTGTTGCAATTGTCGGCACAATAGGATTGCGACACGTGGCGACACGTGTCACGCGGTGATTGGCTGACGCTGAGGTGTCAAGTTGACTTGGTTGACCTGCTGACGTGGACGATGATGTGGCAAGACGCGTGGCATGTTGACCGCTGACATGGCTGCTGACAAGGCGACACGTGTCAAGTCAAAGTGTCGGCAGCATATGATGTTGACACGTGGCACGGCGCACGTTAGCAGATTCGTTGTGATGGTGACACGTGGCACGGCGCATTTTAGCAAAGTCAAACTTCTCAAATCCTGACCTGTTGACCAGGCGCACGTTAGCAGATTCGGCGCATGTTATGCGTCGCGACGCGGAAGGTCTGGGCGGCGCGACGCTGGAAATTACCAAAATGCCATTTTTCAACCAATTTTCACTGTTTTACTCCAAATCACCTCCAGAATGTCCTGAAACTTTATTTATCTACAAAATAACACAAAACACATCAAAACATTCACAAAAAATCAAGAAACTATACAAAATATTAGATTAAATGAGTGGGAAATAGTGATATAAAAGCGGTTGTAGTTCAAAGCTTTTGGTTCGTCTCATTTAGATTATGATAACCTGAAACACATTAAAACGAAAACAATAAGTAAAAAGAAATTAGATACAAGTAACGTATCTAACCTTAAAACTAATAATAAAAGATAAAGAAGTCCCCGACAACGGCGCCAAAAACTTGACCGGCGTAATCACACACGTTAACGCAAGCGCACGTATCGTTCAAGTAGTATAAAAAGATATCGATCCCACGAGGACTTATTACCTATTCTATTAATTTTATGAGGTTAAGTGATTACTGATATCTAACAATTGTTTGATTAAAATGACGAGGATTCTAAATTTAAAACAAGTAAAAGAATTGAGAGTAGATTAATGAGAATTAAAACTATCTAGGGTTGTGAATTCTTCCAATATTAATTAAAGATGAAGTAGTTAAATTATAGTTGGGTAAAATATTGAATTATTAATCTGGAACACTAAATTATGTAAAAGCCTCTTCCGATGGTCATTTACAAATACCTAGAATAATCAAATTGAACCATATGTCTATGTCAATTAAATTACCTAGATTCATTAAGATTGAATTCCAATTATTGATTACCCCCCCCCCAACAGTATATTCATATCCTGTAAGGAAATCTATTAAAGGTTTATCTATCCTTAAAGAAGATCGTGGGTTGTTGAGTATAAGGTCTTTAACTTAAAGTCTCTATGTCTAGTTCATTTTAAGTTTAACTAATCAATTTATTAATGGCCAGTTAATAAAAAGGCATTAAGATTATGACTCACAAATAACTCTTTAAATTACCCAAACTATAATCTAACCCTTTTTAAAAAAACAGTGATATTAGATTTTATATCACAACCCAAATATTTAACTTAGTTACAATACATAGTTAAAGCTGATAAAAACTTAAAAGACATAAAATGAAATTGCTGAAAAGTAATTGTAGAATAATGAATTGCAATAAAAGAGAAGAAATGCTAAGATAAAAGGAAAAAACTTCTACTATATACTATTTAGATATCTCCCATAAAATAATAATAAATATACTTGTGATATTTTAAACCAACCGTCCGGAATGGCGGTATCCTCATTAAGTCAAATTCAAATATACCAACCATAAGGCGGAACAGAAATATAAATTTAAACCAACCGACCTAGAATGGCGGTATCCTCATTAAGTCAGGTTTAACCAGTTTAAATTGAATAACCAACCGACCTAGAATGGCGGTATCTTTTATTAATTCATTTTTAATAGTTTATATATTATATTTTAAGGGAGATTAATCTAAATAGCAAAAGTAAGAATTACCTTATTACCTTATTACCTCAGCATAAGACGTTACCAACCCCCTCATGGATGGATAGAATTACTACTACAAAGCGTAAATAAAACTGAATAAAAGAAGAAAATATGAAGAACTCTCAATTTATTTATAAGGATTTCAAGAGAAGAGGTACATTTGAAACTAAAAATTCGAAATCTATTTATAGGCAAAAAAATCTAATTTTTTATTATTATTTTTCTTTTTTTTTTATTACTTTATTATTTTATTATTTTATTATTATTTTTATTGATCGCTGAATTTTCGACACGTGGCATGGTGTGCTAAAAATGACGGCTCGTTGAATCTTTGACATGTGGCATGGTGGTGCAATTCCAAAATACCCTCGGTGTCGGGACGCCCAAAATTACCAAAATACCCTTTTCGTCAAATTTAAAGTTTTTTCCAAATCACCTCCAGAATGTCTTGAAACTTTATTTCGGTGTCAGGATGTCCAAAATACCAAAATACCGTGTCGGGATGCCCAAATTACCAAAATAACCTTTTTGCCAAATTTCGCCAAATTTCACAGTTTTTGCTCCAAATCACCTCCCCAGAATATCCTGAACTTTATTTATCAACAAAATAAACAAAACACATCAAAATATTCACAAAACTCAAGAAACTATACAAAATATTAAGTTAAATGAGTGGGAAATAATGATACATTTATCACTCATCACACCCCCAAACCTAACATTTTGCTAGTCCTCGAGCAAAATAAAATAACATAATAAAATTTTAACTAAGCCACTTTCGTAGGGATCACGATTGCATTTAGCATATGCAACAAGCCTTTAAACCCCTACGTGTCCCTAGTGGACGAGTTGTAGTCTCGTGAGGTTACAGCAATGATACCCACAAACATTTTACAAAAGTAAAAAGGTAGTGAAACTAATGCACACAAAAGCAAAAAGACAAGCGGAAAGAGAATAAAGATGTTAGTGACTAATCAGGTGAAATTTCTAATCCAAGTTACTAGATGTTTTGTTTCATTCTAAATTACTGAATAAGTAAATTCTCCGATTATTTTTACCATTCTTCTCATATATAGCCAAACAACAAAATATTAAACAACTCATTTTTGCCCACAACGGTCATAAGTGCAGTTGATAAGAGAGTAATATTTTTGTTCTAAAGTTTTATCAGAATTCACATCATTTTATAGTAATGGAAAAATTTTCTAATTTTTCTGATTTTTTTTTTTGATTTTTTTTTCTATTTTTTATTTTATGTACAATATCTTCCATCTATGTAGCGAGCTTAGGTCGGGGACTCCCAAACCAGTTGGCTTTAGGGCATCAGGTGTTAAGACACCTCTAAGGACTTAATTACTCAGACTTCAGATATATATACATATATATAAATTTTTCATCATTTTTTATCCATGTAACGAGCTTTGGGCCAATGACTCCAAACCAGATGGTTTTAGGGCACAGGTATTAAAAACCCTTACAGACTTAATAACTCGGATCTCAGATTTTTTTTTTTATTATTCCATCACTATTTTTTAGATGTTTCCTCCAAATGAACTAGAGTACTGGATATTACAAACTTTTCAATTTTAGCTCATGTCTGTATGTTACCATGTATGTTGATAATATCTGCTAACTAAGTATATGAAGATTCATTTTAGTCAGTTTAATGGAGAATTTACAGATAAATAATTCAAAAAAGTGAATAACAAAAATTAACTTGTTTTGAATTAGGTTTGAAATACGTCTCAGGAGTGGAAATTCCTTACACAGCTATTTCTTACCAATTTCATGTTTTTAGTCACATAACAACCACATTTTCTACTAGTCATAAAACTATAATTTACATTTTTTTTTCAAAGGCTCTCGCTGACGAAGGATTGTTCACAACTAGGACTCCCCACTCAAGGGTTCAAGCGACCAAGTGAACGCACCTTTTTTATACCTTATGGTACGTGCCAACGATTTATGGTGTGTGACTAACTGTCGAATGGACTTCCCGTTGTAGATTCCCCAGAGGGAAGGTGGAACGAGGCTCACTTAAATACCCAAGCCCCTTAGGCTCTTATCGCTTGTTGTCAGGAATAAACAACGAGTCCTCCAAACTAGTCTGTCACAAAACACGCTACAAGTGAATGATTATCTAGGTGCCTCCATAGCTTTTCCTTATAAAAAGGTAGTGAGTGAAGGAGACACCAAACCATCACCTAGCTTTAAATATGCCCTTTGTTTTTATTAATTTTTAATTTTTTTGTATTTTTCGAAAAATTTTGGACTAAAAATAAAAACACAATACAAACAAGTACTATTAACTATTCCTCACCCCCAAACCTAAATGAGACATTGTCCCCAATGTCTTAAACAGTAGAAGAAGAGTTAGAAGAAGTACCTGGTTAGCTGAATACTTACAAGCAAAAAATAAAGATTAAGATCCAGATTAACACGACGCTTCTTACCACGATCGTCCTCGACCATTTTATCTTTGAAATGATAGGGTCAACTTGTGGTTAATAGGCTACGAGTTGGTCAAGTAGATCTGGAGCAGTTCTGGCAGTAAAAAGAGGATGTATTTCATAGGTTTTGAACGAACCCATTTCTCCGAGCATCATCAAGAAACACACAAAGAAAATCATAAAATCCATCAACGTTGAGCAGTCCAAGCGGTTTCTGGTGGATGTTCAGGTTCGCCCAAGATAGTACTATAAAAATTTCCTCCAATGTACCCAAGCCACCTGGCAAAGCAATAAAAGCATCAGAACGGTTAATCATTTCTAACCAGTCGTTCAGACATACCTGGCACGATCAGTTCCTCTCCGTTTGATGATCCAATAAGATTGCCTCTGCCAAGGGTTTTGGGATGATTCCCAAAACATGACTGCCTCTTCTTGTACGGCCTTTGAAACGATCCCTATTAGTCCAAGATTGCCTCCGCCATATATATTAATGCATATTCCTTGCTGCTAAGACTCGACCCAATTCCTGTGCTGCTTCTATGTATTGTGGTTAGTACCAACAGTACTACCGCAAACAACACAAATATTTTCAACTCGTCTTCTTGAAGTGGCTTCATTTTTTTACTATGGATGTCTTCAAAAGTGCAATGATGAGTTGAATTTATAGTACCTGAAAAGGGTGAATAAATAAAAATAGCACAAGTATCTTCCGAAGGACGATTAATAGCAAAATAATAAAATAGATCGTGATAGTCAACAAGATCTGGATCTGTCGGGAGAAAACAATAAAACAAATCAATTACTAGAAAAAGACAAAGAGATATATATGTACAAGAAAAGTAACGGCTTGATTGACATCTATGCGTCAGGAACAAGCTTCCCATCCAATTTTCTTATAAATTGGCAAACAGGGTCTTTTTGAGTCAGATTCCCTAGACTTAATTGTTGTCTTTCTTTTCGGAATTGTGTGTGTAATTTGTGAATGGCTATGTGAACATATCCACTGGGATGCGTCTCAAGAGTCGAAGATATATCATCTAAAGACTCCTTACTCAAGCCATCCCTAATGAATTTAATCTTATCTTCACGGTTATTAGACACCATTCCTAAAGAACGACAACGAGTATTGCAATTCCATCGCGCACATTTGTAACAAACACATATTTGCTTAGCTCTACGTTTCTTTGCATAGGTGCTTCTTCCAAAACCAGGTAAATAAGAACTACAAGTCTCAGAAAACTCACCTGCTAGACGGATACGTGCTTCGATTACCCAACAAATATCAAGTAGGAATACCTTTGATCATTAGTAGTCTTATTCGTTCCAAGCGAGCTTTGTAAACTTTCATCAGAGATTTTTTAGGGAGAGAGAGGAAATTGCTTGTGAAGACTTGCGAGAGCTTCTTCCATTTTGAAATTTCTTAATCTGCAAAAACTAAACACACCAAATAAAATCACACCAAATTGCTATATATAGTAAATTTTGCATGGGTTGCCTCCCTGCTAGCGCTAAGTTTAATGGTCGTCAGCTAGACATGACTTTTCAAACGTTACGTTGAATCTGAAAGTGTGACACTTTCTTTTTGTCGCTCCAACGGTTCTCCCCAATAGTGCTTGACACGTTGACTGTTAACTTTGAATGTGTTGTTGGTGTTGGGATCCAGTAACTCAACAGCTCCATATGGTAAAACCTGAGTGATCACAAATGGACCTGACCACCTTGATTTCAACTTTCCAGGGAAAAGTTTCAACCTTGAATTGTATAACAAACCTGTTGCCTTGGTTTCAACTGCCATGTGCACTATTTTTAGGTCATGCCATTTCTTGGTCTTTTCCTTGTACAATTTGGCATTCTCATAAGCTTGTAGCGAAATTCCTCCAATTCATTGAGTTGGTAAAGTCTTTTTTTCCTGCAGCTTGTGGATCAAAATTCAACTTCTTCAGTGCCCAGTATGCCTTGTGTTCAACCTCAACTGGCAGATGGCATGCTTTCCAAACACCAATCGATATGGGGACATACCAATGGGTGTCTTGTAAGCTGTACGGTAGGCCCATAATGCATCATCCAGTTTTTTGTAGACCAGTCCCTCCTTGTTGATCCAACGGTTCTTTCTTTCCAAGATTCTTGATTTCTCTGTTTGAAACTTCAACTTGGCCATTTGATTGTGGATGATAAGCTAGCGTAGCAATCTTGTGAGTAACTCCGTATTTAAATAAAAGTGCATCAAAATACCTGTTGCAGAAATGTGAGCCACCATCACTGGATAATTGCCCGAGGTGTTCCGAATCGAGTAAAAATATTCTTTTTCATGAATTTGATCACCAATTTTGAATCATTGGATGGTAGTGTGCAATTGCTTCAACCCATTTTGAAACGTAATCTACAGCAACCAAAATGTAGAGGTTTCCGATGATGGAACGAAGGGTCCCATGAAATCAATTCCCCATACATCAAATAACTCCACTTCTAGAATATTTTGCAATGGTCCTTCATTTCTCCTTGAAATATTTCCCATTCTCTGACATCTGTCACATTGAAGAACAAATAAATGAGCATCTTTAAAAAGAGTGGGCCAGAATAAACCTGATTGAAGGACTTTGGCTGCAGTTTTATTTCCACTGAAGTGTCCGTCGTATGGTGATGAATGACAGTGCTGCTGCAAAACACTGTTGACCTCTTCCTGTGGAACACATCGTCTCAGTAATTGATCAACACATCGTTTGAATAGGTACGGCTTATCCCAAACATAATGTTTGACTTCTTTGAAGAATTTCTTCCATTGCTGAGTTGTCCATTCTAACGGCCATTTTCCTGATACAATGTAATTAACATAATCAGCATACCAAGGTATTTCCTGCTGTTTTATGGTAAATAGCTGTTCATCTGGAAAAGTTTCTTTGATTAATAGGTCTTTGCCAGCTATTTCTCCATTTTCAAGCCTTGATAGATGATCTGCCACTTGGTTTTCTGTTCCTTTCCTGTCTCTGATCTCCATATCGAATTCTTGCAGAAGAAGTATCCAACGGATCAATCTGGGTTTGGCATCTTTCTTCGAGATCAGGTATTTGATTGCTGAATGATCTGTGTAGCCACCACTTTGGGACCCAACAGATAAGAGCGGAATTTGTCAAAAGCGAACACAACTGCAAGTAACTCCTTCAGTGGTTGTGTTGTGTAGTTAAGTTGAGCTTCATTCAAAGTTCTGCTGGAGTAGTAAATGGTGTAGAATATATTTGCCTTGCGTTGTCCCAAAACTGCATCTACAGCAAAATCACTAGCATCACACATTACCTCAAATGGAAGGGTCCAGTCTGGTGCTACTATGATGGGGGTAGAGACCAACTTCTATTTTAAGATCTCAAAAGCTTCTTGGCATGCATTGGTGAAGTTGAAAGGTACATCTTTTTCCAGAAGATTGCAAAGAGGTTTTGCAATTTTGGAAAAATCCTTGATAAATCTCCGGTAAAATCCTGCATGTCCAAGAAAACTCCGAATTCCTTTGACTGATGTTGGTGGAGGTAGTTTTTCAATTGTCTCAATCTTTGCTTTGTCTACCTCGATTCCCTTTGTGAGATCCGGTGTCCAAGAACTATGCCTTCTTGCACCATAAAGTGGCATTTCTCCCAGTTGAGTATCAGGTTAGTATTTTCACATCTTTGTAATACCTGTTCAAGATTTAGCAAACAGTGATCAAAAGAATCTCCAAACACAGAAAAGTCATCCATGAAAACTTCCATACTCTGCTCCAGCATGTCTGAGAAGATAGCCATCATACAACGCTGTGAAATGTGGCTGGGGCATTACATAATCCAAATGGCATCCTGCGGAAAGCAAAAGTACCATAGGGACATGTAAATGTGGTTTTCTCTTGATCTTCTGGGGCGATGGCAATCTGATTGTATCCTGAATATCCATCCAGAAAGCAGTAGAACTCATGTCCTGTCAATTTGTCCAGCATCTGATCAATGAATGGCAGCGGAAAATTATCCTTCCTTGTGGCTTGTTCAGCTTCCTATAGTCCATACATACTCTCCATCCAGTCACCGTTCTTGTTGGGATTAGCTCATTCTTTTCATTGGTAACTACAGTAATTCCTCCTTTTTCGGTACACACTGCATAGGACTTACCCAACTGCTGCTGTCTGAGATAGGATAGATGATGCCAGCATCCAACCATTTGATGATTTATTTCTTCACAACTTCCTTCATGATTGGATTGAGTCTCCGTTGATGTTCTACTGTGGGTTTGTACTCATCGTTCATCAGGATCTTGTGCATGCAGAATGATGGACTAATGCCTCGAATGTCTGCTATAGTCCAGCCAATGGCTTTCTTGTGCTCTCGTAACACCCTCAATAACTTTTCTTCATGCTCCATTGTTAGAGAAGATGAAATAATAACAGGTAATTCAGAAAATTTTCCAAGAAATGCATACCTGAGATGACTTGGAAGTAACTTCAGCTCAACTGTGGTGGTTCTTCAATCGAAGGCTTGATCCGATCTTTCTTTGGTAGTTCCAAACTTTCAATTGGTTGTGTTACTTGAAATGAAATGGCTTGTCAAGATAGTTGATATATTCCAGAATTTCAGCATCAAACTCAGTTTCAGTTATGTTGGTGATGCAAGCTTCAAGTTTATCCGTAGGAACTGTATTAGTATCATGAATGATACTATCAACAACATCAATTCTGAAACATTCTTCCTCTTTTTCTTCACTTGGAAATTTCATGGCTTTGAAAACATTGAAGGTAACTTCTTGGTCCTGAACTTTCATGGTTAGTTCTCCTTTTTGTACATCAATCACAGTTCGTCGTCCTGTTGCTAAGAATGTCTCCCAAGGATGATTGGCACATCTTTGTCTTCATCCATGTCAAGGATAATGAAGTCTGCTGGAAGAATGAGTTTATCAACTTTGACTAGCACATCTTCAACTACTCCTCTTGGAAATGCAAGTGTTCGATCAGCAAGTTGCAATGAAACTGAGGTAGGCATTGCTTCTCCAATTTGCAGTTTTCTGTAAATAGAAAAAGGCAATTAAATTAACACTTGCACCTAAATCACATAAAGCCTTACCGAAGTTATGTTCTCCAATGATGCAAGGAATGGTGAAACTTCCAGGATCCTTCAACTTGGGGGAAGTTTTCTCTGAATGATGGCGCTGCATTCTTCTGATAATGCTATTGTCTCATAATCTCCCAATCTCCGTTTTCGTGAAAGAATATCTTTCATGAATTTAGTATAGCTGGGCATTTGTTCCAAAGCTTCTGCAAAAGGGATGTTGATGTGCAGCTTTTTGAAAACCTCCAAGAATCGAGCAAAATGCTTGTCCAGTTTACTTTTCTGAAGGCGTTGAGGAAAAGGTGGAGGTGGAGTGATCTGTTCTTTTTCCTTTGCTTCTTTTTCCTCCATATGTTTCTCTGCTTCTTTTGGAATATCTGCAATGGTTGCCTTGATTCCAACATCTTTGTTGATTTCAGTACCACTTTTCAAGGTGATGGCTTGACATTGCTCCTTCCCTCGGTTTCTTGGATTTGGTTCTGTATTGCTGGGAAGATTTCCTGGTGGTCTGTAACTCTGAGCATTGGCCAGTTGTCCAATTTGATTTTCCAGTGCTTTGATGGAAGCAGATTGGCTCTGAAACATAGCATCGTACTTTTTTACCTGAGCCAACACTTATGCTATTCCTGGTTCATTTGTCTGCTCCTGGCCTTTGTTATGTTGCTGAAATCCAGGTGGTGGATAGTTCTGTTGTTGGCCTGAATTGTTGCTCCATGAAAAATTGGGATGATTCCTCCACCCTGGGTTGTAGGTGTTGGAATATGGATTGTTCCCCTGTCTGTTGAAATTGTTGACATAATTCACCGTTTCTTCATGTTGATTTGATTCTGGTGCTCCTCCATATGGTGAACTTGTGGATCCAATGTTAAGAGTCTCCATGAATTTGCATATTTGATCTAGCTTGGTGTTGACTGCTGTATTGGCTCCAACCTCATAAATTCCTGCAATTCTTTGAATCAAGCTCCTTTCAGTTGGCCACAAGGAGTTGTTGTTGGCCATTTCTTCGATTAGTTCCCAGGCTTGATCTTCTCCTTTTGCCATTAAAGCTCCTCCAGCAGCAGCATCGATTGTGGTTCTCATTATTCCAGAAAGTCCATTATAAAATGTTTGAACTTGAAGCCATTTTGGAATCTCATGGTGAGGACATTTCCTGAGCAAATCTTTGTACCTTTCCCAAGCTTCGTAGAGAGTTTCTGATTCTTGTTGTACAAATGATGTGATGTCATTCCTCAACTTTCCAGTTCTAGCTGGTGGAAAGTACTTTGCAAGAAATTGTGGTGGCTAAAGCGTTCCAAGTGTGTGATGGAACCAGCTGGTAGTGAATGTAGCCAAGCTTTACCTCTGTCCTTCAAAGAGTATGGAAAAACACGAAGTCGCATTGCTTCTTCAGCTTCTCGGTTGTAATTGAAAGTACCGCAAACTTCCAAGGAAGTTGCTGATGGGGGCATTAGGATCTTCAGTTGCATTCCCCCAAACTGTACTGATTGTTGTATCATCTGAATGAAGTTTTGATGTCACCTGCATTTGCTGGTAAGCGAGGAAGTACAATACATGAAATGAGTCTGTCAACCACCGGAATGGTTCTGTCTCGAATGGGAATTGGTGGTGCAACCTCCAAAGGTTCAGGTTCCATGTTAACAATTGCTTCTTGGCCTTGTCGTCTTTCCCTTCTCAATTGTCTGATGGTTCTTTCAATTTTTGGGTCAAGCGGTTGTAGTTCAAAGCTTTTGGTTCGTCTCATTTAGATTATGATAACCTGAAACACATTAAAACGAAAACAATAAGTAAAAAGAAAATTAGATACAAGTAACGTATCTAACCTTAAAACTAATAATAAAAGATAAAGAAGTCCCCGACAACGGCGCCAAAAACTTGATCGGCGTAATCACACACGTTAAACGCAAGCGCACGTATCGTTCAAGTAGTATAAAAAGATATCGATCCCACGAGGACTTATTACCTATTCTATTAATTTTATGAGGTTAAGTGATTACTGATATCTAACAATTGTTTGATTAAAATGACGATGATTCTAAATTTAAAACAAGTAAAAGAATTGAGAGTAGATTAATGAGAATTAAAACTATCTAGGGTTGTGAATTCTTCCAATATTAATTAAAAGATGAAGTAGTTAAATTATAGTTGGGTAAAATATTGAATTATTAATCTGGAACACTAAATTATGTAAAAGCCTCTTCCGATGGTCATTTACAAATACCTAGAATAATCAAATTGAACCATATGTCTATGTCAATTAAATTACCTAGATTCATTAAGATTGAATTCCAATTATTGATTACCCCGCCCAACAGGTATATTCATATCCTGTAAGGAAATCTATTAAAGGTTTATCTATCCTTAAAGAAGATCGTGGGTTGTTGAGTATAAGGTCTTTAAACTTAAAGTCTCTATGTCTAGTTCATTTTAAGTTTAACTAATCAATTTTATTAATGGCCAGTTAATAAAAAGGCATTAAGATTATGACTTGTTGACGGTGGATTTTGGTCTTAGGGTAATATTGGAATATCACTCCCAAGGAAATCCTCCTCCAACTGTGAATTTGTTTGGTTATGGGGGACCAAAGGCAAATTTAGCGGAAAACAAGAAAATACGCCAATCAGACAAGGTGATTTAACGTGGTTCGGTGGATTTTGGGATCCGACCTACGTCAACGGGCAAGAACAAGGTGGTGCTTTTTATTACTCAAATACACTCCTCGAATCTCTTCCTTGCTTTTACAAATCAAAGCTCTATGATTCTAATCTCTCACTCTTGTGATGATTTTTAGATGATCCTTTACACATGCTCTACCCTTCTATTTATAATAATACAGAAATCAGACTCCTATTTGTATAAGAAATCCTATTTGGACTCAATCTTCTCTTCTCGTAGGGTTTCCTGATCCGGTATTGCCTTCTTCATCCGTATTCCCTTTTGGATTCTGACTATCTCTCCTTGCGAAAGTAGGATATCTTCCTTATCTTATCCATAAGAATGGGGTGCTGTTGTCTTGAACACGGTCCGTCATCTGGTCGGTCTTTAATGAGGTCGGCCATGACAATCTTTTATGCTGAGAGCGTTCCTGCCGACCTCTATAGTGCTCGGTCATCTGAACCAATGTGGTCGGTCTTCACATGAACTGGTCGGGTCGGCTACATGATCTTAACCAGACAGAGAATTTACCCTTTTGTCCTTGTCGTGCTGTCGAAAATGCTGTAGCGCCTAAAAACACCATCAACATCTGTCCCCTAGTTCTCGGTTCCAACGAGTATGTGAGTTGGTGCCGGGAACTATATGAAGAGGGTGTGCTGATTGTCTTCGCTGGTAGTCGTCCCAGGATGCAAAAAAGAATTTTTTTGCCGTTCCAATCATCTTTCCTCGAGACGTACAACCGTCATGTCTTCTTAAATGCCTATCAAATCAACTTTAGGGTTTCTTCTAATGCTCGACACTTGTCAAACATCCGCCGGGTTCCCGCCAAAAGAGGGGACGAATCGACCGAGCAGAGGCGTTTTCACAGTGGGCTGATCTCAGCCGTCTGTTTGAACTTGGGAGGCCCCTTTTGTGGCCGACACTTGGCGTTCATCCGGGCTCTTCCTTTAGATCCAATGGTCACGAGCGTCCTGGTCACGACTATAAGAAGGGGAGGCTTCTACTGTTCCATCTTTTTCGGCAATTTCTCCTTCTCTCTGCAAGTATCTCGGTTGATTTGCTCATATCTGCATCTCGGATTTCAACTGTGGTATTTTCTACTTCTGTGTTGCGAACATAAGGAACGGGCATCACCGCGCCGCATAACCTCCTGCTTTTGAGAAGAACAAGTAAGTCTTCTGAGCGACCTCTCCTCTTTTTTTTTTTTTTTTTTTATGCAGTGACTCTGTTTGTTTATTTTACTTTAGGGAGAGACTTGTGGTTTTGCTGGGTCTTGCTTTAGGGCACTTTTAGAGATTCCCTATCTAGTTTAGCATGGACACCGTAGGTAGCTCCTCATAGACTGATTCTCCTCCCTTCTCTTTTTTTTTTTTTTGGTGTCAGGGATGTCTGACAATAGTTCTCCCTCTGAAAGGCCTGCCAAGATTTCAACTCCCCCCGCTGAAGAGCTCTCCTCGGGCTCAGGGGCACCTAGTGTAGAAGTCCTTGACACTACCCCTACTGCTTCTGAGATCGAAAATGACTCCTACCATCAGAGGGTTCCTCGGAAGGACCCAGAGCCTGGTGAACTTGGGTCGTCGGCTCTGGATATGAACCGTCCCTCCAAGATAACGAGGTTGATTCTGCCCTTCTCCGTCAGCGGTATAATATTCCGATAGACATCGCCCTTGAAGTTCCAGGCCCGATGGATCGTGCCAGTCAGCCTGACGAAGGCTCGGTAGCACTCCTTCCTATCTTCTTTGAGTGCGGGCTACGGTTGCCGATCCAGCCTTATTTCGCTTGGATGTTGGCTGAGATGGAAATCGCCCCTTGTCAGCTGAGTCTGAATAGTTGGAGGATTTTGGCCGGGCTGTACGCAGCTTGGCATCGGGCAGGGCTCGGGGAGCCCTCTTTTGAAGAGGTGAAGAGGGTGTAATCGTCTCTGAAAGGCCAACCCAAAAGCTCATCATGGTTGATATTATCTTTCTCTTATAACAGCTCTGCGAACATCGTCCAGAAGCTCCCTGATTCAAATAAGAACTTCAAGGATCTTTGGTTTTGGGCTACCGGGGATTGGGGACGGTCCCTGTTTTCAGATGAAGGGGAGACCTTGGTGCCGGATATTTTCAGGGCTGGAGGTTAGGAGTCTAATGTCCTTTTTTCTTTCTCTGTTCCTGTTCTTTAGTCTCTTTAGGTTTCTAACTTTTCTGGTTCCTCCCAGCTTGTTGGCGAGATGTTCCTAAGGTTTCTCGTCAGGTTCGGAGGCGGGTGTCTTGGGCTCGTCAATATGCTGCCCACTGGAGGGAGCTGGTAAATGATGCGGCTTTTGTTGAGTCTTGCCTTATTCGGGCTGTCCCCACGGATGTCTCGGGTCGGATAGGTAGATGTCTTGCTGTTTGTTCTGTCTTCCTTGTTTGTTTCATCATGTTTTGATATCTTCGTTATATGCTCGGTCCCTGATCTCCTTCTCTCTTTTCCTTTTTTTTTGTAGGCATGTCGAAGAGGCCTAAGTTTCTTGAGAAGTTGGCCGGTACCATGAAGAAAGCCGGCCGTGCTGATGTTGGAACTTCCCGGGCACAGCCTGTCACTGCTGGGGCTGAGCGGCGTCTCAAGGAGATGTCAGCCTGCTGCTCGGAGTCTCTCTTCCCCTGGTGCACAATCATCGGGGTCCGCTCGTCTTACGAGTCCGCCAAAGCCTTAGAAAGAGGAGGCGTCAATTTGGGGCCGAGGAGACCGAGCTGGTCCAAGAGGAGGAGGGAGAGGAAGCTGCTCCGGTTAAGAGGAAGGATGTCCGTAGGGGGAGGAAGTCTTCTGAAGGCTCCTCTAAAAAACGGAAGAGCCATGTGGTCCTCGGGGTGGATGACTTGGGGGAAAACATCCGGGAGGCTACTTCCCATTTAGTGCCGGCCTTCAATGAATTGGCCGAGGTGATTCCTCCTGAGGAGGTCTCGAGGTATGAGGATATATCTCCTGAAGGTGTTGTGACTGAGATGAGTTCTCAGATGGCGAAGGTATTTTCCCTTCCCTTCTCGGTTTTTTGGGTCTTGGTTCTTTTTATTTTATGTATTGACTTCTTTCTCCTTTTTTGGTGCAGGCCAACTACCTTATGGCCAAGAATAAGGATCTTCTTCTGTCTTTGTTGTCCGAGGGTGGTCAGGCCCAGAGGCTTCAAAATCGTCTCTCCGAAGTGGAGGCAAAGCTGGCTGACCGGGAGGGGATGATAGAGAACCTTCAGTTGGCTGCTGTTGAGAACTTCAAAATCAACAAGGCTCTTAAGGTCGCGGCTGCGCTGGAACGAAAACTTGCTGACACCGCTCGGGAGGATTTGAAGACCGCCCAGTCTGAGATTGGCGTCCTGAATGGGAGGGTAGCAAGTGCTGAGGCCAAGTTGAAGGACAAAGACGAAGAGGTTGCACGGGCCCGAGATAGCCTTGAGAGGAAGAAGACCGAGCTTGAGGATAGGGAGGTTGATCTCGAGGAGAGAGAGATCGAGCTCGAGAAGGGGAGAGTGAGCTTGAGGCGAGAAGGAGGCGTTCCGCTAGAGGGGGTTGGTGACTGTGCTGAGCTGATACCGATGGTGTTGCCGGATTTGAATATGGACCCCATCGTGCGCCCATCAGTTATTGCAAGGGGGATATCTCTGAGGAGGAATTCCAGAAATGGCTCCCTCCACCTGCCGAGGAGGTGATGAATCCTGATCCGATTTCGGTTGTCCCGGCTTCTGGAGTTTCCCAGGAAGGACGATCTGATATTCCATCCTCTGGCGAGGACTGCCTTGAGATCCCTCCTCCCGCCCCTGAAGTAGAGGTCTGTCGTGCAGCCGAGGATGAAGCAGCTGTTCCTCCTCCCGATGCCGAGCCGCTTCTTCCGCCACCTGAACCATCAGAGGAAGAAATTCCTGCCCTTGCGCGGGCTGAATGAAAAGGGTAACCCTACCGGGGCCCTATGTACACTTTAACTTTTGTGTAACAACATTATAATTTTATATACATATGTATATTTGTGTCTTTATTTATTTCTCCTCTTCTTTTCTTTGTGCCTGAACAATATGAGATCCTTCAGAGGTCATCAGGAACCGGAGGGGTATTAAACTGACCCCGAGCTGGGTAATGGTCCTCGATTCTGGGGGAATGTTTCCTCCCCAAATCGAGGGAGCTTGACTCGGTGGGACGTAACCCGACCCCGAGCTGAGTGAATGACTTGGGTTCTGGGGGCATGTTACTCCCCAAACCGAAAGAGTTTGACTCGGTGGGACGTAACCCGACCCCGAGCTGAGTGCATCACTTGGTCCTGGGGGAATGTTAGTCCCAGTCCAAAGGGCAGACTCGGTGGGACATCGCCCGACCCCGAGCTGCGAGAATCACTTGGTTCTGGGGGAATGTTACGTCCCCAGTCCGAAGACAGACTCGGTGGGACATCACCCGACCCCGATCTGTGAGAATCACTTGGCCCTGGGGGAATGTTACTTCCCCAGTCCGAAGACAGACTCGGTGGGACATCGCCCGACCCCGATCTGTGACAATCACTTGGCCCTGGGGGAATGTTACGTCCCCAGTCCGAAGACAGACTCGGTGGGACATCGCCCGACCCCGATCTGTGAAAATTACTTGGCCCTGGGGGAATGTTACGTCCCCAGTCCGAAGACAGACTCGGTGGGACATCGCCCGACCCCGATTGTGACAATCACTTGGCCCTGGGGGAATGTTACGTCCCCAGTCCGAAGACAGACTCGGGGGACATCGCCCGACCCCGATCTGTGAAAATTACTTGGCCCTGGGGGAATGTTACGTCCCCAGTCGAAGACAGACTCAGTGGGACATCGCCCGACCCCGATCTGTGAGAATCACTTGGTCCTGGGGGAATGTTACGTCCCCAGTCCGAAGACAGACTCGGTGGGACATCGCCCGACCCCGATCTGTGAGAATCACTTGGTCCTGGGGGAATGTTACGTCCCCAGTCCGAAGACAGACTCGGTGGGACATCGCCCGACCCCGATCTGTGAAAATCACTTGGCCCTGGGGGAATGTTACGTCCCAAGTCCGAAGACAGACTCGGTGGGACATCGCCCGACCCCGATCTGTGAAAATCACTTGGCCCTGGGGGAATGTTACGTCCCCAGTCCAAAGGGCAGACTCGGTGGGACATCGCCCGACCCCGATCTGTGAGAATCACTTGGCCCTGGGGGAATGTTACGTCCCCAGTCCGAAGACAGACTCGGTGGGACATCGCCCGACCCCAATCTGTGACAATCACTTGGCCCTGGGGGAATGTTACGTCCCCAGTCCGAAGACAGACTCGGTGGGACATCGCCCGACCCCGATCTGTGAAAATACTTGGCCCTGGGGGAATGTTACGTCCCCAGTCCAAGACAGACTCAGTGGGACATCGCCCGACCCCGATCTGTGAGAATCACTTGGTCCTGGGGGAATGTTACGTCCCCAGTCCGAAGACAGACTCGGTGGGACATCGCCCGACCCCGATCTGTGAGAATCACTTGGTCCTGGGGGAATGTTACGTCCCCAGTCCGAAGACAGACTCGGTGGGACATCGCCCGACCCCGATCTGTGAAAATCACTTGGCCCTGGGGGAATGTTACGTCCCCAGTCCGAAGACAGACTCGGTGGGACATCGCCCGACCCCGATCTGTGAAAATCACTTGGCCCTGGGGGAATGTTACGTCCCCAGTCCAAAGGGCAGACTCGGTGGGACATCGCCCGCCCCGATCTGTGAGAATCACTTGGCCCTGGGGGAATGTTACGTCCCCAGTCCAAAGACAGACTCGGTGGGACATCGCCCGACCCCAATCTGTGACAATCACTTGGCCCTGGGGGAATGTTACGTCCCCAGTCCGAGACAGACTCGGTGGGACATCGCCCGACCCCGATCTGTGAAAATTACTTGGCCCTGGGGGAATGTTACGTCCCCAGTCCGAAGACAGACTCAGTGGGACATCGCCCGACCCCGATCTGTGAAAATCACTTGGTCCTGGGGGAATGTTACGTCCCCAGTCCGAAGACAGACTCGGTGGGACATCGCCCGACCCCGATCTGTGAGAATCACTTGGTCTGGGGGAATGTTACGTCCCCAGTCCGAAGACAGACTCGGTGGGACATCGCCCGACCCCGATCTGTGAAAATCACTTGGCCTGGGGGAATGTTACGTCCCCAGTCCGAAGACAGACTCGGTGGGACATCGCCCGACCCCGATCTGTGAAAATCACTTGGCCCTGGGGAATGTTACGTCCCCAGTCCAAAGGGCAGACTCGGTGGGACATCGCCCGACCCCGATCTGTGAGAATCACTTGGCCCTGGGGGAATGTTACGTCCCCAGTCCGAAGACAGACTCGGTGGGACATCGCCCGACCCCGATCTGTGACAATCACTTGGCCCTGGGGGAATGTTACGTCCCCAGTCCGAAGACAGACTCGGTGGGACAACGCCCGACCCCGATCTGTGAAAATTACTTGGCCCTGGGGGAATGTTACGTCCCCAGTCGAAGACAGACTCGGTGGGACATCGCCCGACCCCGATCTGTGAAAATTACTTGGCCCTGGGGGAATGTTACGTCCCCAGTCCGAAGACAGACTCGGTGGGACATCGCCCGACCCCGATCTGTGAGAATCACTTGGTCCTGGGGGAATGTTACGTCCCCAGTCCGAAGACAGACTCGGTGGTACATCGCCCGACCCCGATCTGTGAAAATCACTTGGCCCTGCGGGAATGTTACGTCCCCAGTCCAAAGACAGACTCGGTGGGACATCGCCCGACCCCGATCTGTGACAATCACTTGGCCCTGGGGGAATGTTACGTCCCCAGTCCGAAGACAGACTCGGTGGGACATCACCCGACCCCGATCTGTGAAAATTACTTGGCCCTGGGGGAATGTTACGTCCCCAGTCCGAAGACAGACTCGGTGGGACATCGCCCGACCCCGATCTGTGAGAATCACTTGGTCCGGGGGAATGTTACGTCCCCAGTCCGAAGACAGACTCGGTGGGACATCGGCCGACCCCGATCTGTGAAAATCACTTGGCCCTGGGGGAATGTTACGTCCCCAGTCCAAAGGGCAGACTCGGTGGGACAAATCGCCCGACTCCGATCTGTGAAAATCACTTGGCCCTGGGGGAATGTTACGTCCCCAGTCCAAAGGGCAGACTCGGTGGGACATCGCCCGACCCCGATTTGTGAAAATCACTTGGCCCTGGGGGAATGTTACGTCCCCAGTCCGAAGACAGACTCGGTGGGACATCGCCCGACCCCGATCTGTGAGAATCACTTGGTCCTGGGGGAATGTTACGTCCCCAGTCCAAAGACAGATTCGGTGGTGGTTGTTTTTGCTTTTTTCAAAGGGTTCTGCCAGAAAATGAATTTTTTATTCATGCTTGGGGGCGTGCTGGCCTCTTTACAACAGTTGTTTCGGTTCGTTGTTTTGCCCGTTTTCTGCAGAAAAAAAGAAAATAGAAGAAAGGAAGGTTGATTTTTACGGGAAGTACTTTCTTAACATTTCGGCGTTCCATGGTTTCTTCAACCTTGTGCCGTCCAGATGTTCTAGGATGTAGGCCCCTGGTCTTACTGCCTCGGTGATTTTGTAGGGTCCTTCCCATTTGGCACCTAACGACCCTTCTTCTGGTCGTCGGGTGTTCAGAGTCACCTTCCTCAGCACTAGATCGCCTGTTAGAAAGGAGCGGGTCCGAACTCTCCTATTGTGAGAAGCGGGCCATTCTCATTTGGTAGATTGCTGCTCTTACTGCTGACTGTTCTCTTCTTTCTTCGATCAGGTCGAGGTGTTTTTTGATAAGTTCTTCGTTCCGCTCGTTCTCGAAGTGGCGGACCCTATGGGTTGATATTCCGATCTCTGCTGGGATGACGGCCTCACATCCGTATGATAGGGAGAAGGGTGTCTCTCCGGTTGAATCTTTGAAGGTCGTCCGTGTGCCCACAGTACTTCCGGTAGCTCCTCGACCCACAGGCTTTTGCTTGATCCGAGTCGAGCTTTCAGGTTTGACTTGATGGTTTTATTGGTGGCTTCAACCTGCCCGTTTGACTTGGGATGGGCTGGCGAGGCGAATTTCAAAGTTATTTGGAGGTCTTCACAAAGTTTCCTGAATCCCCTGCTGTCGAATTGCTTTCCGTTGTCGGTGATGATTGCTTGGGGGATTCCGAACCGACAGATTATATTTCTTCTTAGGAACTCTGTGGCCTTCTTTTCTGAGATGGTGGACAAGGGCTCTGCCTCTACCCATTTGGTAAAGTAGTCTATGGCCACGATTGCATATTTTGCCTGGCCTCGCCCTTTCGGCATTGGCCCTATGATGTCTAGCCCCCACTGTGCGAATGGCCAGGGGCTGGATATGGTGGTCAGCTGCTCTGCCGGCTGATGGTAGAGGTTGGCATTTTTCTGGCAACCCTCACATTTCCGTGCTATCCTCACGCCATCCTGGTGCATGGTTGGCCAGTAAAACCCTTGCCTCAAGGCTTTGAAGGCGATTGATCTTCCTCCGGCGTGGCTTCCGCAGATGCCTGCGTGAATCTCCCTGAGCACGTAGTCTGCTTCTTCTGGTGCTAAGCATCTTAGGAGGGGTACGGTGTATCCTCTTCGGTAGAGCACTCCTTCAATCAGGGAAAACTTGGTGCTCTTGAACTTCAGCTTCCTGGCCTCTTTTTATCTTTAGGGGTTTCTCCTGTTTCCAGATATCTCCTGATCGGCTGCATCCATGAATCTTTGCCTTCTTCTTCTAGTATATCCACCTCTGTCTCTCCTATGCTTTTTCCGAGGTATATAAGAGGGATTACCCTGGGGTTTTCTGTCCTCATTGAAGAGGCGAGTCGGGCTAGGGAATCTGCTTCGCAGTTGTCTTCTCGTCCGACCTGCTCGAAGAGTACGTTTCCCACTTTCTCCTCCCATATTTTTCACTTCGGCCAGGTAAGCTACCATGGCTGGTTCTCTGGCTTGAAAGTCCCCTTTCAGCTGTTGTATTGCTAGCTGAGAATCACTCCTGATCACTACGTTGTGGACCCCTACTACCGTACATAGCCTTAGTCCGACCAGTATTGCCTCGTACTCTGCTTCATTGTTTGTAGTTTTGAAGGCGAATTTGAGGGCGAGCAGTATCTCTCTTCTCCTTTTTCACTTTTTAGTGCTACCCCCCCCGCTCCGTAGCCGTGTGAACTTGCGGATCCGTCCACAGACATTTCCCACCTGTCTTCTTCCACGGCCAGGACCTGTGGTTCCGTGAGCTCTGCTATGAAGTCTGCTAAGGCCTGCCCTTTTATTGCTGTTTTCGGGAGGTAGGAGATGTCGTGCTCGCTTATCTCTACCGACCACTTCATTAGTCTCCCTGAGGCCTCTGGTTTTTGCAGGATTTGTCTCAGGGGATAATCCGTGTACACCTTGATAGGATGGGCCTGAAAGTAGGGTCGTAACTTCCGTGCCGCAGTGACCAGGGATAGGGCAATGAGTTCGTGCGTGGGGTATCGAGTTTCTGCGTCCAGTAGGGCTTTACTGACGTAGTAAACCGGTTTCTGGACACGTTCGGTCTCTTGTACCAGTGCCGAGCTTACTGCGTGCTTTGAGACGGCCAGGTATAGATACAGTGTCTCCCCTGGGAGGGGTTTGGCTAAGAGAGGGGGTTGTGCCAGGTATTGTTTTAGGTGCTGGAAGGCCTCTTCACACTCAGGTGTCCAGTCGACCCCTTTTTGAGCTTTTTTGATGACTTTGAAGAAAGGATGGCACTTGTCGGTTGCTCGTGAGATGAATCGGTTGAGTGCGGCGATTCTTCCTGTGAGGCTTTGTACTTCCTTAACTGTCCGGGGTGATTTCAGGTCTAGCACGGCTTGTATCTTTTGCGGGTTTGCTTCAATACCCGTGAACTCACCATGTAGCCCATAAATTTTCCTGAGGCTACCCCGAATGCACACTTCTCTGGATTGAGCTTTAAACTACTGTGTTTCCTCAAGAGTTCGAAAGTTTTCTTCAGGTCGGCCACATGGTCTCTTGGTTCTCCGGACATTGTTATCATGTCGTCGACATATACCAGCATGGTTGTGCCGATGAGCGGTTTGAAGATTCTGTTCACCAGTCTCTGGAAAGTCGCCCCTGCATTCTTTAATCCGAAAGGCATCACTTTATAGCAGTACAGCCCTTGGTCAGTGATAAAGGTGGTCTTCTCCTCGTCCGCAGGGTGCATCTTAACTTGATTGTATCCCGAGAAAGCGTCCATGAAGCTTAGCAGTCCTTGGCAAGCTGTTGTGTCTACCAGTGGGTCTATATTTGGGAGGGGAAAGCTGTCTTTTGGACATGCTTTGTTAAGGTCGGTGAAATCTACGCACATTCTCCACTTTCCGTTAGATTTTTTCACCAATACTACGTTGGACACCCACTCTGGGTATTTTACTTCCCGGATAAAACCGGCCTTCAGCAATTTTTCCACCTCGGTTGCTATTGCTCCGCACCGCTCCTGGTTGAATATTCTCCTTTTCTGCTTTACTGGTTTGTGTAACGGGTTCACTGCTAAGCGATGGCTTACGAACTTTGGGTCGATTCCGGGCATGTCATCGTGTTCCCATGCAAAAACGTCGGGGTACCCTTGTAGACATTCCAACAAGTCTTTTCTTAGGGCTTTGTCTAGACTTCCCCCTATTTTTATGCTTTTCTTTGGCCCGAATAGTTTTACTTCTTCTAATTCTTCGGCTGTTCCGAGCCGTGCAGCTTTATCGGGCCGAGGAGCAAGGTCTTTCCTCGTGTTCTCGTCGTCCTCGTCTCTTTGTCTCTTTTTGGTGCCTCTTTCCACACAGAGGGTCTCTCGCGAGTAAGTGGCAAAACAGCTGCGGGCTATTTTCTGGCTTCCGCATATGATCCCGATCCCTTCCCGTGTGGGGAACTTCAATTTCAAGTAATAACAGGACATTGCGGCCTTGGTTTTCATCATGAAGGGGCGGCCGACAATGACTTGATAACTGCTCATGCAGTCTACTACAGTGAAGTTTATCATGATTGTTCGGGTTTTGGGGCGGCTCCGATTGTCATTGCTAGTTGAATTCTTCCCAGCGGGACGACCGTTGATCCCCCGAAACCGTACATGGGGGTGATGTCTTTGGTTAGAGCTGTGCATTCTACCCCCAGGCTCTCCAAAGTTTCTTTGGAGATTATGTCTACTGCGCTCCCGGGGTCCACCAAGATTCTGTCCACTTCTGTGCCGCCGATTGTCGCTTTGATTATTAGTGCGTCGTCATGGGGGAAACTTACCCCCTGGGCGTCTTCATCGGTGAACATAATGGGTGTCGATCGATTTCCTCGGGGGTTTGGGATTTTTTCTGTTTTCAGCACCTCTGTCCCCCGTGCTCGGCTGTAATTCTTCCTCGACCGGTTAGAGTCCCCGGCCAGCGTTGCCCCTCCTGCGATGACGTTCACCTCTCGATTCCTTGCCCTTTGTCTGGCGGCCATGATCTTGTGGTCGATGTAATTGTTCAGGTACCCGTTCCGGGCCAGGTCCTCCATTTGTTCCTGCAGGTCCTTGCATTCATCGGTTGCGTGCCCTTTTAGATTGTGGTGCAGGCAGTAGGATCTTTTGTTTTTTCTGTCTGGGGGAAACCTCCTGAGGTCGGGCTCTATTAAGAGGCCTTTCTCCCGTATCTCCATGATGATTTCCCCTGGCGGCTTGTTTAGGGGAATATATGCTTCCTCTCGGACCACATGGTTTACTTGAGTTGCGGGCCTTTTGCTTTGATCCTTTTGTGCTATTGGTTTGAACTCTCTGGGTCTTGGATTGAACTTCCGGAATTCTCTCTCCGGTCGCCGATGGTCTTCTCTCCTGTTTACCCTTTCTCTGGCGGTTGTCCCCCTCCGGGATACTTTTTCCTCGCTCTCTAGTAGGACGTATTTCCTGGCTATCTCCAGTGCGGTAGCGTAGTCTGGTGTCTCATGGATCCTCAGGTGGGTCCATAGTTTCCCGACTCTTAGGGCCCCTTTCAGACTTTCGAGGGCTTCTTGGGATTCGTACCCTCCGACCTCGAGTACAGTGTTGTGATACCTTTCAATGAAGCTCTTCAGTGTTTCGTCGTCTCCTTGTTTCATGAGCCTTAGTTCTCCTATTGTTTTTTTAGGGGTGCAGGCTCCTTTGAAATGTCGGATAAACGAATTCTTAAGTTGGGAGAAGCTCTGAATGCTCCTCGGGGCCAGACTTCTATACCATAGGATGGCAGGTCCCCCTAAAGTTAAGGGAAATACTTTGCATATGGCGTCGCCCGTTACCCCATGTACTTCCATCAGGAGGACAAAGTTTTCAATGTGGGATTTTGGGTCGGAGTGGCCTTTGTATGGTGTCATGGTCGGCATGTTAAATCGCTTCGGAAACTGTGCTGCCTTTATTTCTTCCGTAAGGGGAGACCCTTCTCCCTCGTCTCGGGTGTCTCCCGCCCCGATCTTGAGGCCTTCTCCCCATTTGGTCATCTCTTTTCTCAACCAAGATTTTATTTCACGGGTTGTGCCCCCGTGCCGCCTTCTGTTTTCTTATGTTCGCCTGTCGCCCCGGGCGTGGCGTTCTTTAAACCCAGAGGTCTCATGTACGTCTTCGTTATACTTTCTATCCTCCCTTTTGGAGTTGTAAAAACTGTCGGAGGAGGGGTCGGGTGATTCTTCCCCTTCTTCTTCTTCCCATGTGTCTTCTGATCTTCCTACCACCGCAGATCTTATCCCATAGGGGCCCCTCTTTCTGGGTCCCTCGTCTTCGCTTACACCTACTACTCTTTTCCCTCTTTCTCTCCTATGTCCGGTTTCGGTTTCAGTTTTCTCGTTGTTTGCTCCTTCCATTCTTTCTAGTCGATCCATCATAGACCTCATGCCATCTTCTATTTTTTTCATCCAGTCCATTGCCGGACCTCCTGGTTGGTGATTTCCGTCCTCCGCCATTTGTCTTATCACGTGAACTACTTTTTGTGAAGTTTCCCCACAGACGGCGCCAACTGTTGACGGTGGATTTTGGTCTCAGGGTAATATTGGAATATCACTCCCAAGGAAATCCTCCTCCAACTGTGAATTTGTTTGGTTATGGGGGACCAAAGGCAAATTTAGCGGAAAACAAGAAAATACGCCAATCAGACAAGGTGATTTAACGTGGTTCGGTGGATTTTGGGATCCGACCTACGTCCACGGGCAAGAACAGGGTGGTGCTTTTTATTACTCAAATACACTCCTCGAATCTCTTCCTTGCTTTTACAAATCAAAGCTCTATGATTCTAATCTCTCACTCTTGTGATGATTTTTAGATGATCCTTTACACATGCTCTACCCTTCTATTTATAATAATACAGAAATCAGACTCTTATTTGTATAAGAAATCCTATTTGGACTCAATCTTCTCTTCTCGTAGGGTTTCCTGATCCGGTATTGCCTTCTTCATCCGTATTCCCTTTTGGATTCTGACTCTCTCTCCTTGCGAAAGTAGGATATCTTCCTTATCTTATCCATAAGAATGGGGTGCTGTTGTCTTGAACACGGTCCGTCATCAGGTCGGTCTTTAATGAGGTCGGCCATGACAATCTTTTATGCTGAGAGCGTTCCTGCCGACCTCTATAGTGCTCGGTCATCTGAACCAATGTGGTCGGTCTTCACATGAAATGGTCGGGTCGGCTACATGATCTTAACCAGACAGAGAATTTACCCTTTTGTCCTTGTCGTGCTGTCGAAAATGTTGTAGCGCCTGAAAACACCATCAACATGACTCAACAAATAACTCTTTAAATTACCCAAACTATAATCTAACCCTTTTTAAAAAAACAGTGATATTAGATTTTATCACAACCCTAAATATTTAACTTAGTTACAATACATAGTTAAAGCTGATAAAAACTTAAAAGACATAAAATGAAATTGCTGAAAAGTAATTGTAGAATAATGAATTGCAATAAAAAGAAATGAAATGCTAAGATAAAAGGAAATAACTTCTACTATATACTATTTAGATATCTCCCATAAAATAATAATAAATATACTTGTGATATTTTAAACCAACCGTCCGGAATGGCGGTATCCTCATTAAGTCAAATTCAAATATACCAGCCATAAGGCGGAACAGAAATATAAATTTAAACCAACCGACCTAGAATGGCGGTATCCTCATTAAGTCAGGTTTAACCAGTTTAAATTGAATAACCAACCGACCTAGAATGGCGGTATCTTTTTATTAATTCAGGTTTTAAATAGTTTATATATTATATTTTAAGGGAGATTAATCTAAATAGCAAAAGTAAAAGAATTACCTTATTACCTCAGCATAGAGACGTTACCCCCTCATGGATGGATAGAATTACTACTACAAAGCGTAAATAAAACTGAATAAAAGAAGAAAATATGAAGAACTCTCAATTTATTTATAAGGATTTCAGAGGAAGAGGTACATTTGAAACTAAAAATTCGAAATCTATTTATAGGCAAAAAATCTAATTTTTTATTATTATTTTTCTGATTTTTATTACTTTATTATTTTATTATTTTATTATTATTTTTATTGGATCGCTGAATTTTCGACACGTGGCATGGTGTGCTAAAAATGACGGCTCGTTGAATCTTTGACATGTGGCATGGTGGTGCAATTACCAAAATACCCTCGGTGTCGGGACGCCCAAAATTACCAAAATACCCTTTTCGTCAAATTTCAAAGTTTTGCTCCAAATCACCTCCAGAATTTCTTGAAACTTTATTTCGGTGTCAGGATGTCCAAAATTACCAAAATACCGTGTCGGGATGCCCAAAATTACCAAAATACCCTTTTTGCCAAATTTCGCCAAATTTCACAGTTTTGCTCCAAATCACCTCCAGAATATCCTGAAACTTTATTTATCTACAAAATAACACAAAACACATCAAAATATTCACAAAACTCAAGAAACTATACAAAATATTAAGTTAAATGAGTGGGAAATAATGATACATTTATCACTCATCAATATCATTAATTAATCTTGAAATCTACCTTAGTTTTATTTACTTGTTTGTTTTAGATAAAAATCATCATCCAACCAACAATCAAATCAATTAGATACTCGTAGACATTTAGCTTCGCAATTGATGACATAGGTATTAAGTCATCTTGGGTTCGATACATTTTATACTACTTGAGCGATACGTACGCTTGCGTAACGTGAGTGATTTCACTGACCAAGTTTTTGGCGCCGTTGCCGGGGACTTATTTATCTTTTACTATTAATGTTGAGGTTAGATACTTTACTTGTATCTAATTTATTTTTACTTATTATTTTTATTTTCTTGTGTTTCAGGTTCTCAAACACTACATGAGAAGAAGCAGAAGCTTTGAAATCTGTTCGCTTGACCCAGAAATTGAAAGAACTATCAGACAATTGAGAAAGGAAAGGCGAGAAGATCGAGAAGCACTGATCAACATGAACAATCAAGAACCTGAACCTTTGGAAGTTGCATCACCAATTCCTATTTGAGACAGAATAATTTCGGTGGTTGACGGCTTTATATGATGCATTGTACTTCCACTTTTACTAGTAAATGCGTGTGACATCAAAACATGTATTCAGATGATATAGCAATCAGTCCAGTTTAGGGGGAGTGCAATTGAAGACCCCAATGCCCACATCAGCAACTTTCTGGAAGTTTGCGGCACATTTAATTACAACCGAGGGGTAGAAGAAGCAATGTGCCTGCGATTATTCCCTTATTCATTGAAAGACATAGCTAAGGCTTGGCTCCATTCACTATCAGCAGGTTCCCTCAGCCATTTGGAACAATCTTGCCACCAAATTCGTTGCAAAATACCTTCCCTCAGCCAGAACAGCAAAGTTGAGAAATGACATCACATCTTTTGTGCAACATGACTTAGAATCCCTCTGTGAAGCATGGGAAAGATACAAAGAATTGCTCCGGAAATGTCCTCACCATGAGATTGCAAAGTGGCTACAAGTCCAAACTTTATATAATGGGCTTTCTGGATTGATGAAGACCATAGTAGATGCTGCTGCTGGAAGAGCATTAATAGCTAAATGAGAAGATCAAGTCGGGGACTTAATAGAGGAAATGGCCAATAACAACTCATTATGGCCAACAAAGAGGAATATGTTTCATAGAGTAGCAGGAATCCACAAAGTATGGGTCAACACAGCTGTGAATGCCAAGCTGGATCAGATTTACAAATACCTGGAAACTCTTAGCATGCAAGTTAATGTTTGGATCCACAAGTTCACCATATGGAGGAGTACTAGAGGCAGAATCTTACAACCAACATGATGAGACTGTGAACTATGTCAGCAACTTCAATAGACAAGGAAATAATCCTTACTCCAATACCTACAACCCAGGATGGAGGAATCACCCCAACTTCGCATGGAGCAATACTTCAGGGCAAAATAACAATCCACCAACAGGATTCCAACAGTAGAATAAAGGTCAGGAGTATCAAAAAAAGCCATGAATAACAGATTTACTTGCAGAGATGAAAAAGCAAGAAGCCAAATATAACGCTTTGTTTCAAGCACAAGCAGCAGTGAATCAAAAATAAACAGCAACATACGATGTTATGTTTCAAAGTCAAGCAGCTTCTATGAAGGCACTGGAAAATCAATTGGGACAGTTGGCCAATGCTCAGAGTTACAAACCACAAGGTACCCTTTCTAGCGACACAGAACCAAATCCAATGAGTAAAGGAAATGAGCAATGCCAATCTATCACTTTGAAAAATGGAACTGGAATCGATAAAAATGTTGGATTCAAGGCATCTACTGAGAAAGTTTCAAAAGAAAGCAATGATACAGATCCAAAAATGGAAGGAAAAGAGATAAAAGAAAATGATCGAGAAATATTTACTCCACCTCCACCTTTTTCCACAGCATCTTTAGAAACACAAACTGGACAAATAATTTGCTCGATTCATAGAAATCTTCAAAAAGCTGCACGTCAAAATTCCATTTGCAGAAGCGTTGAAGTAGATGCCCAGTTATGTTAAATTCATGAAAGATATTTTATCGAGAAAGCGAAGATTGGGAGATTACGAAACTGTAGCACTGACAGAAGAATGCAGCGCCATCATTCATAGGAAGTTTCCCCTAAAGTTGAAGGATCCTGACAGTTTCACCATCCCTTGCACCATAGGAGAACATTACTTCGGTAAGGCTTTATGTGATTTAGGTGCTAGTATTAACTTGATGCCTTTGTCTATTTACAGGAAATTACAGCTTGGAGAAGCAAAGCTCACCTCAGTCACTCTGCAACTTGTTGACAGATCACTCACATTTTCGAGAGGGGTAGTGGAAGATGTGCTGGTCAAAGTCGAAAAATTCATTTTCCTAGCAAATTTCATTGTCCTTGATATGGAGGAAGACAAAGACGTACCCATCATCCTCGGAAGACCATTCTTGGCTACAGGTCGAACTATCATTGATGTACAAAAAGGTGAACTAACAATGAGGATGCAGGACCAAGAAATAACATTTAATGTGTTCAAAGCCATAAAATTCTCGAATGATGAAAGGGAGAATGCATGGTTCATACTTGATATACTAGATAGTTTCATCCAGAATACAGATGCTATGCAACTTTCCATTAACAAACTTGGCACATGCATCCAATATGACTGACAAGGAATTAGATGATGAGATTCTGGAATGCATAAACTATCTTGATGGAGCCTCTCACTTCAGATTGACACCGTAAGTGGAAAGCGTGGAACTACCAAAAAATGAGCGAGTCAAACCCTCGATTGAAGAACCACCATAGCTGGAATTAAAACCACTTCCTAGCCATCTCAGGAATGCATACTTGGAAAACTCTTCTGATTTACCTGTGATTATTTCTTCGTCGATAACATGGGTGTAGGAAGATAAGTTGCTGAGAGTGCTACGCGAGCACAAAAGAACTATTGGATGGACTATAGAAGACATTTGAGGCATCAGTCCATCATTTTACATGCACAAAATCCTGATGAACGATGAGTACAAAGCCACAGTGGAACATCAACGAAGGCTGAATTCAATCATGAAAGAAGTTGTGAAGAAATAAATCATCAAATGGCTGCATGCAGACATCATTTATCCTATCTCTGACAGCTCTTGGGTAAGTCATATGCAATGTGTACCCAAGAAAGGAAAAATGAGTGTAGTCACAAATTAAAAGAATGAGCTGATTCCGACAAGGACAGTGACTGGATGGAGAGTTTGTATGGACTACAGGAAGTTGAACAAAGCCACACGGAAGGATCATTTTCCTTTACCATTCATTGACCAGATGCTAGACAGACTAGCCAGACATGATTTTTGCTGCTTTCTGGATGGATACTCGGGGTATAATCAGATTTCCATCGCCCCAGAAGATCATGAGAAAACCAAATTCACATGCTCGTATGGTACATTTGCTTTCCGTAGGATGCCATTTGGACTCTGTAATGCTCCTACCACATTGAAACGTTGCATGATAGCCATCTTTTCAGACATGATAGAACAAAGCATGGGAGTCTTCATGGATGAATTCTCAGTGTTTGGAGACTCATTCGACCACTGCTTGTAGAATCTGGGAAAAATGTTACAAAGATGTGAAGATACCAATTTGGTACTGAAATAGGAGAAATGCCATTTCATGGTGCAGGAAGGCATTGTCCTGGGACATTAGATCTCACAGAAAGGAATTGAGGTAAACAAAGAAAAGATCGAGACGATAGAAAAATTACCTTCACCATCATCCGTCAAAGGGATTCGAAGATTTCTTGGGCATGCAGGATTTTACAGGAGATTCATCAAGGATTTCTCCAAGATTGCCAAACCTTTGTGCAACATGTTGGAGAAAGACATGCCTTTCCACTTCACCAAAGAATGCTACAATGATTTCGAAATCTTGAAACATAAGTTGATCTCTGCCCCATCATAGTAGCACTAGATTGGACGCTTCCTTTTGAAGTAATGTGTGATGCTAGTGATTTTACTGTAGGTGTAGTTTTAGGACAACGTAAGGTGAAATTTTTTCACACCATTTACTACGCCAGTAAAACTTTGAATGAAGCACAACTCAACTACACAACAACTGAAAAGGAGTTGCTCGCAGTTGTATTTGCTTTTGATAAATTTTGCTCATATTTGCTGGGTCCCAAAGTGGTGGTCTACACTGATCATTCAGCAATCAAATAATGATCCCGAAGAAATATGTCCAGCCTAGATTGATCCGTTGAGTGTTTCTACTGCAAGAATTTGACGTGGAAATCCGAGATAGGAAGGGGACAGAAAATCAAGTGGCAGATCACTTGTCAAGGCTCGAAAATGGAGATACAACTAACACTGAGCTGACAATCAAAGAAACGTTTCCAGATGAACAGTTATTTGCCATCAAGTAGCAGGAAGTCCTATAGTATGCTGACTATGTAAACTACATAGTATCGGGGAAATGGCCATTGGAATGGACACATCAGCAACAGAATAAATTTTTCAAAGAAGTCAAGCACTATGTTTGGGATGAGTCGCACCTATTCAAATGTCATGCTGATCAGTTATTATGACGTTGTGTACCACATGAGGAGGTTATAGTTTCTTACAACATTGTCATTCATCACCATATGACGGACACTTCAGCGGAGACAAAACCGCGACCAAAGTGCTGCAATCAGGTTTGTTCTGGCCCACATTGTTTAAATATGTTCACTTATTCATTCTTTAATGTGATAGGTGCCAGAGAACGGGAAATATTTTGAGGAGAAATGAAGGACCTCTTCAAAGCATTCTCGAAGTGGAAATATTCGATGTATGAGGGATTAATTTTATGGGACCCTTTGTTCTATCATATGGAAACATGTACATCTTAGTTGTAGTAGACTACGTCTCAAAATAGGTTGAAGCAACAGTACTATCATCAAATGATTTCAAAGTGGAGTTAAAATTCCTCAAAAAGAATATTTTCACTTACTTCTGAACACTGCGAGCAATCATCAGTGATGGTGGCACACACTTTTGCAACAAATACTTTGATGCACTCCTAGGAAATACGGAGTTACTCACAAAGTTGCCACTGCTTATCATATGCAGTCAAGTGAACAGGTTGAAGTTTCCAACAGAGAAGTCAAAAGAATCCTGGAGATAACTGTTTGTTCAGCGAGGAATGACTGATCCAGAAAACTGGCTGATGTATTATGGGCCTACCGGACAGCTTTCAAGACACCCATTGGAATATCCCCATACCGATTAGTGTTTGGAAAGGCGTGCCATTTGCCTGTGGAGCTCTAACACAAAGCGTATTGGGCACTGACAAAGCTGAATTTTGATCTACAAGCAGCGGAGGAGAAACGACTCTTACAATTGAATGAATTAGAGGAATTTCGTCTTCATGCTTATGAGAATGCCAAACTGTATAAAGAAAAGACCAAGAAGTGGCATGATAAAAAAAATAGTGCGCAGACAACTGGAACCAAGGCAACAAATGCTATTATACAACTCAAGGTTGAAACTTTTCCTGGCAAGCTGAAATCACGGTGGTCAAGTCCATTTGTGATTACCCAAGTGTTACCCTACGGAGTAGTTGAGATACATAACACCAACTCCAACAACACATCCAGGGTCAACAACCAACGTGTCAAGCACTATTAGGGAGAACCATTTGAACGACAAAAAGAGAATCTCACACTGGCAGATCCAGCCTAACATTTGGGCAGTCATGTCTAGCTGACGACGTTAAACTTAGCGCCGACAGGGAGGCAACCTATGCAATTTGTGTATATATTGAGATTTTATATGTTTTTTTCTGTGTGTTTTATTTTTGTAGGAAAAATCGCAGACATGATGGAAGGCACTCTCGTAAAACTTCACAAGCATTTTCCTTCTCTCCCTTAAAATTCTCTGATGAAAGTCTACAAAGTGCGCATTGAAAGAATGAGACTTCTGCTGATCAAGGTATTCCTAGTGATATTCGTTGGATAATTGAAGCACGAGTTCACTTAACAGGTGAGTCATCTGAATCTTTTATTTCATTTCTGTCTGGTTTAGGAAAAAGCACATATGCTAAGAAAAGAAGAGCTAAATGATTAGGTGTTTGTTATAGATGTGCACGATTTACATGCAATACTCATTGTCGTTCTTTAGGAATGGTGTCTGATAATCGCGAAGATAAAATAAAATTCATTAGGGATGGCATAAGTAAGAAGTATTTAGATGACATATCATTGACTCTTGAGATGTCTATCACGCAATTTACATACACAGTTTCGAAGAGAAAGACAATAATGAGTCTCGAGAATCTGACTTTAAAAGACAATGTTTGCCATTTATAAGAAAATTGGATGGGAAGCTTGTCCCTGACCCATAGAGGTCATTCAAGCCATTACTTCTTGTACATATTATTGTTTTGATTTCTTTGTCTTTAACTAATGTTTTGTGATTTGTTTTGTTATTTTCTTTTATTTTCGCCGACAAGATCCAGACTTTTTGACTTTCACGATTTAATTTACTGTTCAGCTAATAATTGTCATTGACATGTATTAGTGCTATTATTACTCACAATTTCTCAGGATCTATAAATTCATCTCGTCATTGCTCTCTTCAACACATCCAGATTAGAGAAGAGAGTAAAGAAAAAAAAATGGAAGCAACTTCAAGAAGACGAGTCATGAATAAATCTATGTTTTGCAGGACTAGTTCTGGAACTAAGCCAGAATTTATTGAGGCAGCAAAATAATTGGGTAGAGTCATGGTAGAGAGAAATATGCATTTAGTAAATGGCAGTGGCAATCTTGAACTGATAGGATACGTTTCAAAGGCCGTACAGGAATGAGGTAGTCAAGTTTTGGGAATCATCCCAAAACCTTTGGCGGACCCAAATCTTATCGGACAATCAAACATAGAGGAATGCATTGTATCAGGTATGTCCGAACGACTTATTAAAATGATTAATTGTACTAATGCTTTTATTGGTTTGCCAGTTGGCTTGGGCACTATAGAGAAATTTTCACAGTGATATCTTGGGCGAACTTGAACATACACCAAAAACCAATTGGACTGTTTAATGTTGATGGATTTTTTGGCTTTCTTTTTTTGTTTCTTAAAGATGCCATGAGAAATGGGTTCCTTTCAAAAGCCGTAAAAGATATCTTCTTTACTGCCAGAACAACCAATAATTTAATTGACCAACTCTTGATATTTGAACCAAATATTGACCCTATCATTTCCAAGTTGAACCGGTCTGATAACGATCGTGGTAAGAAGCGTAGGATAAATCTGGATCTTAACCTTTAGTTTTCTTTTTAGATGTACAATTCCATGCTAACCAGATACCGTCTTCTAAAATTTTCTTCTTCTTTTTAGACATTGTGGACAATGCCTCAATTAGGTTTGGGGGAGGGGAATAGTTGCCTAATATCTTGTTTTTATTTTCTTTGTATTGTTTTTTATTTGTTTTTATTCAAAAAAAAATGTGTTGTTTTTGCTTTGTTTTTAGTCAAAATAAAAAATAAATAAAAATTGATTTTTTATGTTTTAAACTTGACAAACCAGATGGAATTGTGCTTTGAGATAGCTGTGTAAGGAGTTTCCACTCCTGAGACGTATCTCAGCCTAATTCATAACTAGTTAATTTTTGTTTATTTCCTTTTGAATTATTTAAATTCGTGAATTCTCCATAGTATTGACAAAATTGGATCTTCATATGCTCATTTGACAGATATTATCAACATACATGGTAACATAAAAACATGGGTTGTATGTGAAAGTTTGTAATATTAAGTGATTTAGTTTATTGGAAATAGCACCTAAAAGCGATGGAATAAAATAAAAAAAATAAAAAATTATGTATATAAATAATTAACCAGCATTTACTTAGTAACCATATATCTTGCCTCAGTAAGCAGTGATTGTTTGCGTCAAACGGAAAAGCCTGAGTTAATAATAATAAAGTTTCTACTTAGTAACCAGACGTCTTGCCTTAGTAAGCAGTGATTGTTCGCGTCATACGGTAGAACTTTTAACATCTGAGATCCGAGTAATTAAGTCTGTATGGGTGTCTTAACATCTAGTGCCCTAAAGACAACTGGTTTGAGAGTCACTGACTCAAAGCTCACTACAAGGATTGAAGATGTTATAAAAAAAATTCATTGCCAAAAAGGTGTGAATTCTAATATAACTTTAGGGCAGAAATATTATTCTCTTTTCAACTACACATATGAATATTGTGGGCATAATGATTTGATTAATACCTTGTTGGTTGTGTATATGGAGAATGGTAAAAATAATCGGAGAGAATTTACTTATTTGGTAATTTAGAAAGAAAGAAAACAATTATTAACTTGGATAAGAATTTCACTTGTTTAGTCAATAACTTGTTTATCTTTTTATTTGTTTTGTGTGATTGATTGTACATTTGATTGAAGTTTGTGGGTATCATCGATGTAAGCCCTCACGAGACTACAACTCGTCCACTAGGGACACCTAAGGGTTTAAAGGCTTGTTGTATACGCTAACTGCAACCATGATCCATACGAAAGTGGCTTAGGTTAATTTATTTTAAAGTTGTGTATTTTATTTTCTTATTGTTTTGCTCAAGGACTAGCAAAATGTTAGGTTTGGGGGTGTGTTGAGCGGAAAATATATCAATATTTACCGCCCTTTTTACTTAATATTTTATATAGTTTCTCGAGTTTTGTGAATATTTTCATGTGTTTTGTGTTATTTTGTAGATAAATAAGATTTCGGGACTCAATGGAATCAAATCAGGGCAAAAATGGCGAAAAACAGATGAAAATGGCAAAATGGGAAATTTATTGTTCACGCGTCGCGACTCGAAACCATCTCTGTGTCGCGATGCGCCTCAATTATGCAAACTGCCAACACATGTCATCACTTGCGTCATCACTGTAGTACGCATCGCGATGCCCAAGCCTTCAAGCATCGTGACGCCGACATAATAATTTAGTTTGCCGACAGCCGCCATCTACTGTAGAACGCGTCGCGACGTAGAAGACTTGGCGCGTTGCGACGCGGGGGCCGATTTTGAAGCTGAAATCAAAGGAATTATCCATACTTTCTTCTAGGGAATTTCTTAGAATACTAAGAAGAGAGTATCTTGTGTTTAATTTCAGCTTTCTTGTATTTTTCTTTTTATTTTAGTAATAAAATTTTGTTTGTTTTACTTTAAGCATGAGTAGGTAACTTCTTTCTGTTGGGGTGAAAGGTGAAAACTTTTATTATGATAGTTTTATTAATCTCCCTTATTATAATATATAAATGATCTTAAAACCTGACTTAATGGGCACCGCCTTTTTATGGTGGTTGGACTTCATTAAATTAATTTTAACCTGACTTAATTGGATACGTCTTTATGGTCGGTTGGAATTAATTAAAATATGACTTAATCAGGATACCGCCTATATGGTCGGTTGATAATATAATACAAATTTATATATTATAATAAGGGAGATTTCTAGATTTAAAATAATAAAAGTGGATCCTCTAACCCCCAACATTTTATTTCAATGTTGTAATATTTACTTTTTATTTTTCAACTTGTTTTATGATGTTTAGTTTATTTGTCTTTAGTAGTCCTAGATATGTGTTGTAACTAAATACGTTGTCTAGGGTTGTGATGAAAATCAATATCAATGATTTAATAAGTTGATTTTTCTTATGTCTTGTGTGATGTTTTGGTTTATTTATTGAGTCTAGTTCTTAATGCTTCTTGTTAATTGGTCACTAATAAGATTGATTTGGTAAACTTAAAATAAACTTGGAAAATGGATTTTAGGTTTAGCCGTAGACTCAATAGCTCACGATCTCACATTCACCTTAGAGATTTCCTTCCAGGATATGAATATACCAGTCGGGCGTGGGTAGCCATAATTGGAACTTAAACTTAATGAATTCGGAGTTTCTTAATTAACATATGAATTTAGTTAATTGGGTTGCTTTGGGTGTTTGCATCTGACCATCAGAAGAGGCTTTTGCATAAATTCGTGTGTCCAGGTTAATAAACTGACATATTACACCAAGATAAGATAATCAACTCATCTTTAGAAGAATATTGGTAGGATTCACAACCCTCGATATTTTCAAATCATTAATTAATCTTGAAATTTACCTTAGTTTTATTTACTGTTTGTTTTAGATAAAAATCATCATCCAACCAATAATCGAATCAATTAGATACTCGTAGACATTTAGCTTCGTAAATTGATAGCATATGTATTAAGTCCTCGTGGGATCGATATATTTTATACTACTTGAACGATACATGCGCTTGCGTAACGTGAGTGATTTCACCGACCACCAGCAT
>SKCR01024332.1:0-94157 GCA_019454045.1 Zanthoxylum bungeanum
TATAAAAAAAAAAAAAACTATTTTTGAATATAAATAAATTGTCATTGCCAAAAGTTGTGAATTTTGATATAACTTTAGGACAAAATATTACTCTCTTTTCAACAAGATATTGTGAGTACAGTGAATTGATTGATACTTTGTTTTATATGTGTATGGACGAATGGTAAAAAGTATAGAAGAATTGCTTATTTGATAATTTAGAAAGAAATAAAACAATTACTAACTTGGATAAGAATTTGTCTTTTTAGTTTTCACTTAAATTACTAAAGACTAGTCATAAACTGGTTGGGGGATGTGATGAACATTAAAAAATATGCATTTACTAAAAGGAAAATTAATCATTTTACATTTGTAGTTTCATTAATCCTCTTAATTTAGCACGTTTGTAAAATGATAATTAAATTTATGTTTTATATATTTTTATTGTGATTTTTATTTCTTATGTAGGTGAAATAATATTTTGCATGCATAACTATAAAAAATGGACGTGACATTTGGATTTTGGAGGACAGAAATTTAAAAGGGCGTTTTAACAGTGTATAATTTCGAAAATTTCAACTTTGCGCAATTTTCGTATTTCAGCCATAACTTTTTACTCTGATATTGGATTGAGGCAATTCCAATTCCAGATGAAAAGAAGTCTCAAATATCTACAACTTTACTCTTTTGCAAGAGTTTCTAATTATATGATTTTCAAGGTAAAATATTATTTTGGATGCTCAACGGGAAAATGGATATGAAAATTTACCCTTTGTGTTTGTAAATGGTCATTTGGCCTTTGTAAATTGCCATTTGTGTTTGTAGATGGTCATTTGGTTTTTGTGGCCTTTGTATTTATAAATGGTCATTTGGCTTTTATAAATCGACCCTTCGTGTTTGTAAAGGTTGCTTAGCATCATTACATATAAATAAGAGATGCTTAGCACCTCAATCTTCAGTTTCCTCTATAGAATTATCTTTTTGAGAATTTGTGAAGGGTCTTATCTCTTGTGTGTTTTATTTTTTAAGCTTTCTTGTAATTTCTTTTTCTTTCAGTAATAAAATTATGTGTGTTTTTATTCAAAGCATGAGTAGCTAATTTCATCGTGATTGGGTAAAGGGTGAAGCTCTTAATATGAGAATATAGATTAATATCATTTATATTATAATATATAAATTGTAATCTAAAGACTAATATTTAATTTAAATATGGATTAATTATTGACAAATTTTGTTACCACTTATATAACTGGTTTTATTTATTTGACATAATTGAGTATCTAACCAGACTTGTTATAAACAAATGTTATCACTGCCATTATGGTTGGTTTTATATGTTTTGACATAATTAATTCCGGAAATAAATTAACGGGGTAATAATGACAATTTATATATTAATAAAAAGTAAGATTTATAAATTTAAAATCTTAAAAGTGGATCTCCTAACTCCCAATATTTTATTTTATTGTTGTAGTCCAATTTAAAATTGTTAATCACTTCAAACAACTCAGTTTTTTTATTTTCACTCGAATTATTATTTTATTTTACCATATCTATTCCATGTAGATCGACCTCAGACTTATCGGATTATTATATTACTTCGACACTCTTATACTTGGGAATAAAAGTTTACTTTGTGAGTGTGTCAAAAATCATTTGTTGCATAGTTTTAGGACTATTTACAATTATAACAATAAAATTTTATGATGGAAAAGCACCATCATCATGGGAATATACATGTGATAGAAAAATTACGTGTTTTATGTGAAACCAATTTGTGGTATATGGTTCATGATCTGACTTTGATGTATTGAGTTCGAATTTAGGCAGTGTGTTTCTTGTAAGAGTCTGAGACAGTCATGGTTTTACCTGCACCGCTTATGCCTGAAAAGAGTGGTTTGACAGCGAGATTTCCAACGATTCCAAAAAAAAAATAACTGAGATGTATTTTCTATGCTTCCAAAAAAATATTATACGGGCCAGATTAAAGGGATTGGTCTTTCTAAAATTAGGATTCATTTCTTATTATGAATATTCACAGCTTATAGCATACTATATTTCAATGGATTGACGTAATTTTTATATTTCAATAAAATAAATAATTTCACATCTCCAACGAATTTCTATAGTACCTGATTTAGCTAACTCAATACATCAAATTCGTTGGAGATGTGAAATTATTTATTTTATCCAGACTGTGACTCTCCGCGTGCATGCATGGTCATGTCTTCACTCTTCAGTAACATCAAATGTTACTGCAAACGTAATTATCACCACAAAATTGGTGAATTGATGCACGACTTAAATATGATGAGTGAAGATCTAATCTAACCATATACATCAACCCAATTCCAATATATGGATCACAGAGCTTACAGGCGGAGAGCAAAGCCAGCTAGCTCCCTTACAGCCGCGGCCTAAGAAGTGGACTGTCCATGTCATAAGTCTAGATTCATATCTAAGACCTGTTAAATTAGAATACCATGCAATGACGAGATTACACATTCTTAGGGTGTTGGCTAAGCATGCGGGTGGGATACAGGATTCGGAAGATCTAATCTAACCATTCACGTCCCCCCAAAAAAGAAAAGCTGTCTGTTTTTTCATGGGAACATGTGCGTGCTTCAGTCAGTTTTCATAACGAAGGTAAAGAATCTCTGATACCGTGTGTGATCTTTCCCTGCTGATTTTTTTCTACTTATTTTTATTATATGCCTCTAAAAATTCTAATTCTAGTAAAATGTCATGGATTGGGACTTTATATAGCGTGGTATTCACGGAACGTGAAACTCTTTCTTTCTTTTCTTCTGCTTGCACAGAGAACTCTTTTTGTATATGTGGTATTATTAACTGATATATATATATATATATTAAATTTTATTAAATAAAATTATCATTTATTTATTTTTATTATTATTTTAATATATATAATAAAATATTATTATATAAATAACCTGATAAACAATTTTCCACTCCGAGGGGGCTGATGAGCTGAGTAACCTGGAGACAGAGATATAAGATAATTATACGCACAATTGACAAGAACGTGATGCCTGAAGCAGGGCTTAGCTAGGCTGAGAGCAGCAGAGCCAGAGCCTAGATTCTCCAGATGACTGAAGCCTGAAGTGCAATTATGCTAAACAGATAGCTGAATGATGTGATAACAATGTGTACCCAGTTATATAGAGCTAGCTGATTCAGAAGAAAAAGGCAAAGAAGTTGCTGTTGCTGTCTTTAACTCAAATTTAATAACAGTTAATTTTGGTTGTATTTAAGGAACAGTCCTGCAGCTATGACTGAATACTGTATGAACCGCGGCCACTTAATATAAAAATTCGGTCGTCATCTCAAGTTCATGCAAGGCATATTCGATTTGCCACATATGATATAAGGCCAAATGATCAAATAATTAATCATAGATTCGTTTGGGTTAACTCGATTTATAGATTTAATCTTGGTTAAGCTAATTAACTTGTCACGGCATTCGATTAAGGTTTATATGATCAATGTTGTATAGTGCTTATAAGTCATGATATTGTTCCCTTGGAATTGACATACGCAATGAAATCATCCAACATTCTTTTATACAATTTTCGAATGAGTGATAAATCAAAATGCCTCCCATTCTGTTGACTTATTTTTCGTTTGAATCGCAAAATAGAGTATTCATCCCTTACTATAAGAAAAATTATCTTTGGCGTACAAAAATTTAGCGTTGCCATGAAAATCGTCACTAAAAGTAACATTTAGCGACACCAAAAATAAACGACGTCAAAAGTAACAACATTTTGCGTCGAACTTATTAGTGACGTTGTATGTTAGCTTTAGCATCGCTTATGAATTTGGCGATAATATATATAATACATTTAGCGTCGACTATTTTAGACGACGCTAAAATACCGATTATTATTATTATTATTATTATTATTATTATTATTATTAATTAATTAATTAATGTCGCCTATGAAGTTGACAACGCTAAACATCCTTTAATAATAAGAATGATAATAATTAATTATTATTAATTGGTGTCGCCTATTTTTGACGATGCTAAATTTATTACATTTAGCGTGGCCAAAAACATAGACGATGCTAAGAAACATGTAATAATAATAATAATAATAATAATAATATAATAATAATAATATATTATTATTATTATTATTATTATTATTATTATTATTATTATTATTATAATTATTATTATATTTATGTGCATTACACGCATACACGTATATATTATTGTTGGAGAGTGGCTCATACGTACGCCCACTGACACACTCACAAGTGGTTCTTTACTTCCAAGTATAAGAGTGTCGAAGTAATAAAATAACCCAGTAAGTCCGAGGTGATCCACAGAGAATAGAATTAACATGATAAAATAATAATTTAACTAATAAAATAAAATATTGGGGGATCCACTCTTGATATTTCAAATATAAAATGATTTTTATTTTTTATAAAATATAAATTATAATTATTTCACAATCAATTTATTTCATGATTATCATATATTAATTATGCCAACACATGTAATCCGTTATATTGATATTTAGTCCTGCCAATGTACTAAATATGCCAAAACATGTATATAACAGTATTGTCTATAATTGATCTAGAACTCTCTCGTTTTAGTTATAATATATATATATATATATATATATATATATATATATATATATATATATATATATATATATATATATATATATCTTGATGGGACCTCCAAAATATTATATATATAAAATCTCGGTGGGACCTCCAAAATATTTTTGATATATATTATAATAATGATAATATAATACATGTGTAGTTAAATACGTCACAAGCTCTTTTTGTTGTCATTCTAAACACGGTGAATATTTTTCAAGTCCTATTTGAATTTAGCTTTCACGCCCTTTTTGGTTTCATTGGTCTTGAAATTCAGATCTCATATCTATTTTTCATGTTGAGCTTCCAAAGTAGTATTTTACCTACACTTTTTTTTTTAGAATCGTTGGAGACCTCGCCGCCAAACCATCCATTTCGGGCTTAAGCGGAGTAGGTAAAACCCCCGACTGTCTCAGGCTCTTACAAGAAACGCACTCCTTGGATTCGAACCTATAACCTCAAAGTGAGATCTTGAGCCCTACACCACCAAGCCACACCCCTTGGGGACGTATTTTATCTACACAATAAATAAAAAATACAATAAAAATATATAAAATATAAATTTAATTGTTATTTCGCAAATGTGCTAAAATAAGGGGATTAATGAAACTATAAGTGTAAAATAATTAATTTTTCTTTTAATAAATGTGTATTTTTTAGTGTTCATCACACCCCCCCCCCCCCCAAACCAACTTATTATTAGTCCCTAGTAATTTAACTGAAAACTAAAAAGAAAAAAAAATTATCCATATTAGTAATTGTTTTCTTTCTTTCTAAATTATCAAATAAGTATATCATCATGTACATTTTACCATTTTTCCATACACACAAGAGATAAAGTATCAATCAATTTATTGTGCCCATAATATACATAGGTATTGTTGAGAAAAATTAATATTTTTGTCCTAAAATTATATCAAAATTTACACCTTTTTGGCAATGACAGTTTATTTATATACAAAAAAATATTTTTTTTTGAATAATAAATCTTCAACCCATGTAACGAGATTTGGATAAGTGACTCTCAAACCAGTAGGCTTTATGGCACTATGTGTTAATACACCCCTACGGAATTAATTGCTCGGATCTCAGATTACAAAAAGAAAAGTGTCTGATTTTCTTAAGTTTTCTCCTTAAACCATTTAACGATCTTTAGGCCAGTGACTCTCAGACCAATTGACTTTAGGCTTCTAAGTGTTAAAACACCTCTACGGACTTAATTTCTTGAGTTAGAGAGGCTAAGAAATCAAATTTATTCACAATTTTTTTCCTTTTTTTCTTTTTTTTTTAACTCAAACTTCCGTTTTGCACGAACAATCATTGTTTGTTGAGGCAAGATATTCGGTTACTAAGTAGAAGCTTGATTATTTTTTCTTACTTTTTTTAAATAAAAACACAAACTCCATTGCTTTTAGGTGTTGTCTCCAACAAACTAAAGAACTGGATATTACAAAATTTTCACTTATAATTCATGATCATATGTTATCATGTATGTTAATAATATCTGTCAAATATATGAAAATCGAATTTAAATAATCTTATGGAGAATTCAAAAATTTAAATAATTCAAAAGGAAATGAACAAAAATAACTTATTAAGAAATTACATAAAAAAAAAATATTTTTTATTTTTTAAAAAAAAAATATATATAAGAATTTTAGTCAATTATCCTCTCCCTCAAACCAAATTGAGACATGTTACCCAATATCTGAATAAGAAGAAGTAAAGTTTAGAAGACATTACATGGTTAGTGTGTGTACGGGCCAAATATGAGCCCAAGGGTAAAATCGACATTTCATCACCAGACCAACCACAAAGCCTAAAACCTGAAACCCTCTAAATTAAGCCCAAGCTGATATTGAACCCAGAGATCCCACGAGCCCAAGCCCATAAATCACTTGACCAAAATACCTCATCAGTTACTGGATCAGAAAATGTCCCAACTCATAATTCCACCAATAAATTGACCGTTTCATGGCATCCAACAGGCAAAAGAAATGAATGAGCCTACTTCAAAGAGCTTATAAAAGAAAAAGGTCTCGACTGAGGAGGGGGAGGAACATTGAGAGCTTTTTTAGCATTTCACCCACGAAACACCAACCCACCGCCCTCACGGAAAACAGAAAGAGATTAAGGTAACATCAAGCCTTGTTTCTCCTTATTTTCTACTCATCATCATCACTAACTTGGGCGTCAGAAAGCCTACGGCTTCCACCACACCGGTGGGCAGTACTCCCCGCCCATTCTACCTTCATTTTGCAAGTTCGCTAGTGCCCCCTAAAATTCAGATTCTCGATTGTGGACTTCAGGTGAAAACCAGCTTCCACAATTTGGCGCCCACCGTGGGGCCTTAGCGAATTGTAGCAAATGAAGATCTCTCAGTCTACGATCAATCAACACAATTGCTAATAGCTTCGGCAATGAACTGAAACTAGACCCTATGGCGACACAATTAGCCATGCTCCAAGAACGGTTACAAGCTTTGGAAGAGGAGAACCTGACCATGCGAAACTCCAACGCGAATCTACAGAAGCAGTTGGAGCAGATCTCCTCAACTTCTCAGCATCGCGACACCCAGATCAATCCGATAATCCAGCGGTCCCACTCGCATTTGACGGACAGGCTAATGATAACCCACCAAGTGACCATGGCCCGAGGAATCTGTCGACTACCTCACTCGACCAAACACAGCAAGTTGCATCCACCATACGAAAGGAAATGATGGAGTTCAAAGAAGCAGTTATGTCCCGACTACCAAGAGTGAGACTGCCGATTAGAAAGAGTAGAGTAGGAACGATTTCAAATACTCCATTCGTGGAGACAATCACATATGTCGAGCTGCCACAAAAGTTTAGCCCACCGGATATGAAGCTGTATGATGGATCCACGGATCCAGACGACCATGTTATACACTACAAATAGGGGTGAGCATCGGTCGGTTCGGTCGGTTAATCCATAATTTTTTAACCATAACCGAAATTTTCGGTTAAATAAAAGTGTGACCGAATTAACCAATTTATGACTCATAACCATTAACCAATTAACCGTTATATTTCGGTCGGTTATGGTTAATTCGGTTATTAACCAATCCATTAAATATAAATTCATCAAAATCAAATTTCAATAAAGCATTTAACACAATTACACAAATATAAATTCAAATCCATCAAAAAGACATCAAATCATAAATTCATCAAGCATTTTTGAGAAGACAATCCAGAAAGTCAGAAAACAACTCAAAATTACATTACAAAATCCATCAAAAATACAAACATATTAGGTGTTCAACAACTAATAAATAAGCAATTTTCTTTAATCGACTTCAAAGTCAGCAACTCAGGACCTTAGGCTCAGCAACTCAGCATCCACAAGGCAGCAACTCAGCAATGCGATTATGTCATTACTCATATTCAAAATCTGAAGTGACCTTGATTCCAAGTTTTACCATGTCTACATCATTTAAAGTACACAACATATTTTTAGTTTGACATATAAGAAAAAATAAAGACAATAAATTTAATAGTAACACTAAACAGTTAACATAATATTGATTTTTTTCATTTACCTTGCTCAAGCTTCACAACTTCTTCTATTTGTTCCTCCTTTTCAATAATTTTCTTCATGGAATGTTGAAGCCAATCTTGAGAACACATTAAGGATTCTACAATTTTAGGAGTCAAAGAGCTCCTAAATTCATCCAGTACTCTCCCACCTATGCTAAAAGTTGACTCCGATGCAACAGTTGACATTGGTATTGCTAGCACATCACGTGCCATCTCTGAAAGTAAAGGAAACCTGGAAGAGTTAAGCTGCCACCATCGAAGAATTTCAAAGTCATCACAATCGTCTTCACCTTCCTCCATCAAATACTTTTCCAAATCAGATTTTGCATCACCACTATGAGATTCAGACCTAAACCTCTTATACTTCGATATCATAAGTTTTGATACAGGAACTGCAAGATCGTTTCCTAGTTCACTAGTCGTAGATGATGATGAGGCAACAAAGATAGAATTTTGAGGTCCCTGACTATTTACAGATGCAAGCTTCTTATAACCCTCATATAGCTCATAAATTGCATCTTTCACACTCTTAGCCAAGTGACCACTTAATTCTTTACCGTACATGTGCTCTAAGTATCTGGAATAGATGAAGACTCTTGCGTAATTGGATTTTGACTAGTGTTTGGATGAGAAGTTTCATCTGCAGGTTGTCCAATTTCATAATTTTCATTTGCTTCACCTTGGTTCATTTTCACGAGTGATCCTGCAATCTGAAACAGAAAAGAAAATATCAGAATTCAGAAACATATATTTTACACAATAGAAAAAATTCAAAATTCAGAAACCATGGCTGTTGTCAAAGAAAGATTGTTTCTCGTATCAAGTATTTATTTTTCATAATAAAAGATTGCTTTTCGTAAAAGGCAAGTAGACAATCAAAAACAAACACTTTTCTCCATTTCAATTTCAAGTTTGCTTACACAAAGATTGGATATGATGAATTGCCACAGAAATGACATATTGAAACATCATATTTCTTAAGGGTAAGAGAATGACAAACGCAAAAAACCTAAAAGAGATAAATGAATATTTCATATTATTTTTATTAAACAAAGTTTAAATTTTATTAATCATAATGAAAAGATAATATTTTATTTCACACTCTTTTTTTTATAGCGTCAAGCAGCAGCAGCAATGCAATTTTCTCTTCATTTATGTGTGCAAAATTTCAAATTGTATACTTTCGATATTATTCGAAAAACCTTTTACCAATTTAACTAACTTAAAAAATAAAGAAAGAAAAAAAAAAGATAAGATAAAATCTAACATATTATCCAAAAATTGCACATATACGACCTTATGATGCTGAAATATCCTACATCAAACAATCTTTTGGACCAAACAAGAAGCACATGTCAATACAAAACAAGAAGCACATGTCAAAATTCTTCTGAGAAATTGCATTTAATTGAATAATCGATTAGGTACGAAACGGATCCTTTAGGTTGTGGAAATTAGTGAAAACCATTGGATGTCATTTTCTATGCTTAATTTAGTTGTCTATCCCCCACTGACTCGAATCACTCGATTGACAAGTATAATATGAGACTATTCATCTATCTCTCAGACTTATATAATCAACCTTTCCTGTAATTATCTTTGTTTTTTTTTTAGGTATTAAATTCTTCAGAAGTTTTGGAACCATCAAGTGGGGATAAGAAGAAAAGCCTTAAGAATAATTCTCAGACTAAAGCAAAAGAGGTCAGCAGTGAAGGAAGTTTCGATTCATCAGACGGTGAAGTAGATAAGGAGGAAGATGAAATGAAGCCCAGAAAGAAAATTGTTTCGAAAGGAAGGATGCAGAACTCTGAAGGGCTTAAAAAACAAAAAAGACCAGAAAAGAAGATCGAGGCATCTAGCAAGAAGAAGACCAAGGCTGTGAAAAGTGAAAACGTCAGAGGACAATAGTGAGAGTCTCACTGAATCGAAAGTATAAGATGTCTAAACAAAATATAATTTAGCCAATACATGTGTGGAACCAAAAAAAAAAACAATCATCAGACGACAAGATGAAGACGCTGAAACTTACAGATGAACAAGACGAGAAGATGAAGACTGCAATTGAAGACTTGAAGCTTAATTGGTACTGATGAACAAGCCGAGAGCCGAGAAGGATTTTGAGAATTTGCAATTTTATGAATGGCGGCTTGAATTGGTACAGAGATGACTGATAAGAGAACCTAGCGGCTAGGGTTTTTAAATTTTAAGTCTTATTTTTAGTTTAGGGTTTTGAATATATATATATATATATATATATGCATATCATAAGGCACATATTGGAGCTAACTTAGATCCCGAGCTACGATCCGACTTGATTGACTTCTTGAAGAAGCGACACGACAGCTTCGCATGGTCTCACAAAGACATGACGGGAATGACCCCAGGTAGATTACTCATGAACTCCATGTGGATCCAAACTACTCTCCAGTCAGGCAGAAGAGAAGGAAGTTCGCCCCAAAAAGAAATCAAATCATTGATGAGGAAATTCAAAAATTATTGCAGAATGGAGCTATCAGGGAAGTTCAGTTTCCAGAGTGGCTCGCCAACGTGGTTGTAGTCAGAAAAAAGAATGGAAAGTGGCGAGTCGGTATTGACTTTACGGATTTGAACAAAGCTTGCCAAAAGATTTATTCCATCTACCTCATATAGATTCGATGGTCGACGCTACAGCTAGGCATGAATTATTGAGTTTCATGGATGCATAATCTGGCTACAATCAAATTCTCATGCATCCAGGCGACCAAAAGAAGACCGCCTTTGTCACCAACTGAGGCATATATTATTACAAGGTTATGTCATTCAGCCTCAAAAATTCCGGAGCCACGTATCAACGTCTGGTCAACAAGATGTTTTCAAAGCAAATTGGAAAGACTATGGAGGTGTACATAGACGACATGCTGGTAAAATCTTCAAAATCTATGGAACATCTAGGGCACCTAGAAGAAGCCTTCAACATAATGGACATGTATGGGATGAAGTTAAACCCTACTAAGTGCGCATTCGGTGTCGCCTCGGGGAAATTCATAGGTTATGTTGTCACTCGACGTTGAATTGAAGTGAATCCGGACAAAATCAAGTCAATCCTTGAAATCCCCTCACCTTCCAGCCCAAAGGATGTCATGCGACTAGCAGGGAGGATAGCAGCACTTAATAGGTTCATCTCTAAGTCTACAAACAAAATCTTTATGTTCTTCTCAGCCCTAAAGAAAGCAAATAACTTCGAATAGACCTCATCCTGTGAAGAAGCTTTGGAAGGACTCAAATGATATCTTACCTGCCCACCTTTGCTGTCAAAACCACTCGACAGTGAGAGGTTTTTTCTCTACCTGAGGGTTTCGGAACAAGCGGTCAGTGCAGTCCTGATCAGAGAAGAGGAATGGGCACAACTCCCAGTCTACTACGTGAGTAAAGCACTGCTGGGTGCGGAATCACGCGACCCCATAATGGAGAAATTAGTGTTAGCATTGATAACAGCTGCAAGAAAGCTTCGAACACCTACTTTCAAGGACACCCAATCACGGTATACACTACGTATCCTATGAGAAGCATACTCCATAAACTGGAGTTGTCTAGAAGATTGAAAAAATGGGCAATCGAACTTGGGGAACACGACATCACATACATGCTCAGGACTGCTATCAAGTCTCAAGCCTTAGCGGATTTTGTAGACGATTTCAACCTCAGCCTACTGGCTGCAACCGAAACGGAAGTCCATTCTATCCATTCGAACATCCCCTGGAAACTTATAGTTGACGGATCTAGTAACAAAAATGGTTGCAGTCTGGGGATAGTGATCATTACTCCAGATGGCGATATACTACAGCAAGCAATCAAGTGCGGTTTCAGAGTCACCAACAATGAGGCTGAATATGAAGCATTGATAGCAGGACTAACCTTGGCCAATGAACTTGGAGCCAAAAAGATAGAAGTAAAGTCTGATTCGCAACTGATTGTCAACCAATTCCAAGGGTCGTATCACGCACGAGATCTACAGATGGCATCCTACTTACAAAAGGTAAAAGATATTCAGTCGACGTTTGAAGAACTCATAATAACTCAAGTCCTAAGAAGCGAGAATTCCCAAGCAGATTCATTGGCCACCCTTGGATCAACAATGCAAGGAGATAAACCATAATCAATACTGATAGTATACTTGAATTGGCCAGCAATTTGGAAAAAAGAAAAATAGGTCACCTCAATCAATTCAGTCGACTCATGGATGACACCAATAGTCAAATATCTACAAGAAGACGTACTTCCGGAAGACAAAATCCAGGCCAGGAAAGTCCAGAGGCAGTCTGCAAGGTTCACCTTATACGACGGTCAGTTGTTAAAAAGATCGTTTTTCGGACCTTTCCTGAAATGCCTCACTCATGAAGAGGCGCAACATATGTTGGCGGAGCTACATAAAGGGGAATATGGGAATCATTCCGGAGGAAGGAGCTTGGCACTACGATCCCATTCGACAAGTTACTACTGGCCTACGATGAAGACCGACTCTACAGACTTCACTAGGAAGTGTGAAAAATGTCAAAGGTTCGCTCCAGTCTCACACCTCCCATCAGAAAGACTCAATCCTATCTTATCTCACTGGCCGTTCATAAAGTGGGGAATGGACATCGTCGGGAAACTTCCAACTGCCCCAGGACAACGAGTCTACATGCTCGTACTTACGGATTACTACTTGAAGTGGATCGAAGCAGAACCATTCACCAAGATACGCGCCAAAGAGGCACAAACATTCATCTGGAAGAGTATCATATGTCGATTCGGCATACCAAGAGAAATTGTGACTGATAATGGTTCTCAATTCATCAGCCATCATTTTCAAGATTTCTGCAAAAATTGGGGCATAAAGTTAAGCTTTTAAACCCCACGTTTCCCACAAGCTAATGGCCAGGCCGAGTCGTCTAACAAAATAATATTGAACACTTTAAAAAAGATATTGGAGAAAGCTAAAGGTGCTTGGGCAGATGAACTCCCGGGAGTATTGTGGTCTTACATAACAATGGCCCAATCGTCTACTGGAGAAATCCCATTTACTCTGGCATTTGGTACGGAAGCAGTAATACCAGCTGAAGAAACCATCTCATCCCCACGCTACCAATGGCTCGATGAGGAATCGAATCGACAGCTTATGAATTATAGTCTCGATACAATTGATGAAGTGAGGGACTGAGCTTCCATTCGACTAGCAGCCCATCAACATAGGATGCCCAGATACTTTGACAAAAATGTTAGGAGCATAACTTTCAGGGAAGGAGATTGGGTCCTACGCAGAGTTTTCCAGAACACCAAGGAGGTTGGAGATGGCAAGCTGGGACCGAACTGGGAAGTTCCATATCTCATCACAAAAATCGTTGGGAGAGGATCCTAAAAACTACAAACCATTGAGGGAACACTCATCCGCAACAGTTGGAACGCCATTCATCTTAAGAGATTCTACTGGTAATACATACGTGCATACTTAATTGTCTTTTGAGTATGAAATAAATGATTTGTTATTTGCAAAAAGTTCATTCGACGTGGAAATAAAATACATTCATAGATTGAGAACTTACTTTCCATTCGACAAATAGTAGTCTTATACAAAAAATTAAAAAAAAACAATCAAAACTACATTAGATTAGCTATGTTCTCAAACTTCTGGAGCACTGGCTAGTTGATCTTCAGCAGCCACGGAAGTACTAGCAGGAACTTCTTTTTCTTGAGCAGCAAGTTCGACTCATGTGGGATCAGCGTCTTCTTCTTCCTTCACCTGACCTTCAGTCACTGCCATATCAACTTCAGGAACTGCTACCTCCTCACCTTCATCCTTCTTTGACTCGACTTCTTCACATTTTTCTTCTTCACTGACATCGTTCGACGAAGAAAGTCCAGCCATCAGCCTGTCGTATTCTCGAATCCATTTCCTGGGCTTCCAATCAGTAGTCTTTCCCTCTAGATAATCCTTCATCAGATTGCTCATCTCTTTCATCATGGACTCGAAAGTAATTCCTTCAAGTTGCTCGAGCAGCTGTTCGTTCTCCTTTTTAACATTGTCGAATCCCTCATTGTAAGCTTCAATTGTAGCCTCTGAAACTTCTTTCTCCATTTTAAGTGTCGCCTTCATTTCCTTCAGCTCATTCTCCAATCCATTTCCCTTCCTCTCAGAAGCATCCAACCCAGACTTCAACTCAGATGCTTTTTTCCTCACTACAGAAAGGGTTTTCTCCAATTCTCTTATCCTCATTTGACTCGACTCTGCGTATTTCTGCATGTACAGGCTGCACTCCAATGTCTAAAAAAAAATCTAAGTTAGAACTCATTCGACCAAAAATTAAAGAAATATAAAAACTCTTGGGTATACATACTTGATAGCTTAAGGCTGTTGCTTTCTTCATTGCTTCAACTGGGCCTATCTTTGTTAGCCTGCTTTCATCCTCTTCCAGAAGAAGTCTTTTTCATAAATGTGTTAATACTGGAAGGATCCGAAATTGCAGTCGACCCGTGAGGAATCTTTATAATGACATTATCTAAATCTTCCTCCACCTCAATAATGGTTTTCCTTTTCTTCCCAGCCGTAATTATTTCAGTCGACTTTCCCTTCACCATTACAGCCTCATTTGGTAGGACTTCTTTGAGTTTAGGAGCTTTCAACGTTTTCAACTTCCGGCACCATCCCATTTGCTTTCTTGGCTTTCCTTCGACTCTTCATTTCGTCAATGGAAGATAATTTGAAAGGCCCTAACTTTATATCTTCTGCGCATAAAATTTCTTCGGGAGTTAAAGGCTTTAAAAACTTTGGCTCTCCAAAAGTCTCTCGACACGACCAACTACAGTATAACACAGCCAAAATGTGTTTGCAAAGGGCCAAAATGGTACCTTCATGATTATGAATCTCCTTCCACAACAGAGTCACCCTCAATCTTTTCTCTACCAAAATGACTCTCCAATCTCTCTCTTCAGGAGGTAAATCTAAGATTGCTTTCGTGTTGGAGACGGTTCGACTTGTTGTCTCAAACAACCTGTTTCGCAAAGGATCTATAAAAATGAATATAGGGTTAGTCCTATTATTAAGTGTATTCAAAGAGAATGCATGATGAAGATATAATACTCACTCGGCAAACTCCAATATTCTGGGATTCGACTGGCTCCAGCCGACCCAAATATACTCTCACCCCTCACAAAGAAATAATTGGATTGCCAGTTTCCCCTATCATTTGTCGGGAGTCCAGTAACTAAATGTTTCTTCCTCTGCCGAAGAAACAAAGTGTATCCTCCCTTCTCAGTCAGATGTTCCTTTAGGTAGTATGTGGATAACACATCCTTCACTTCAAAGAACACTCCTAATTCGAAGGCCATGCATTCAATCGACAACAGAATCCTCCAAGTATTAGGCATCAGCTGAGAATGAGCGATCTGAAAATGGTCCAAAACCTCCCAAACTAATCTTGGTATGGGGAACCTCAATCCATCAGCAAAAGGTCGCTCATAGAACCCAATCCACCCTGGGACTTTGTAATCAACTCTTTCACTCGACAGAGGTAGCCTCAATTCTAATGAATCTGGAAATCTATACTTACACCTGATTTCCCTCAACGATTTTTCAATCACTCGACTAGCAGGGTTTTTTGTTAACAGGTTTGTTGGTTCACTAGTGCTAGAAACCCCACTCGACTCTCCAATCTTGGGTAAAGTCCTAAGTGGTATAGCTTCAATAGGAACCTCTTGAGATAACTCTGCTACGGTTATTAACCCAATCTCAATTAGATCCTGATACGACCAATCTCTATATATTTCTTCCCATTTTGACTCACTAGAAGTTGATTCGAAAAAACCTATCATTCTCAACTCCTAAAATGCCTAAGGATTCTTCACTCGACATTCTCCAAACGACAAGCATACAAACACGAGATTCCTTAGAAATCTATTTCCTAAATATCAAACTCTAATCCAACCCTCAAACATAATTTCAATAATAAATCTACGATTCAAAAGATCAAACAGCCTAAAGTTGCCTAAGAACAACTTGAATCTACACTATGAATGTTTAAAGATGTTGAAGAATAGAAGATGGGTTTTGAAGAATACCTTGGAGAGCTTGAGACTTCTCTCTACTTGATGGCTGAAGTGAGATTTTGTGAATGAGGCAAATGAGCTCTTAAAACTCTCTTCTATATCATCCTTTTTGGCGCCTCGAAATCCCGTCAAAAGTACCTCGAAACTTATGCTGGGGTTGTGTTAAATGAGTGAAGAAGAACCTAGAAAGCTGTCAAGTCCCATCATGCCACAGGGGAATCTTTCAGAGATGTCGACTGAAAGAAATTAAGAGCCCCCATATTGAGACACAATGTGACACTGTATGAAGGCTTTGTACGGGGGATGCTGCCATCCGACATTACCTCAGTCCTGACTTTCTACCAAGGACTCATGTCGAGTCAACTGAAGACGTGGACTTCCCTCAGTCCATACGATAATGTCGTGTGAATTATCTCTTGAACCTTCATCTGGTTCAGTCGACCGGGGACATCCCCCAAGGACTCATGTCGAGTCAACTGAAGACATGGACTTCCCTCAGTCCATGCGACAATGTCGTGTGAATTATCTCCTGAACCTTCATCTGGTTCAGTCGACCGGGGACATCCCCTAAGGACTCATGTCGAGTCAACTGAAGACATGGACTTCCCTCAGTCCATACGACAATGTCGTATGAATTAGCTCTCGAACCTTCATCTGGTTCAGTCGACCAGGGACATCCCCCAATAACTCATATCGAGTCAATTGAAGACATGGACTTCCCTCAGTCCATACGACAATTTCGTGTGAATTATCTTCTGAACCTTCATTTGGTTCAGTCGACGGGGACATCACCCAATGACTCATGTCGAGTCAACTGAAGACATGGACTTCCCTCAGCCCATACGACAATGTCGTGTGAAATAGCTCATGAACCTTTATCAGTCTCAGTCGATCGGGGACATCCCCCAAGGACTCATGTCGAGTCAATTGAAGACATGCATTTCCCTCAGTCCGTACGACAATGTCGTATGAATTAGCTTTAAGTCTTCGTCAGGTTCAATTAGCAAGTACCCCAAATCCTGTTTCATTCGACATGCACAGAAATACTCTCCAATTCAAGGACTTCTAGACTTAGAGAGTATGAGATAAACTATACTGGCCAAATTTGAGTCCAAGGGTAAAATCGACATGTCATCACCAGACCAACCACAAAGCCTAAAACCCAAAACCCTCCAAATTAAGCCCAATCTGATATTAAACCCAGAGATCCCACGAGCCCAAGCCCATAAATGACTTGACCAAAATACCTCATCAGTTGCCATATCAGAAAACGTCCTAACTCATAATTCCACCAATAAATTGAGCATTTCATGGCATCCAACGGGCAAAAGAAATGAATGAGCCTACTTCAAAGAGCTTATAAAAGAAAAAGGTCTCGACTGAGGAGGGGGAGGAACATTGAGAGCTTTTTTAGCATTTCACCCACGAAACACCAACCCACCGCCCTCACAGAAAACAGAAAGAGATTAAGGTAACATCAAGTCTTGCTTCTCCTTATTTTCTACTCATCCTCGTCACTGACTTGGGCGTCGGACAGCCTACGGCTTCCACCACACCGGTGGGCAGTACTCCCCGCTCATTCTACCTTTATTTTGCAGGTTCGCTAGTGCCCTCTAAAATTCAGATTCTCGATTGTGGACTTCGGGCGAAAATCAGCTTCCACAGTGTGGTATTGACAATTGAATTTACAACACTGCTACTAAAAAAATGTTATACTTTAAAACAATTAAAAAAAAATCAAAATAGTAAATAGTAAATTAAAATGTAGTTGTGATTGTGGCTCACATCTTCCTCTGGTTTTACATCCAGTAACGGCTTGAACGCCCTCTATGGGTCGAGAATATACTTCTCATCTAATCTTCTTAAAATTTGGAAAATATGATCTGTTAAAGTCAGATTCCCAAGACTATAATTTAGCAAGGTTTTATTTTTATTTTTTTACACAAAATAAAACAAAAAATATAAAAGATTTTTTTTAAAACACACAAAACAATACAAAGGTGAAAATACAATAATGTTAAATTATTATTCTATCTATTAAATTTTATTACACGGCAACGACGCTAAAAATTTGACACACTCACAAAGTGGTTCTTTACTCCCAAGTATAAGAGTGTTGAAGTAATAAAATAATCCGATAAGTCTGGAGGTGATCCACGGGGAATAGATTTAATATGATAAAATAATAATTTAACTAATAAAATAAAATATTGGGGTTAGGGGATCTACTCTTGATATTTCAAATATAAAATATTTTTTACTTTTTATAAAATAAATTACAATTATTTCTCAATCAATTTATTTCATAATTATCAGATATTAATTATGTCGACACATGCAATCCGTCTTGTTGATAATTAGTTCTGCCAATGTATTAAATATGTCAAAACATGTATAATAATATTGTCTATAACTAATCCAGATCTTTAATAGTCAACCCTCTCGTATTTATGGAATTCAAGTATTATTTGTGTCAATCGGGGACTGTCTACGGTTAGTCAAAAGTCATCAATAAACTGAAAAGAGTACGAATTTTATTTGGGAAATAATCACAATTTATAAAATATAATATAAATAAAAATCACATATATTTTCATATGAAGAGTTTCATCATTTACCCCAACATGATGTAAATAAGTAAAACAAAATATAAATAAAAACACACATAATTTTGTTAATAAAAGAAATTACAAAAGGAAAAAAAAATAAAACACTCAGGATACTTACCCTAAATCCTCCGAGAGGAGAAAATGAAATAACGCATATGGACTGGAGGGGAGCACTCTATTTTCTCCCCCCTCCTCAATGTGGTGTCGAGCACCTCATTATGTAGGAGGTACCTTGGCACCTAATATTTGCAAATCAAATGCATTATTGCATTTGCTTTGCAATTGTCATCACATTCCATATATATATATATATATATATATATCTTGGCGAGACCTCCAAATATATATATATATATATATATATATATATATATATATATATAATATATAAAAAATCTCGGTGGGACCTCTAAGATATATTTTATATATATTATAATAATGATAATACAATACATATGTAGCTAAATATAGACCCGGCCAAGGGTCCGGTTGGAACCGTTGGAACCCTAGGGTTCCAAACCGTTTTTTAATTTAATTTTTAATAAAAATGAAAAATGATAAGAATTTTATTTGTAATTTAATGTAATTATGTAATGTAAGTTCATTACATAAATTCAAATTCATAATTTTAAATTATTTTATTTTATTAATCTCAATTTTTATGTAAAAAAAAAACCGAATGGAACCAGAACCGAACGGTTCGATTCCGATTCCGGTTCCACATTTTGTATGAAACCGGAACCGAACCGGAATTAACCGGTTCGGTTCTGGTTCGGAACCGAACCACCGGCCACCCCTAGCTAAATACATCATAAGCTCATTTTGCTGTCAATCTAAATATAGTGAATATTTTCTAAGTCTGATTAGAATTTAGCTGTCACACCTTTTATTTTTCCTAGGTCCTGGAATTCAGATCTCATATTTATTTTTCCTGTTGAGCTTCCAAAGTAATATTTTACCTACATAATAAATAAAAAACACAATAAAAATATATAAAACATAAATTTAATTGTTATTTCACAAATGTACTAAATTAAAGGGATTAATGAAACTACAAGTGTAAAATAATTAAATTTTCTTTTAATAAATGTGTATTTTTTAGTGTTCATCGTTCACGAGAGAAAGAGAGATATTTTATTAAGTCTCGGGATCAAGACCGACCCGAGCTTCAAATGGGGGAGCACAAATATAATGATAAAATACCTAGGATCTTAACAAGTCCGATACAACTCTCACAAATGGTCAGTTAAATGACCAGCTTTCTCTCTTTATCTATGGCTATTAATCTTTCGATTTTACAAGTTGTGAAATGTAAAATGTGTTAACCCCTGAAATAGTATCTTGAACCCCTTATATAATCTCTTAAAGGTATTATTCTATTGACTATGATATCAGCCAACGTCACTATGTTATCATTATAGTCATAACTATCCTCAACCACCTTCAATCCAGCCAATTAGATTGGCTCATTCATCTGAAACCGCATCGGCCTATGGCGGCCTACGTCGACTCTGCTTTGCCACAGCCTTGCCACTGCACCGGCCTATGTATAACTGGCAGATGCTACTTCTAATGAGAACTATTGTTTTCCATCTGTCATCATTAGCCTTCTGAAATAACATCTTCCCAATTAGGGCATACGTCATATGGCTTCAATACATGGCGGCCTGTGATCTCATCTTCGTTCATCGGGCTGGAATACCGAGGCAGATGATATTTATCAAAGACATGCCCTTCAACTCCTCAACTAGGTCGGGTTCATACGTGGGGATCGCATCTGGTCAGGTCTTACAAATTCTCAGACAACCCTGAATCCCTTTTTTCATGTGGTCGAGTTTGTTGGGGTTGGTGCTCAGAGCGCCAATTCGGACCGTATTTATGTCTGATTCATGAATACAAACATCCCCTTATTCCATAATATTACTTATTTATGGTTGCACCTCTTGTTTTAAATACGTATTCGATCTAATTACTATTAGATTGAAACTAAATGTGGTTTAGTGATATGTATATATTAGACAAAGGCCCGATAATATATAATACAGTACACAGTTACAAAGGGAGTTTGTAATTGACATTGGGAAGTGTCACTGTTATATATATATTATCAAACATAGTTCCTGGTCAAGATTCACTAACACGGGTCGGTTAGTCAAATCCGTTAAGACCAGTACATGTCGTATATCGAGACTTGGTCTGATGGTTTATCCCAGTGAACCATGAGTCTGGGGAGACTCATATAGACGTGTAGGTGTTTATAGTGTATAAACACTGAACGGCTCACCGAAGATTCTTAATGGATGGTACTCCAACGTCAATAAGAATCTTTCGGGTTGAGTAGCATAGTGGTCCTTCGACTTGAGACACCAATGTGGATGTATGAGACATCCTCCACACTTAGATGGCAGTCACGTCACCAATCTATTTAGATCAGACATCTGCCTGTTCGTTGGGTGTGGATCGATCCTCAAGATATCATGTGTGTGTCAAGATAGGATCCGTCAGTTCTGTGTACAGAGCATAGGTAGTCCATATATATTTAGCAGTCTGTTAAATCTGTGGCCACAATATACATCGGAAGTAAGTTCCGAGTGTTATTTAAAGATTGCTAATTGATACGTCGACGAGATAATACCTATAGAGATTTGACGTTTACATCTATATCTCTGGGATTATCTGGATACCTGTGACGGAGGGATTATACGTATGCAATGACCTCGACCTGTATGATTCAGCGAGATTATCTGTGATCATCATAATCTACGGGTGGATAGATTATGGACACGAAATTGGATTTCGTGACGGATATACCTGAATCTAGAGAGTCTCAATAATGAAATATACTCGTAGAGCACTAGAGCAACATTAATAAATAATATTGATTATTTATTAAGTCGTTTAAAGGTACATGCTAAAGGGACCCGATAGTCATTTAGTTAATTATTGTGTATTTACATTTAATACTTGATTAATTTAAATACACATTAATTAAATAGTCAAATTGAGATATTTGACTAATATCCTAAATAATATATGTATTTGATATTTAATGTAAATATTATACATATATTTAATATATTTGTATTTGATTAATTAATTAATTATTTAATTGTTAAATGATTAAATTAATTAAAATATAAATATCTTAACTTAGGATATTTGAATTAAATGGCATGGTTGCCTTTGTTGACCAAGTGATAAATATCTAATAAAGTGTTTTTAGATATTTAATCAAGTTGATCAAATTTTTGTTAAATGAATTTGAAATGAAATTTGGTATATATGTATACATAATTTCGGCCAAGACCTTTAATTAAATATAATGGTTATATTTTTGAGTTGCAATTGTTGACTTACTTTATTCATTAAATTGTTTGATGATTAAAGTTGCAAGTTGATAAGCAAAATTAAATGAAATAAAATATCATGATATTTTGTATATTTCTCCACCAATTTCGGCCAAGGCTTCTTTTGGAGGAGGTATATATTGTTTCATTTCATTTTAGGGTTTAAGGAGTTCATTTGATACCAAAATAAACATAAAAGAAGTTGAGAGAAAAGCTTGAAGCCTAAAGGAAGATGGCTTGGAAAATTATGATTTTGTAAGTTATCTTTCAAAGTCTTCAACATGAAAATTGTTTCTAACATGCTTAGCATCATTTTGTGTGCTTTGTTGTTGTCTCTCTTCTTATAGTTTGTGTTTTATTTGGTTGTGAACTTTGATGAAAGTGTTGAGCATGTATAATGAGAAAGCTTGTGACTAGTGTAGTTATAAGTATTCTTTTATGGTTTTGGAAACCTTGTTGCTAATCTAGAGTTGTTGACCCACTCTTAGATGACCTAGATTTGATCTTGAGTTGTTTCATTGTGTTGAGACTTTGATTGGATGGAAGAAACATGATTGAAGTATTGGATTTAACCAATTTGGTCTAATTTGTCCAATTTGAAGAAATTGAAAAATTAGGGTTCATGACCAATTCCAAATTTGGGGCTTTTCATATATGTTGTGTATTTGGATGTGTATATGATACATATAAATTTTCATGTTCATTGGATTACATCTTGATGTGTTTTGATGCATGAAATGACAAAGTGCACAATAATGTACTTGAGAGGTGCATTCGGCCATGGGTCTAATTTTTGGGCATTTGTGTTGTCTTGGTGTTTTAATGTTTTGAACATGCTAAGTTCATCTTAGAAATGATTTAGAATCATTCAAAATTGATTTGATCAATTTCGGACTAAAATGGACAAAGTACCAAGTATAAGGGCAATTCGGTAAATTCACTTAAATATATTTATTTGCATTTTATTTCATAATTTGATTATTTGATAATTAAATAAATATGTTTATTTAATTAATCCGAGAAAAAGTTTTGAAATCGGAAAATTTGATTTTCCACCGCTTCCGCTGCGTTACCGGATTTAGCCCCTAAAACCCTTTCAGAGTTGGTATTACTTCTTACTTCATTTCAATATGCTTTACCCTCGGGAGAACTTCTCTATATCATGTGGTCAGATCGTCCTGCCAAACCCTATCTCAATCTGGGCTCCTAGGCCCTTGTCGTTTATTCTCGGTTGTGTAATCTATCTTCCACCCTTTCTCGGTATCCAGATCTTCCTCGAGATAATAGTCTTCAAAAAATCATTGCCGACACTTTGGATATTAAGACTTAGTTTGATAGAGAATATTGCATTGAGAGTATAAGGTAGTTTATAAATTATAAAACAATGTTAGAGTATAAACTATAGTTAACAGTAGCGTAGAAAAATAATCTTGGTTCGTGCATTTCAATTCTGTGAGAGTATAAGTTATCGTTAACCATGAGTTTGGAGTAGTATTTAAAAGTTAGGGTGTACGCTACTTTATAATCTCACCAAACTGTACTTAAGTCAAATGAGAAAATCTTGTGTGCTCTTGTAATATTCCGCTATATCTATTTTTTTTATCACATGTAAATATTGACATGATTAGTTGAAAATCATGAATTTATATTTAGTTTTGAATTTTTATGTGCTCTGTTTTTTTATAATTTTCTATCAAGCTTGCATATATAATAATGAATTATTAAGATTTAATTACTTGTAAATTATTATTTAATAACTATCAATTATAATATATAAATAAATAAACACTGAATTTAGGTTTAAAATCACAAGTAGAAAAGGGACAATGGAATGCGAATAGTACTTGTTGAATGAGCACCCAATAATATTACATAGGATATAACCTCACATTGATTATGAAGAGTACCAGTTGAACTGAGAATCAACAATCACTTCACACGAAAAAAAAAAAAAAAAAAGAGAGAGCTTTTCGTTGATATAAAAGTAAGATCATAATGATAATCGAGGTTAGTGGTTCAAATTGAGGTTCAAACGCGTTGATTGTCCGAGATTTGACGGACCTAAGTAATTTGATTTCAACTTCAAGGCTCCTAACAAATTGCAAACATGTGGCACCAAAATGATGAAAAATCCTATCATGACAATACATAATATATTATTACAATTATTAAAATATTATAAAATAAATAATTAAAAAAATTATTTTAATTATAACTTCACATAATATATATTTATTGATTATTAATTTCAAGTTATTTATATAAACGTGGTATCAAAAAAATCAGAGGGGGAGTGACTGGTAGGTGTCAATGGTTGGTCAACCTAGTGAATCTAATGAAAAATGATGTTGGGTCCCCATCATTCGAGAAAGTGCATGCTCATTTATTACATATGTGGTCCATTATGTTCCACACTCTTCAAATGATAGCATAGCAAATAGCAAATAGCAATTAGCAATGGAATGGAATGGAAGTATATATACAAGAATAAGATGATGAAAAGGACAGCGCAAGGCCATTGCAATATTGCGATGTAGCTCACTACAAGTAGCAATATCATGGAGAATTTGCATGCGGGCCAGAAAATAACACTAACTTGGCTAGCTAGCATTCTATTATATAAATTATAAGCAATGTTACTGCTTGATTTCATTTTTAAATGGGCTAAAGTTTTACAAGATTGTAGTCCAAAGCAACAACATATTGATTGATTCATTTAGATGTGTATATAATTTGGATTACACATGTTTCGCATTTGGTTTTGATTAGATTAATATTCCAACAAAAATGACTTAGTCAAACAATTCGTGAAAGTAAAAAGTTAATTAAGAGAATTTTATAGCGAAAAGTTCTTTAATTTGTATTTGTGGATTAAGGTGGGCTTGAAATGAAAAAAAAAAAAAATTCTTCAAATTAACAATAATGTTAGAGAAAATAAAGTAAAAACAAGGATATAAGATCATCAACTAATAAATAAAGAATATGTGTAATACAATTATTATTTATTAATATTTTTTTTTAATTTATATGAATTGTTTAATGAGTGATATATTGTCATTTTTTTTTTCCAACGGGACATAGTTCTTGCTGTCAAGTGGAGTTATTGAGCTTGAAATTTACTAGCATGTACAAGACTGAGCTGAAGATTATTTATTGGATTCCAATCGTAGTAGAGTTTATACTGTCCGTAGACTGGCTGTTGCATACAGTATATGATCTCCCAATTCACAGGAAGTTAAAGCTTATCACCAGTTTGCCCACTACAGTCAGTGCCCGATCGTTCATGTCCTTGGGCTAGAATTTAAAATCTACAATCTCATAAGAAACTTATAGGAAAAAAAAAAAGAAGCTCATTGGCTTCTTTTTATTATTATCATTAGATTATTACTGAGATGTAGAAACTCTGAAACTAGTAGATCTTCGATAAAACAAAGCATCCCAAATCTCAGAGAAAGCTTGAATAATAGCCCCGTGATGCTGCCTCGAGTTCAAAGACAAGAAACACTGCAACAGTTGCTCCAAATCCTTTTCTTCAAACATCTGCTTCTCAAGGATCATCTCCAACATGGATCCCTTAAAATCCTCATACGGATCCTCTGATTTCTTCACAACTGCAAAGCTGTCTCTCACTTTCCCTTCAATAGCGCACGGCATCAGCCTCTTTAGAAACATCGACAGTCTCGCCGGAGTATCAATCTCCGGATCAGAAGACACCCACCCTCCGGCCCCACCATTATTATTGCTTGTCTTCAAAACGTACCGTTTTGGATTCTTCACCTTCTTCGACGTCCCTTTCTTTTTACGCCTACTTATGGCTCTCCTCCTAAAGGGTGCTTCTCTTACGGTTTCTAGCTGAAGCTTGTACTCTGATGAAGAATCATCTATCGATAAGCTTCTAGAAGATGTGACCAACGTTTCTGTTTCTTCATCAACGTCCACGTCATCGTCAACATCGTCACCTTCGCTACTAAATAACCTTGGTGGGGTCCTTTTCTTCTTTATTCTAGCTCTTCGTGTTTTCTTCTCAGTGTTCAGTGGCGGCGGAGTAGGTAACAAAACGTCGTCGTCATCGTCGTTGTCGTTGCATGACGTGGGGCCAGATGCAGAAGAGTTATAGATCTTCTGACGAGGGCTTTCATATTCGTCGTCAAAGATTTTAGCGACAACGTGAAAGTTATCTTCTTTCTCCCAGTGGAACTCCGGCGTGGGAGGGGATTCGTTGTGGTCGGATACAGAGAGCCATTCGGTGCTGCGGGATCTTGATCTGCAGCCGCATGCGAAGGAGTTGATAGCGGAGGACACGTGGCGTTTGATGGAGGGTTGTTGACGGGGTGGTTTATTATTAGGACTTGGTGGGTAATGGAGGCTGCTGATGGGATCATGAGGGTTGACCGGAGATAATCGGAGGAATGAAGGGACAGGATTTGATGGGAGAGCTGAAGAGTCTTTTGAACAGCAAGAGTTGAAGGATTGGATCACTCGAGATATTCGGAACTTGAAGCGTTTTCCCATTTGAAAATAAAAATGATGATTGTGTGTCTGAGAGAAAATATATATAAAAAAAAAAAAAGTAGGGTTTTTATAGAGCGAGTGTGAAGAAATAAAAGGATTGTTTTTCAACCCACCAACACCAAGGGAAACAAATAAATGAAGTCACATACTTTATTTTCCGCTACATTTTCTTCAATAAGAGTCTCTCTTCTTTTTTTTTTTTGGGATACCTTGAAGGTAAAATACTTTAAGAATACTGAAAAGATTTAACAATTGAACTAGCTATATTCACAAAACTGATTACATTTAATATAGCTAGCTAATTTACATATTTTGAATACAAATTACTTATGATTTATTACATACAATTGACGATTAAATACAGTTAATTTACAGTGGTCTAGTTGATTTTTAAGCCGTAAATTACTCTATTTAAGGCCATTAAGATTATTTTTTTTAAAGATAAGAGGTGAATAAGTTTAAATTAAATTTTTATTTTTTTTAATTCTCCTAAAATTCGACTCCCAGCAGAAAACAAAATAGAATTAGTTAAAAACCACCGGCACATTAGAGGCAAAAAAATTTGATATTTAGAGTCATTAAGATTAGGTAGTCCTGGTGGTTAGCTTTTGGCGAACGAAGCTACATTCACTTAATAATCATTAGTGTCTTTATTTAGAATTGTATATCATTGTAGACAGCTAATAACAAAATTAGATTCCTCTTCTCAAACGCCTACATTTACGGATTGAGTTTTATAATCTATAACGAAAGGTACTACATATAAATGGTACTCATGAGGACGAAACATGAAAATTTTATTTACAGGACCTAAAGTGTACTATTAAAATAATTATCGGTAATAGCCTAGATTTAAAAGAGAATTAGAACCAGTAAAGTTGACTAGAAAATATGAGAAAATTGTCAATTGAACTTATGATATAAGAGTATCGATATATTAATAATTTGATAAGTACTAACTACAATTGATATAGAATCCAACTCCATTACACCTCCAAGAATTTTCCCAGACAATTTTTGGTGAAGGATTTTTTTTTTTTTTGAAATTGTGATGCAAACTTCCAAATTATATTTAGGTGATTTTGTTATTTTGTTGATTTTTGAGTCATGTATTCTCCTATAAATAGAGATTTCATTTGAGAGCTCAAACTATCTCCAACAAGATCAAGAAGTTCTAAGTAAGAGAGTTTAGTGAGAAGCTCCAAATAAAAAAAAAAAAAAAACTTTTGCTTCAAGTAAGAGAGTTTAGAGAGTTGCTCCAAGTGGGAAGCTTCAAGTAAGAAAGCTTAAAGTGTTTGCTTCAAGTAAGAAAGCTTAAAGAGTTACTCCAAGTAAGAGAGCTTAGAGAGTTGCTCCAAGTAATAGAGTAAGATCCCGCAAGTTCCATTGCAAGATAGATTGTTAGAGTTATGGGTGGCAATTTGGGGTTATGATTCGTTTATTCGTTTGATTCGATTCGATTTAAAGTGAATATGTGTTTGAAAAAACGGATTCGTTTAATAAATGGATCGATTCGATTCGATTCGTTTATTAAACGAATTGAATACGAATTTAAATTCATTGATTCGTTTAAGATTCATTTTATTATTTTGTTTTACTACTTATTATTATTTTCCAATTAAGATTCGAGAAGTTATGGTTAATTACCATAGAAAAATAATATTATCTATATTTGGTGAGTCATTTTTAGTAGATATATTAATTACGTATTTCATTGTATATATTTATGAAGAATTAATGTAAATAAATTATGGAAATTTATGTCATTGAATAATATAATGACTAAACGGATATTCGTATTCGATTTGTTTAGTAAACGAATCGAATACGAATCATGATATTAGGATTTGTTTAGTAAATGAATCAAATACGAATCCATCACATTTTGATCCGATTCATTTGGGATTCGATACAAATTCGATTAGTCATTTCATTTTGCCACCCCTATGTAGAGTGTGTAGTTATAAGTGAGGTTTTTGTACAAGTTTTGTAATAATTATAAATTCTATTCAAGTAGTAATATATAGTATTTATTTTTCCTCATAAAATACTCTTCCATGATCAGAGAATCACAACAAGTGGTATTAGTAGCTTTGGTTATACGTTGAGAATCCTGGAGGTGGAGAACGAAACTCGATTCGGGAAATTCGGGTTATGGGAAAATTAACAAAAATCAATTTTGAGCATACCATCGATTTTTTCACATCGAGAGGAGCACGATGATATTTTCCAACGATCAATCGGAGGTCCAGAAAAGTCGCACGTGCACCATGCGCCTACCAGAGAGAATCCCACACGCCACCTTTCACAACACCTGCCACAAACGCGTCCAGAGGTTGAAGACGCTGACGTGTCTGCCACGTCTTTGTCATATCAACTCACGTCAGCACACATATCTACAAAAGAGGCAATCAAGTTAATATCCTTCCAAATAGAGGCATACGTGTTTTCCATAACTGTGACAGATCCATCTTTCCATAATCGAATCAGATTTTATTTCTTTCTTTAATCGCGTCAAACTTTATTTTTTTCCTAAATCAAATCAGATTCACTCTTTTACTTTCTAAGTTAGGGTGGACGGAATTTGGGGGAAGATAAATAGCAATTACTTGTTTATGACGTGTTCTTAAAAAATATCAACAGATTAGACTCTGATTTCATAAAGTAAGATCAGACTCAGCATCAGACATTGAATTTAGAATCTCAATATCATACTCTAAAATACAACATCAGATCAGACTCTGAATTCAAAATGTAGAATCAGACTCTGAACTCAACCTCAGATCAAACTCTAAATTCTGAACCCAGTGTCAAACTTTGACCGCAACATCAGATCAGATTAGGAATTCAAAACCTCACTATCAGACTCTAACTGCAGCATCAGATCAGACTCTGAATTCAGAACATCAACATCAGACTCCGAATTCCGCTTCAAGTTAGACTCTGAATTCAGGACTTCAATATTATATCAGACTCTAAATTCAGAACTTAGAATCAGACTCTAGGCTCACTATCATATCAGACTCTAAATTCATGACTTCAACACCAAACTCTGAACTCGGTTTCATATCAGACTCTGAACATCAGCAAACTATTCTGACCTTCAAACCGATTTTCAATGATCATGATTTGAGGACAAATCATCTCGAAGAGAGAAAGAATGATATGATCCATATTGGGCTTCTTTAGCATCTTCCAATTGGTAAAATTCAAGGCTTTATTGGGCTTATTTCGAATTAATTTGTTAATATTCATTTGTAAAAAGCCTAATTTATGTAATGGGTTCATTTTAATGTAATTACATGCAATATTTCTAAATTCTTCTAATTGGACTTAGTTTAGGTAGTTTAAATAGGCTTAAGGCTTTTATTAGGTTAGAATAAGACTTAGGTAGTTCAATTGTATCAGCATACTTTATTTTCTTCTATTTAAATGTCATATTGGCGTCATTTTGGATGGAGAGAATGATGGATTATTGAAATGAATAAAATTATTTGGCTTATGCCGTTTCTTTTATAGGTGAGTAATATTCCTCTTAAGTGTTATTAGGAACAAGACTTATCAAAAAAAGTGTCTCTCTTTGTGGCGTCCAACTAACCGGTGGGGTTTCTTCGAAATAGACTTGTGTTTCAAGGAACGGTTTTTCTTGGGATCACTTGCTGGTCGTGGAAGGGGTTTTTGTAGGGGTTTTAGGGGTTAAATACGGTAACGCAGCGGAAACAGTGGAAAATCAAATTTTCCGATTTCAAAACTTTTTCTCGGATTAATAAAATAAACTTATTTATTTTATTATCCAATAATCAAATTATGAAATAAAACACCATAAATCATATTCATGTGAATTTACCGAATTGCCCTTAAACATAACATTTTGGTTATTTTAATCCGAAATTGTTCAAAATAATTTTGAATGATTCTAAATCATTACTAACATGAATTAAATATGTCACAAATGTCAAAATACAATTTGCAACATAAAACCCAAAATTTCTCATCATGGCCGAATGATTCCTCATATTGTGCATTTTGCACTTCCATTGTTCAAAACACATGCAAATGAAATCCAATCAACATAAGATTTAATATGTATCATATACACATCCAAATACACCATATAAATGAAAAGCCCCAAATTTGGAAGTGGTCTTAAACCCTAATTTTTCAATTTCTTCAAATTAGACAAATTAGACCAAATTGGTTAAATCAATTACTTCAATCATGTTTCTTCCATCCAAATCAAGTCTCAACACAATGAAACAACTATAGAACAATTCTAGGTCATTTAAGAGTGGGTCAATAACTCTAGAATGGCAACAAAGTTCTAAAACCATGAAAAGAATGCTTATTACTACACTAGTAACATTCTTCCAACTTCATATATGCTAAACCCCTTCATCAAACTTTCATCCATCAAATACACAAAGAATAAAGAATAGAAAAACTCAAGAACATCACCAAGTGAAGTCCACAACAAGAGGAACAATTTACTCTCTAATGGAAGGTTGGAAATACTTACTAAATTCCAAGCTTTTCTTTGATTTCTCTTTTCTTTCTCTCTACCTTCTTTGCTTTGTTTTAATGAAGTTTTGATAAAGTGTATTAGGTTATTCAAACCCTAAAAGAAACAAAATAATATATACTTGTGTATTTTTAACCATTGGCCGAATTTGGCTAGGAAAAAATAAAGACATTTTGTTTTAATTTCATTTGAATTTCAACTTGCCAACTTGATTAAATGATCATTACACTTTAATGATAAATTCAAACAAGTCAACAATTGCAACTTAGCCATTAAAACAAATATCATAACTTAAAAATATCTATACTTTAATTAATTTAATCATTTAACAATTAATTAATTAATTAATTAATTAATTAATTAAATACAAATATATTAAATATATGTATAATATTTACATTAAATACTAAATACATATATTCTTTTATGATATTAGTCAAATATCTCAATTTGACAATTAATTAATGTGTATTTGAATTAATCAAGTATTAAATGCAAATACACAAAAATTAAGGAAATGACTATCGGGTCCATTTACATGTATTTTACGTTTAACCTTTAAACGACTTTATAAATAATCAATATTATTTATAAATGTTGCCCTAGTGCTCTACGAGTATATTTCATTAGTGAGACTCTCTAGATTCAGGCATATCCGTCACGAAATCCAATTTCGTGTCCATAATTTATCCACCCGTAAATTATGACGATCACGGATAAACTCGCTGAATCATACAGGTTGAGGTCATGGCAAATGTATAATTCCTCCGTCACAGGTATCCGGATAAATCCCAGAGATATAGATGTAAACGTCAAATCTCTATAGGGATTATCCAGTCGACTATTCTATTAGCAATCTCAAAAAGAACATTTAGAACTAACTTCTAAATTGTACCACGGGCCCATGGTTTTTATCTGATTGCTAATCATATGGACTACCTATGCTCTGATACACAGAACTGACGGATCCTCTCTCGATACACACATGACACCCTGAGGATCTATCTACACCCAACGAACAGGCGGAGGTCTGATCTAAATAGATCGGTGACGTGATTGCCATCTAAGTGTAGAAGATGTCTCATGTGCCCACAGTGGCATCTCAAGTCTAAGAATCACAAGAACTACTCAACCCGATAAGATTCTTATTGACGTTGGTGTACCATCCATTAAGAATCTTTGGTGAGTCGTTCAGTGTTTATCCGCTATAAACACCTACACGTCTATACTAGTCTCCAAGACTTATGGTTCATTGAGAAACCATTGGAATCATATATTCCAGTATACGACATGTACCGGTCTCAACAGGTTTACTATACTGACCAAGTAGTGTAAACATTGACCAGGAACTGTCTGAGAATGACAACGTCATGATACAACTCACTGTCAGTTGCGACGCTTTTGCAACTGCACCATGACTAGTCATTCGAAGGTAATTACGTCTTTACCATATTAAAAGATACATTATATTATAGAACTGCATATATTATTCAAAATAATAATGTTTTACAGAAGTATTCATAAAGAAATACAACCGGGAATTGGCGCTGAGAGCACCAACCCCAACAGTTTTATCATTACAAAACTAAAGATTAAATTCTCGGGGCAAGTACAATGGTTTCAGGTTTCCTAGAGTTCGGCCTAGCGGGGTTCGTATCATATGATCAAAGAGAATAGAGTTAGATCAAATTCTGTCAAAGAGAGTGACTGGAATAAAATCAACAACAGAACTCTAGGTCAAATTAGGCAAAGGATCGGCCATAGTGTCTTCCACCATATAGCATATGATATAGATGCATACGATATGTGGTTGAAGCTGGAAGGCATGTATCAGGCTAAGACTGCTCGGAATAAAGCCCTATTAATGAGATGTTTGGTGAATCTGATGCTATAGAGTGGAACTTTCGTTGCAAAACACACCAATGAGTTCCAGAGTCTAGTGAATCAGCTGTCTGCAGTAGACATGTAGCTGGGAGATGAAATACAAACTCTTCTATTACTCAGTTCTGTTTTTGATAGTTGAGAGACATCGGTGGTTACTCTCAGCAATTCGGCTCCAGAGGCAAACTTATCATGGTTATGGTAAAAGATGTTATGTTGAATGAAGAGTCCAGGAGAAAAGACATTGGCTCGGAACAAACAAAAGTCTTTGTCACGGAGACTCGAGGAAGACATCGAGGAAGAGAAAAGTGGAAAGACATGAGTACAACCAGAGGTAGATCCTCAGACGAAAGGAAACCTACCTATAACCGCTATCATTGTGGCATAGAAATACCACTTAAAGAAGAATTGTCGAAAACTACAACAAGAGCAGAGCCAAGGAAATTCCAAGCTGGAGAATAACGAATAAGAAACACTAATAATTGTCATAGAAGATGTAGTCATTTGCTCTATCCAGTAAGAGACATGGATCCACACCACAACCCAAGATGTTGAATGGGTGGTAGATACTGCAACATCCTACCACGTCACCTCTCACAGAGAATTCTTCGCAACATACAAAGAATAAGACTTTAGTCCAATGAAGATGAAAAATATTAGTTCTTATATGATAGTATGAATTGGAGACATCCAGATACAGACAAATGTTGGATGTAAATTAACTTTGAAGCATGTCCTGCATGTTCCAAAACTTTAACTGAATGTACTCTCAGGGATAGCCCTTGACAACATGACTATGAAAGTCACTTCATAAATGGAACACATAGAATGAAAAAATATTTCATGGTTGTGGCCCAAGGACATGTTTGTGGCACATTATGCAACTCATGTGAAGATTCGTGCAGACAACCTCAATGTAGCTGAAAAACAGGCTTTTCAAAATCTGTGGCACCAGAGACTCGGTCATATGAGTGAGAGAGGGTTGTCTACCCTAACCAAGAAAGAGCTTACTAAGGATACTACACTAGGTCCTTGCAACCACTATTTTTTTGGTAAGCAACACAAAGTCTCATTTAATCTCTCTTCTAAGAGAGAATCAGAGTTACTCAGTTTGGTACACTCTGATATGTATGGTCTATTGGAGGTTCATTCTTTAGGCAGTAATAAGTATTTTTTGACTTTCATTGATGATGTTTCTCGGAAAATATGGGTGTATTTTCTTATGATAAAGGATCAGGTCTTGGATCAGTTCAAGCTATTCCACGCCATGGAAGAGCTTGAAATATGAAAAAAAACTGAAATGTCTTTGAACAGACAATGGAGGCGAGTATAGTTCCAGAAATTTTGATATTTGACATGAGATAATTGTTCCACGCACCCCACAGTATAATGGTATAGCTAAAAGAATGAATCGTACCATTATAGAGAAAGTCAGAAGCATGATCAATATGACTAAGCTGCCAAAGCCATTAAGGGGATAAGCTGTTCGTGTCGCCTATGATGAGTGGTAAATCTATCATTATTTCCCACTCATTTAACCTTATATTTTGTATAGTTTCTTGAGTATTATGAATATTCTGATGTGTTTTGTGTTATTTTGTAGATAAATAAAGTTTCAGGACACTCTGGAGGTGATTTGGGCCAAAACAGTGAAAATTGGACAAAAAATGGCATTTTAGTAAATTATCGCGTCGCGACGCCAAGACCTTCAGCTTCGCGACGCCTAACGTGCGCCGAACAGTGCTAACGTGCGCCGGGTCCACAAATCAGAATCTGAGAAAAGTTTGACTTTGCTAAAATACGCCGTGCCACGTGTCACCATCACAGCCGATCTGCTAACATGCGCCGTGCCACATGTCAGTATCCTACGGTGCCGACAGTCATCATCGCCACGTGTGCCACATGGCATCCTCCGTGTCTCCATGTCATCAGCCACGTCAGGAAGTCAACAAGTCAACATTGCCACGTGTCGTGCCACGTCATCATCAGCCAATCAGGAAGTGCCACGTGTCGCAATCCTACGATGCCGACAGTCTCTTTCCCATGTGTCGCACGTCACCGCCACGTCACCGCCATGTCAGCATCAATCATTGAGTATCTAATCCTTATCTGACACGTGGCGGATAAGAATCTCATCGACCAATCAGAAGCCGCCACGTGTCACAATAATTGAAGCCCAACCACCTCACCACGTGTCACCTTATAAGCTTATCCAGAATCTTAAAACCGGCGAACCAGAGCGTGACACGTCGACAAAAGCTGGCGTAGCGACGCTGAAGTCCCTGGCGTCGCGATGCTGGAAGCCTACCGAGGCCTATAAATTGAGCTCGAGATTTCAGAATTCATTGTACCACTCTCTCTCTTCTATTCTCTGTAAAGAGAGAGTTTATCTCTCTAGTTTCTTTTAGTTTTTAGTTTTTTTTAGTTTTTAGTTTTGTAAATAATTTTAATTACGTTTTGTTAATATAGTAATTTATTTTTTTACTTTTTACAGTTTTTACTATTTACCATGAGCAGGTAACTTCCCCAGCTAGGGTGAAAGGTAATTCTTTTACTGTTACTATTTAGATTAATCTCCCTTAAAAATAATATATTCACTATTTAAAATATTGACTTTAAAATGATACCGCCAGATTGGTCGGTTGGTAATTCATTTTAATCTGGTTTAAACCTGACTAATAAATGATACCGCCAGATTGGTCGGTTGGTAATTTAATTTTGGTTCCGCCTTTATGGCTGGTTGGACTTAATTTGACTTAATCAGGATACCGCCTATATGGTCGGTTGGTAATATTATCATAAGTTTATATATTATTTTATGGGAGATATCTAAATTAGTAGTAGTAAAAGTAATTCCTTTTACCTTAGCATTTTATTTTATTTTACTTTTCAGCTTCTACTTTATGTCTTTTACTTTTCAGTATTTTTACTTTATGTCTTTTACTTTTAAGTTGTTACTAGCCCTAGTTATGTGTTAGTTATCTGGGGTTGTGATGAATTCTAATATCACCGGTTTATAAGGGGTTATTTTATAGTTTGGGTAATTTAAAGGTTTACTTATTAAGTCTTAAGCTTAATGCTTCTTGTTGTTTGATCACCAATAAGATTGATGTGGTAAATCTAAAATGAACTAGACATATGGATTTTAGGTTTCAGCCTTAGACTTAATAGCCCACGATCTTCCTTGAGGATAGATAACCCTTTAATAGATTTCCTTACAGGATAGGAATATACCTGTCGGGCGGGGGTAGCCATAATTGGAACTTAAACTTAATGAATCCAGATAATTTGGTTGACATAGACATATGGTTCAATTGGGTTAAACTGGGTATTTGCGTCTGACCATCGACAAAGGCTTTTGCATAATTTAGTGTTCCAGGTTAGTAAACTGATTTATTACACAAACATAAAATAATCACTTCATCTTTTAAAAGATATTAGAAGGATTCACAACTCTAGATCTTTGTGTCTTTTGTTATTTTCCTTAGTATTTTCTTTTGTCTTTTATTTATTTATTTATTTTGTAAAACCACTTTCAACCAATCAAACAATCATTCTCTTCACCCTCAATTAGATATTTGTAAATAAATAGATTCAATAATTAATAAAAACAGTAGGAATTAAGTCCTCGTGGGATCGATATTTTTATACTACTTGAACGATACGTGCGCTTGCGTTATACGTGTGTGTTTACGCCAGTCAAGTTTTTGGCGCCGTTGCCGGGGACTTATATTTCTTGAGTTGTTAATTTTGAAGCTATCTAATTTACTTGTATCTAATTTTCTTTATTTTTATCTGTAATTTTTATTTCTTTCTTTTTCAGGTGGTTGAAAAATGGAACACTACTGGGAGATTGAGAGATCACGGGCTTTACAAGAAGATACACCCCACATCTGGGAGCAACAGTCCGATTTTCTGAGGCCTGTTGTCCAGCCCAACAATTATCAATGGATGCCAGAACCAAGCAATACTACATTTGCTCAACAGAACGCAATGGGGAGATGTGACATATGTAATGGCAACCACCCTAGAGATTATTGCGAATACAACTACCATCCAGGGTGGCAGAGCTATCAAGATCCTTCATGGTATGAGGAGCCATCACATTTCACAGAACCATATTTTTCATCTTATCCACCATCTACCTATGATTTCCATCAACAATCAGAACCATCAGAGGAAAATCAGTTGATTCATATGCTCAAAGATTGGCTCGAAGAACGGGAAGCTCAATTAGATGCACAAATTCAGAGACAATCAGAACTCATTCAAAGGATGACAGATCAAATGAGACAATTAACAGAAACCCAGAACATCATACCTCAAGAAGCATTTTTAGATGACACTAATGAAGCCTTCGAGTACCCAGAGATCCACAATGACACCTTAACAGAGGAGGAGGCTGAGCAATATCAACAACCAGAGGTATCAGTTCAGGAGCCCGAACCGGCAAAGTCTCAATTTGACTTTTATTATTCAGATTCTGACGAGGATGAAGCTGATCTAATTGTACCAACTGCACCAACAATGGAGGATCAAACTTTCAATCCTCAAAATGAAGATCTTGGATCATGCTTTACCTTGATGTTTGAAGAAGATCTATCTGAACCATCCATTACAGTCGTATCGGAGGATGAAAACCTAATGTCAGAAACATCTTTGCATCCTCAGGTTGACAATTTTGAAGCATGTATCTCACAGATGATAGATGAAAAACTGAATACAAAAATTTTACAATCATCTGTGAAGAAAAGGTGGAACAAGAAGCAGAGCAAATGGATGAGCAAATGTCTGACCTTAATAAAAATCCAGAATATTCAGGAGAAACATCGCTGTTTTGGGGAGTACAAATCAAAGATATCGCCCAGAAGCTTGACAGAATGGAACTCCCATTCCAAGTCAAGCACCATATGAGACCTCCTGATTTTCTTTCTTTCTTTGCAGGAATCACAGGAACAACAAGGAGCAAAAAGGTGGCACGAGCACTGAATGGGACAAAACTCTTTTTGCCACTTTACCTTTGGAAGAGACCCTTCAAAAGCAACGCTCACGGGATTGTCTTTGATCGGACATCTAAAACGACATTGAAACCTCCTTGACATATGAATTTCAGTCACGTCTGGCTGAAGACGAAAAATTTAGCGCTAGCAGGGAGGCAACCCATGCAATTTGTTGTAATTTCTGTTTTATTTTTTGTGTATACATGTTGTAGAATTTTTTTTAAATTTTGTGTGTTATTTTTGTAGGGAAAAGCACAAACGGAGCGTTTTTAGACAGAAGGAATGGTGTTTGGCAATCAAAGATGAGAAACAATTCATTAGCGATGGCTGAGTAAAGAATTAATTCTTGAGACGCATCCTAATGGATTTATATACCAAGCAAGTGGCGTATTGCGTACACAATTCCGTTGCCTTAATTATTGTTTTGATTCGCTTTTTTGTTGTAATTATTTTTATTTTCGTAGACAGGATCTAGACTTTTTGACCTTTCACGATTCATTTTGTTGTTTAGCAAACAAACGTCCTCAAGAAGATACTAGTGCTATTATTACTCACCCTTTTTCAGATACTATAAATTCAGCCGTCATTGCACTTTTGAAGGCATCCATATTTGAGAAAGAAATACATAAAAAAAATGGAAGCCACTTCGAGAAGACGAGTTGAAAACATCTGTGTGTTTTGCGGTAGTAGTGTTGGTACTAAGCCACAATACATAGAAGCAGCACAGGAATTGGGTCGAGTATTAGCTGCAAGGAATATGCACTTAGTATATGGCGGAGGCAATCTTGGACTTATGGGGATCGTTTCAAAGGCTGTACAGGAAGGAGGCAGTCACATTTTGGGAATCATCCCAAAACCCTTAGCAGAGGCAAATCTTATTGGATCATCAAACGGAGAGGAATTGATCGTGCCAGGTATGTCGGAACGACTGATAGAAATGATAAACCATGCTGATGCTTTTATCGCTTTGCCAGGTGGCTTGGGCACATTGGAGGAAATTTTTATAGTTTTATCTTGGGCGAACCTGAACATACACCAGAAACCAATTGGACTGCTCAACGTTGATGGATTTTATGATTTTCTTTGTGTGTTTCTTGATGATGCTCGGAGAGATGAGTTCGTGTCAAAACCTTTAAAAGAACTACTCTTTACTGCTAGAACTGCTCCGGATCTAATTGACCAACTCTTAGCCTATGAACCACAAGTTGACCCTATCCTTTCAAATATAAATTGGTCCGAGGACGATCGTGGTAAGAGGCGTCGTGTTAATCTGGATCTTAACCTTTAATTTCATGTAGATTTTCAGCTAACCAGGTACGACCTTCTTAACTCTCCTTTTACTGTTTAAGACATTGGGGACAATGTCTCATTTAGGTTTGGGGGAAGGAATTAGTTGATAAGTACTTTGTTTTTAGTTTGTGTGTTGTTTTTAATTTTAGGCCAAAATTGTTTGAAAAAAAAAATTGAAAAATTTTCAAAAAAAAATTACAAAAATATTTTGTGTTTTTGTGTTTTTATTTTGACTAAAAAGGTGAAATTGGTAAGAGATAGCTGAGTAAGGAGTTTCCACTCCTGAGACGTATCTCAAGCCTATTTTCGAAATAAGTTAATTTTTGTTTATTTCATTTTGAATTATTTAATTTGTGAATTCTCCATAAAACAGACTAAAATGGATCTTCATATGCTCAGTTGACAGATATTATCAACATATATAGTAACATACGGACATGAGTTAAAATTGAAAAGTTTGTAATATTCAGTGCTCTAGTTTAATTGGAGGAAGCATCTCAAAAAGCAGTGGAGTAAAAAAAATAATCCGAGATTCGAGTTATTAAGTCCGTAGGGGTGTTTTAACACCTAGTGCCCTAAAACCAACTGGTTTGGGAGTCACTGGCCCAAAGCTTGCTACATGGATCACAGATGCTGCAAATATAATATTATAGATATATATATATATATATAATATATATATATATATATTATATATATATATATTATATATATATATATATATATATATATATCTGAAGTCTGAGTAATTAAGTCTGTAGGGGTGTCTTAACATCTGGTGCCCTAAAGCCAACTGGTTTGGGAGCCACCGACTCAACACTCGCTACATAGATGGAAGATATTGTATATAAAAAAAAATCAAATCAAGAAAAAATCAGAAAAATTATTCCATTGCTACCAAAAGGTGTGAAATCTGATAGAACTTTAGGACAAAAATATTACTCTCTTATCAACTGCACTTATGACTGTTGTGGGCAAAAAATGAGTTGATTAATATCTTGTTGGATGTGTATATGAAGAATGGTAAAAATAATCGGAGAATTTACTTATTCTGTAATTTAGAAAGAAACAAAACAACTAGTAACTTGGAGTAGAAGTTTCACCTGATTAGTCACTAAGATCTTTATTCTCTTTCACTTGTCTTTTTGCTTTTGTGTGCATTAGTTTTAATACCTTTTTACTTTTATAAAATGTTTGTGGGTCATTGCTGTAAACCCTCACGAGACTACAACTCGTCCACTAGGGACACCTAGAGGTTTAAAGGCTTGTTGCATACGCTAAATGCAACCGTGATCCCTACGAAAGTGGCTTAGTAAAAATTTTATTTTAAAGATTTTTATGTTATTTTATTCTGTGTTTTGCTCGAGGACTAGCAAAATGTTAGGTTTGGGGGTGTGATGAGTGGTAAATCTATCACTATTTCTCACTCATTTAACCTTATATTTTGTATAGTTTATATTATTTTATGAGAGATATCTAAATTATTAGTAGTAAAAGTAATTCCTTTTACTTTAGCATTTTATTTTATTTTACTTTTCAGTATTTTTACTTTATGTCTTTTACTTTTCAGTATTTTTACTTTATGTCTTTTACTTTTAAGTTGTTACTAGCCCTAGTTATGTGTTAGTTATCTGGGGTTGTGATGAATTCTAATATCACCGGTTTATAAGGGGTTATTTTATAGTTTGGGTAATTTAAAGGTTTACTTATTAAGTCTTAAGCTTAATGCTTCTTGTTGTTTGATCACCAATAAGATTGATGTGGTAAATCTAAAATGAACTAGACATATGGATTTTAGGTTTCAGCCTTAGACTTAATAGCCCACGATCTTCCTTGAGGATAGATAACCCTTTAATAGATTTCTTACAGGATAGGAATATACCTGTCGGGCGGGGGTAGCCATAATTGGAACTTAAACTTAATGAATCCAGATAATTTGGTTGACATAGACATATGGTTCAATTGGGTTAAACTGTGTATTTGCGTCTGACCATCGACAAAGGCTTTTGCATAATTTAGTGTTCCAGGTTAGTAAACTGATTTATTACACAAGCATAAAATAATCACTTCATCTTTTAAAAGATATTAGAAGGATTCACAACCCTAGATCTTTGTGTCTTTTGTTATTTTCCTTAGTATTTTCTTTTGTCTTTTATTTATTTATTTATTTTGTAAAACCACTTTCAACCAATCAAACAATCATTCTCTTCACCCTCAATTAGATATTTGTAAATAAATAGATTCAATAATTAATAACAACAGTAGGAATTAAGTCCTCGTGGGATCGATATTTTTATACTACTTGAACGATACGTGCGCTTGCGTTATACGTGTGTGTTTACGCCGGTCAAGTTTTTTTAAGAAAAGAAAGTGCGAAAGCGGAAATTAATTACTAAAAGCTGTAAATAAACAAACAAGATACAATCTTCTTAGTATTCTTAAGGAATTCCTTAGAAGAAAGTATCAATTTTACAAATGAAATGGCTTGGTATTTATAGGAAAAATTTTGCCTCCATCAAATCATCCACCAAATCAATTATTAATTACTCCACTAATTGCTCCACCAAATCCATTATTAATTGCTCCACTAATCTCTTATCATGTTTGGTGATGATTTGATAATTTTTATTATTTATTTATTATTTATTTTTTTCTTTGAAAATGATTGAAAGTGACTTTAATAATTACACACAACACACTTCTAGATGGTTCATCAATTTCGGGCATGAAATCTTCAGAATTCGAAATTATTTTGTCTTTCAAAGCTGTAGAGCTTTGAGTCTTCTTTAATCTGGAACTTGAATCAGCGCAATCCGATATCGGAGTAACACGTTATGCCCAAAATACGACAGATGCACAAAATTGGAATTTCCAAAACTGCACTTCGTTAAAACGCCCTTTCAAGTTTCCAATCTCCAAAATTAATATGTCAAGTCCAATTTTTTCCTTTATTTAACCCATATTTCGTCCTAAATGATTTCATTAAGTCCCAATATTATTTATCTGCAAAATAAACTAAAACGTTCATCAAACCCGAGAAACTAAACAAAATATTAAGTAAAAGGGGCAGTAAATATTGATATATTTTCCGCTCATCACACCCCCAAACCTAACATTTTGCTAGTCCTCGAGCAAAACAACAAAATAAAATACAAGAAACAATTAAAATTAAACTAAACCACTTTCGTAGGGATCACAGTTGCATTTAGCATATGCAACAAGCCTTTAAACCCCTAGGTGTCCCTAGTGGACGAGTTATAGTCTCGTGAGGGCTTACAACAACGATACCACAAACATTTTACAAAAATAAAAAGATAATAAAACTAATGCACACAAAAGCAAAAAGACAAAAGAAAAGAGAATAAAGAAGTTAGTGACTAATCAGGTAAAAGTTCTACTCCAAGTTACTAGTTGTTTTGTTTCTTTCTAAATTGCTGAATAAGTAAATTCTCCGATTATATTTACAAATCTCCTTATGCACAGCCAACAAAATATTAAACAACTCATTTTTGCCCACAACAGTCATAAGTACATTTGATAAGAGAGTAATATTTTTGTTTTAAACTTTTATCAGAATTCACACATTTTTGTAGCAATGGAATAATTTTTCTGATTTTTCTGTTTTTTTTTTTATCTTTTATTTATATACATATCTTCCATCTATGTAGCGAGTGTTGGGTCGGTGGCTCCCAAACCAGTTGGCTTTAGGGCACCAGGTGTTAAGACACCCCTACGTACTTAATTACTCAGACTTCAGATATATATATATATATATTTTTGCAACATCTTTGATCCATGTAGCGAGCTTTGGGCCAGTGACTCCCAAACCAGTTGGTTTTAGGGCACTAGGTGTTAAAACACCCTTACAGGCTTAATAACTCGGATCTCATTTGTTTTTTTTTTTTACTCCATCACTTTTTGAGATGCTTCCTCCAATTAAACTAGAGCACTGAATATTACAAACTTTTCAATTTTAGCTCATGTCCGTATGTTATTATGTATGTTGATATTATCTGCTAACTGAACATATGAAGATCCATTTTAGTCCGTTTTATGGAGAATTTACAAATTAAATAATTTAAAATGAAATAAACAAAAATTAACTTGTTCCGAAATAGGTTTGAGATACGTCTCAGGAGTGGAAAATCCTTACTCAGCTATCTCTTACCAATTTCACCTTTTTAGTCAAAATAAAAACACAAAAACAAAAAATTGTAATTTTTGAAAATTTTCAATTTTTTTGTATTTTTTGAAAAATTTTGGACTAAAAATCTAATAAAAATAACACAAAATAAACAAGATACTAATCAACTATTCCCTCCCTCAAACCTAAATGAGACATTATCCCCAATGTCTTAAACAATAGAAGAGGAGTTAAGAAGGTCGTACCTGGTTAGCTGAAAATCTATGAAAAATTACCGATTAAGATCTATGTTCAATTTACGCTTCTTAACACGATCGTTATCTGACCAGTTCAACTTGGAAAGAATGGGGTCGATTTTTGGTTCAAAGGCTAGGATTTGGTCAATTAATTCTTCGGCCTTTGTCGCAGTCAGGAAAATATCTTGTACTGATTTGGTGACGAACTCATGTCTTTTGGCTTCCGCAAGAAATACAAACAGGAAATCGAAGAAATGCTCAATGTTAAGTAACCCAATGGGCTTCTGATGAATGTTTAAGTGTGCCTATGATGCTACGGTGAACATTTCTTCAAACGTTCCAAGCCCACCTGGTAATGCAATAAATGCATCCGCAGTATTGATCATTTCGTGGATTTGTTCAGACATACCTGATACAATGCGTTCATCTCCATTTGTTGGTCCAATTAATTGTTCGTCTACCAAAGGTTTTGGAATGATTCCCAAAACATGACCGCCACCTTCCTGAACGGCTTTTGAAATGCTTCCCATCATTCCAAGATTGCCACCGCCATATATTAGGTGCATATTTTTCTCTGATATGACTCTCCCCAATTCCTTTGCAGCCTCAATGAATTCTGGTTTATTACCAGAATTGAATCCACAGAAAACACAAATTCGCTTGACTCGCTGCTGTGAAGTTGCTTCCATTTTCTTTCTCTTATTTGGATATATATCTGGATGTGTCGAAGAAAGAATGTAGAGCTGAATTTATAGAACCTGAAAATGGGTGAGTAATATTAGCACTAGAACCTGCCAAATGACAATTATTAGATGAACGTTAAAATAAATCGTGAAAAATTTAAAAAGTTTAGATCTTGTCAGTGAAAATAAAGGAAATAAAAACAGAAAAGCAAATCAAAGAAATTATTAAGGCAACAGAATTGTGTACGCAATACGCCACTAGCTTAGTATAAATTCATAATGATGCGTCTCAAGAATTAATTCTTTACTCAGCCATCATAAATGAATTAGCTCTATCATTTGTGATTGCCAAACGCCATTCCTTCTGTCTTAAAATGCTCCGTTTGTGCTTTTCCCTACAAAAATAACACACAAAATTAAAAACTCTACAACATGTATACACAGAATATGAAAACAGAAATTACAACAAATTGCATGGGTTGCCTCCCTACTTGATCAAATTTTTACCATATATACCGTTGAATTTTGAGATTCCAAAGAAAATATGGTCTGGCAAGAATCTCTCATACTCTCACCTAAGAGCATTCAACTGTTTAGTCGTTGCACATATATCCAATGAGCTCAGGCAGAAGCTCGGTGCAAGGAATACTCCATGTATATTCCTAGACTATGGAGATGAAGAATTTGGATACATAATATAAGAAGGAAAAGACGGTCGTTAGAATTCGGGATGTAGAGTTTCATGAATACCAAACAATATAAGAAATTGGAAAGCCCACAATATATTCTTCCAGTGCTAAAATAAATCCAGACTCAGCACCATCACAATTGGCCACAAATATGGTACACGATGAAATTACAGAAGCAGAACTAGATGAGGCATATGAGGATGTCGAGCAGGGGGAGACACAGCCTGTTCCATCAGAGATTACAGAAGATAGTGTTGAGTAGGGGGAGCTGCAATCCGCTCCACATATTTGGATGATGACAGACCTTCTGAAAACTAGTTGACCTAAGACAAGAAGATATGTACGAGGCCGGATTCCATCAACTAAATATCCATGGTCCAAATATATTCTGCTTATTGATGAGGGGGGTCGAGAATTTTCCACAAGACAAGAAGACACTGAGGAACAAATGAGTGGAGAAAAATGGCAGTAAAAGAGTATTGTGCAAAGACACAGTGAAATGTGTTTTGCAAAGACACACCGAAGTGTGTTGTGTAGAGACACAATTGATATATCAACAAAGGTGGTAACTCAGGATAAGTTAGAGCTGTGTAAAGACATAGCCGAGATAGTTGTCGGATGACAATCGTTTCGGATGCAGTTGGTGGGGGGAATTGTAGAATCCAGTTTCATTGCACTTCGAAGAACCCTCCAAGACAATTTCCAGTGGAGGATTTTCTTCTCTAAAATTATGGTGTAAGCTTCCAAATTACCTTTATGTGATTTTATTATTTTGCTGAATTTTGAGTCATGTATTCTCCTATAAACAGAGAGCTCATTTGATAGTTCAAACCATCCCCAACAATATCAAGAAGCTCCAAGTAAGAGAGCTTAGTGAGAAGCTCCAAGTAAGAGAGTTTAGAGAGTTGCTCCAAATAAGAGAGCAAGATATTGGAAGCTCCATGTCAAGAGAGCTTGGTAGAGAGTGTAGTTATATGTGATGTTTTTTGTACAAATTTTGTAATACTTGTAAATTCTATTCAAGTAATAATAGATAGTAGGGGTGTGCGCGGGTTGGATTGGGCGGGTAAAGGCTAATATTTCTATCCAATCCGCCACTAGCGGGTTGGGAAAATTCCAATCCGCCACCAACCCACCAAAGTCTAAATCCGGCGGATTGGTTACAAATTTTGGCGGTTTCAACTCAGCGGGTTAGGCGGGTTGGCATTAACAATTTTTTTTTTTAATTATCACAAACTACAATTTGTTATTGATAATCTCAAAATATAACTAATGCACACAAAAAACTAAATGTAGATTTCATTGAATAATCTCAATTCCAACACAAACATAGAGTCAATGAAAAAGAGATATATTTAAAGAATTTTTTGAAGGCCGGTTTTGTTTAGGGAATTGATGATTGATTAGCTGTAAAAATTTATTAAGTGAATTGATTAACTTTAAATACTTAACAATTTCAACTAATATATATATATTTTATGTATGTAAAATTGTTAATTAAGCGGGCGGGTCGGGTTATAGCGGGTTTGTAATTTTTCAATCCGTAACCCAATCCAATCCGCAATTTTGGAGATCTAACCCACCCAACCCAAACCACCTAATTTAATGACCCGCACATGGCGGGCGGGTCGGTTGCGGATTGAACGGGTCGGCGGGTTAAGCGGATATTTTACACACCCCTAATAGATAGTATTTATTTTTCAAAATACTATTCAATCATTAGAGAATCACAACAGTTGAGTGGTATTTTTAATAATTAATTTAATAGGTATTACATATATTGAAATACATTTATTTTTTTACAATCATCGTGACACGGTTATAACCATGTTCCGCCCCGAACTCTCAATGGAGTAAATTTTTTGGCTCATGGTAATAATTAGATACTCAATAATTTCCCTTTTACCATTAAACAAAAAAAAAAAAAAAAAAAAAACAGTTAGAATATGTACAAAAAATGTATATCCAAATTCTTGAAGCCTTGTATCTAAATATATGTCGGCATCTACAAATCTTTTTATGCACTACTGAAATTTCTTTTCTTGAATGGGTTTTGGAGGGAAGTTAAATACAGGGTGGCCTGCAAGAGAACTTCGAAATAAATTTATTGAGACAAAAGGATATGATTATGATCCAGTGCGTATCCATCCGTGCACTGACCGATTCTTCATTACAGATATTACCAACACTACTACTTAAGAGACTAAACGTGGTGCTCTGTCTCCATTTTTTTATTTTTATTTTTTTGAAATTATCATATGTGCACTCAAAAATTGATTATTGTTTGAAAAAATACACAATTTCGAGAAAATATCATTTATGCATCTAAAGTTATTAAAAACTAATAATTACCATCAAAAAAATATAAAAACTTTTATCATATTTCCACCCGAAATTTAATTGATGTACGAAAAAACACATAGTTTTTAGGTGATAAATATTTCTTTTTTTGAGAATTTTGGGTGTACAAATATCAATTTTTCAAAAGTATGTGTTTTTTCGAATATCGGATAATTTTCGGAGTGGATGAATGATAATTTTTCTTTTTTTAATTTAATTTGGATACATTTTAATTTTCTACTTATATTTGGGAAAAGTTAAAAAAAATGTGGTTTGGTTCATTTTTACGAAATCATGGTTATTTTTTTGGTGGTAAAATATTATTATGTGATTTTGTCAATGATTAAAAGTTTTTTTTTTAAAAAAATATGAAATTCATTCATAACAAACATCTCATAGGATGTAAATACACGGCCATATCAGCTCGAATACAATACTTAGAAAAAACCTAAGACTCAAGCCTAGTTAGAATAATGTATGACAAGATAAAACTATATACATTATGTAGTCCCATAACTAATCAAAACTCAGATTCACACCTAATTTTTAGGGGTGTTTATAGGATCGGGTCAACCCGCGACCCGACCCGCGTAGGTTTAAAAAACATTAAAAATTTCCACCTGACCCGAAATTTACGGATTGGACAACGAGTTTGATACTAAAACCTAGCCCTGGGCATTATCGGATCCGGATCGGATCGGATCGGATTCGAATCCGATCTGATAAGCATGGAGATATTTGATTTGAATGGATTCGAATCAAAGATCAAACTCGGTTTGATCTGATCCGAAAAAATCGGATCGAATCGGATCAAACCAATCCGATTCGATCCGATTTTTTGATCGGATCTGTTTGATTCGAACGTTGATCCGAATTCGGTAAATTGTTCGAATTTGAACATATGTCCGAATTTGATTACCGATCCGAATTTGATTACCGATTTGAATTTGATTACCGATCTGAATTTGATAATGATCCGGATAAATTTGATTTGATAAAGAAACTGAATTTGATAAAGGCAAAGCAATCAAAATTGAAAATTCAAAACAGAAAACACAAACACACATTAGCCATTAGGAAATTACTTGTCATGTAGGAAATTAAAATTTAAAACCAATAACTGAAAACTGGAAAAGTAATAACTAATTGTTCATAGGATTCATTTAGCCCCCAACTGTTCATAAAGACATAAACGTAAATATTTCGTGCTCATATGATCATATCCATCCTACTGCCAAGAATCAAGATCCAAAGTCCAAACAAACCTATCCTGCCATGAAGCAAATGAAAATGTCAAAATGATAAGAAACTTATGAGACAAGTCCTGAAAATACCAAATTGCATTGAACTATTAAATCCTAAGAAGATGTATTCAATACGAATAAGCGGTATGATTTTCCGAAGCCTCACCAAATTTATCACAGATGCATTACCCCAAGGAGACTAAGATTCCCATTAATAAGAAAGAATTAGCTACAAACAAATGGCAAATTTAAATTAGTGCAGTTGTTTGAAATGATCTTCTGCAACCCATTTTTTACAACGAAGCAGAATGACACAAATCATTTTGAAAAAAATGAGTTGAAAAAGAGAATAAAGTTTTGCAGATTGCAACATCTATTCATCCCAAGACACACATAATTTATGCTGCACCCATTCAGCTTATCAAAAGTATAAAAATAGCCCCAAGCCCCCAACGGCAACCAGTAAGGCAGTAACCACCAGCAAAATACTATTATGGTATTGGTAAAAATACAAAATTGTTCAACATTAACAATGTCAAAAACCAAAAGCCCCAACCAACAGGTCCAGCAAGCACCACCAATCGGCCAATAGAAATTAAAAAAAAAGAAAAAAAAGAACCTCAACAAGCACATAGCCTCAAAACACTTGCATGCAATTTTCAAGTCCAAACAGACAAACATCAAAAAGGGAGATAGATTCCATGTTATACCAAGAAATTACAAATTCAAAATCAAATCCCTAATATTGATTTTTGTAGGGACGGTCAAAGGGAACTTACTTTCTAGTTTCTTCGAGTTGTCTCGGTGACGGCGACGGCAAAATGAAGAGTGAAGACCGAATCAATGAACAACGAAAGAAGAAGAATAGAATGACGAAGAAAGAGTGAAGATTGTCACTGAAATGAAAAGAATGAATCAATGAACCATAATTAAAATATACAAAACGACGTCGTTTGTGGTACCCCAAAACGACGTCGTTTTGTATATTAATTAAAAAAAAATAAACGATCGGATTGATCCGAAATCCGACAAATCCAGTTGTTGCTGCTCGATCGGATTAATGAATCAAATCCGATACGATTTGATCCGATTTTTTCGGATCAAATCGGATCATATTTGATTTGATCCGATCCGATGCCCACCCCTACTAAAACCCGACCCAACCCCATAATATTTTTATTATTTTTCTAAAAATTTATTTTTTTAAAGATTTTATTATTTTTTTAAAGTTTTTACTATTATTTCATTTGTTTATTACTTTTATTGTATTAAAACTTTATATATATGATAATTTTCGGGACATAAAATAACTAATATTTATATTTCAAAATAATTTATTCATTAAAAAAATTTATTTTTTTGACCGACCCAACCCGCACCCGATCGGGTTTCACCTCCACGTGACCCAACCCGCGACCTGACCTCCGAGTGACCCGATCCGATCGGGTCTCATAAAATTTAAAAAAAACCCGACCCGACCCGACCCGTGAACACCCCTACTAAATCTAATAAAGTCCTAAAGGAATTACAGATTCAACCTTATTTCCAATCCTTCGACGTGAGTCGGTGAATACAAATTTTACAATTAGAAGAGGAAAACACAATATACAGAGTAAACATAAGATCAGTATAACAATAAAATAGAATCATAATAAATCTATGAAAAAATATCTCTTTCACCATCCGATCTATCGGCCAAAGTAGTGCAAATCCTTTATTTTATTGTTGTAAAATCTCATGTACCTGCACAAAGACAGGAACCCATACAAAAAAAAAAAAAAACCAAAATAGATAAAATCTAATTGGATTTACCAACCACCACGTATGGGTGGAAACCAGAAAAATAAACAAAAAAAAAAAAAACCAAAAACAAAGCAAAAGGATAGAGAGGTGGAGAGGACGCACAGAGAAGGAAAATGAGGGGGGAAGAAGAAAAAGACAAGAAAAGGAAAAAAAAAAACACAAAAACAGTAAAGGGAAAAATGACAGGAACCAAGGAGGAAGGAGATAGATAGGGGGTGCGCTCAATCTGGGGTATACATGGTAAAAAAGTCCGGGTCCGGCTCGACCCGGGCCGGGATTCACCCAAAAAGTCCGGGCCTTAAATATTTTAATTTATAAAATATATATATTTATATAATAAATATTTTATATTTATAATTTTTTATAATAAAAAAATCGGGTTCGGGCTTAAAATAAATAATTAAATATGTTTATTTATATAATATATATATTTATATAATATATTTTTTTATAATTTTTTATAATAAAAAATGGGGCCCGGGCCCGGCCTGAGCCCGACCCGTTGCCATCCCTGGGGGAGGAGAAGGAGGATCGGAAGAAGGCAAGACGGTGGATGGGGGTTTCTTATTTGGGCTAAAAAGAGAGGGTTGAAAGGGGGTGGGGGCATAAGGGAAAAAAAGGGGAGTTGAGAAGAGTTAGCCGCCGACCACAACCCATGGTGTGGCCGGCGGCTAGAGAAAAGGGTTGTTAGAACTAAGGTTTATTTAATCGAGAGAGTTGAGAGAAATGTCAGTTACTGCCCCTAATCCTACCTCCCGTCAATGAGTAAAAGTTGATAACACGATTAGTGACTGTTGACATGACATAATGTGAGTTGACATGACATATAGATGATATCTAATACTATGATATATATATATAATATATATATACATGATTATTGATTTGGAAATATCATATTACACTAAGGGTATTACCAATTTTATCAATTTTTTTTATATATGATAAATTCACGGAGTAATTATCTGTCACGAAAAAATCACGGAACAAATGAGTGAACCCTATGTTTTTTCATTTTTTTCTTTTTTTACTTTGCACTTTATATTTTAGTATATACATAATATATATATATATATATATACACACAGTACAAGTTAACCAAGTCACGACAAAGTTCATATCTGAAACATTTCTGATTAGATGGATCGTTTCCCAAGTAAAAGAATATTAAAATGAACCCCAATCAATGGCCAATTTCACTCCTGTTTTTCAAATGTTTCAAGCCGAATTAACAGTTAGTTAATTAATTAAATTAATCATTAGATTGCAAATTGGAAATCTCATTGCACTGTTTTTGCACATTACTTGTTCTAGTTTGTTTGAACATTACAATTAACGCGATGTCTCCTAGTCGTCCTAAATTTTGCATGCAAGTGCGCCATGCAGAACATGTTAAAATGTTACTTTTTACTTTTTTTATAGAGATTTTGATGATACTAAATTTTCGTCTAAAAAATTATTTGTAAGTTTCTTAATTCTAATTTGCTGTCCAAGAAGTAAATTTATATTGTTGCGAAGAGTCTATACACTTATTCAAGTTTATATGATAAGTCTTATCTCAATATTGCTCTCATAAATCCACTCTATTTTTTCAACACAAATGATTGGTGAACAATATTTTTTTTTATACATTTAAAAATTATAATTTTTTTTTTCAAAAAATAATGAAACTATTAAATGCACAAAAAAAAAAAAAAAAAAAATTGTCCTCCATTAAATTATAATATTTAAATATTAAAAAAAATATTGTCATTCGTTTATTGTGATTTTGTTAAACTATATATCATTCCTCTTTTTAAATAATAGAAAACATTTTTTTCGGTGAGTGATGTGTGGATAATATTGTTTCAATCACGTGGTTCAGAAAGCTACTAATTGAGAAGATGAAAAATATGAGACTTAGAAAAGTGGGCGTAAAATGAATTTATTTATTGCCTTAACATATATAGCAAGCATAGGGTAATTTTAGAAAGAAGCTCAAGTACAGACCTCAATAGTCCAAAAAAGTTTTACCCCTATAACATTTCTTGGCTGGCACACTCAAGTAAGAAGCGGTTTGTCTATTCTATACTTGTCTCTCTATTAATTAATTAATTCTTAGCATAAGATTGTATCATTTGTATTTAAAACATGCAAGAAAAAAGTAGCAAAGCTTTGTGTATGTAAAAATGATGAATCACTGAGCAGATAGGTAAGCTTCTAGATTGATGGAAGAAAAAAGTCAATAACAGATGACTTGGTGGGGATCCAAGGAAACAAAATGATCATCCATATCATCTTTTGCATGCAAGTGTTTTTTTTTTTTTTTTTTTTTTCCTTTTTCATTGCCTTTTTTGGGGACATGTGATTCGGCCAAGCCTTAAAGCTTTCTTCTACTACGTTCAAATTTCTCTGTAATGGTGCTTCTGTCTGTGAATCCCAGTCAGTCACGCTCCAATCCCAAGTCTCTCAAACTTTTTTCGGTTGATTTTGAAAATTTGAACGTTAAGCATATAATAATAAGATATGGAGTATTATCATCCATGGATACTGGGCCAGGCTTTGGATTAATTTTGAGTGTGAGTACTACCAGCCCAATGGAGTCCATTAAGCAGTCCTTATTATATCTTATTTTCAATAGTTCAATCACTCACATTTGTTCTGAATTGTTAGATATGCGATATGATGAAGATTGTGAATGATGTTGCAATTCAGTTTAATCCTAGAGCTTGTAATGGGGCGGCTCATGCTTTAGCTAAATTGACTTGTAACTACCAAATTCAGGGTTTTTGGAAGGTGAACATCTCATCTATTACAGTTTGTACTTTAACTGGTTTGATATAATAGTTTTTCCAGTTTCCTGACAAAAAAAAAAAAAAAAAAATCACTCACATTTGTTAATTTTTAATTAAAAAAACAAATAATATGATTTTACTCTTCTTTACAAAGGAGCCCAGGGTTGTTTGTTTAGAAAGCTGGTGGGGGCATTACTTACCATTTCTTTACATTCACATGGAGGGTCACCTTTGTTTAAAGGCTCTTTTTTTTTTCCTTCTTTTTGGCACTTTCGGACTAAAGATAACTTCTTATATAAAAAATAAATAAGATAAAAATAAAAACATATTTACTTTTGACGCAATGAAGGAAAAACATGACATAACTTTTAAGGTTTGAGTCACCTTGTGTTGGTCCGTACGGTGGGAACAGTACATTCAGAAATTTTTCCAATTACGTTCGATATGAATTTGAAATCTATAATTGCCTTTCATCATGTGTAAATTGTTTCTAGTGATGTAATTGCCGTCCTATTTTTACAAATAGTACTGTTGACGGCTGATTTTGGTCCCAGGGCAATATGGGAATATTACTCCCGAGACAATCATCCCTCAATAGTGAATTTGTTTGGTTATGGGGGACCAAAAGCAAACTTAGCAAAAGACAGATAAATACACCAATCGACAAAGAGATTTAACGTGGTTCGGCGGATCTTGGTCCGACCTACGTCCACGGGCACAAAACGGATGATACTTTTATTACTGAGATATGCTTCTCTGATATCTCTCGAGTTTACAAGTCTGATCGTAATGATCTTGATATTGATTCTCCTCTCCACCCTCAATGCTCCCCCCTTCCTATTTATAATAGTGTAGAAATCATATTCCTTCTCCTACAAGAATTTCCTAGTTGAAACAATTTTCTTTTCCCATAAGGATTCCTAATCAAAACTACATTTACTTCCCATACCCTATTAGAAAAGGATAACTTATCTCCTTACCCCATAAGAATATGATAACTTATCCCCTTACCTCATAAGAATAGGATAACTTATCTCTGGAGCATATCTCCCTATCTGGTCGGTCTTCATGAGGTCGGTCATGATATTCTTTTGAGCTGAGGATGCTGATGTCGATCTGTTAATACCAGGTCATCCGATATTTAAGTGGTCGGGTCGGTATTAGTGGTCTCGATCGAGAATGTAATTACATTTTTACCCCCTGCCGTGCTGCTTAAATATCATAGTGCTTAAAAACACCATCAACATTTATCCCCTAGTTCTCGGTAACAACGAGTTTGCGAGTTGATGCCGGGAACTATAAAAAAAGATGGTGTGCCGATGAATCCGTCGGTGGTCACTCCAGGAACCGCAGAGAAAAATGCCTTGACTGCAAATCTGGTCCTTCCTGCCACCTTCATGTGCTCAGTCAACGAGGATCCCGATATCTACCCGTGGAGAAAATGCTTTGCCCTTATGCTGATGACGATCGACTCGGTGGGACGTAACCTGACCCCGAGCTGAGAAGAGCATTTGGCTCTGGGGGAATGTCACCTCCCCAGACCAATAGAGGGCCGACCAAGGGGGAGATGCTCTGATCCCATGCCGATGATAAGTCTCTCGGTGGGACGTATCCCGACCCCGAGCTGAAGAAATACATGGCTCTGGGGGAATATTACATCCCCAGTCCAAAGAGCTGATTCGGTGGGACGTAAATCGACCCCGAGCTAAAAGAAAGGCTTGGCTCTGGGGGAATATTACATCCCCAGTCCAAAGAAGCTGACTCGGTGGGACGTAACCCGACCCCGAGCTAAAAGAAAGACTTGGCTCTGGGGGAATGTTACATCCCCAGTCCAAAGAAGCCGACTCGGTGGGACGTAACCCGACCCCGAGCTAAAAGAAAGACTTGGCTCTGGGGGAATGTTACATCCCCAGTCCAAAGAAGCCGACTCGGTGGGACGTAACCCGACCCCGAGCTGAATAAACCATAAGGCCTCGACGGAACGAAATCCAGCCCCGAGCCGAATAAACAAGCGGCCTCGGCGGAACGAAATCCAGCCCCGAGCCGAATAAACAAGTGGCCTCGGCGGAACGAAATCCAGCCCCGAGCCGAAACAAACATCGATCTCGGCGGTACAAGAGCAGACCCGAGCCGGAAAGAAACATCGGTCTCAGCGGTACAAGAGGAGACCCGAGCTGGAAAGAGACATCGGTCTCGGCGGTACAAGAGCAGACCCGAGCCGGAAAGAGACATCGGTCTCGGCGGTAACAAGAGCAGACCCGAGCCGGAAAGAGACATCGGTCCTCGGCGGTACAAGAGCAGACCCGAGCCGGAAAGAGACATCGGTCTCGGCGGTACAAGAGCAGACCCGAGCCGGAAAGAGACATCGGAAAAAAACATCGGTCTCGGCGGTACAAGAGCAGACCCGAGCCGTAAAACATATATCAACAAAACGGACTCGGCGGTACAAGAGCAGACCCGAGCCGTAAAACAAATATCAAAATCATTGTGTGGGCCATAACAAACAAGCATAATCAAATGTCAACCTAAGACAGAAGAAGTCTTACTCACATTTTTGGGATCTGTTGTCTTTCTTGCAACTCTATAAGGGTTACTACAAACAAGACTCTTCTTAATACATCATCTCAGCATTCCAGGCATCCGACCGGATGACTTCCTCTATCAACTTTGGTCGACCTCAAAAACCGAATGGTCTATGTACACACTGAGATAGCCTTCTTTCACCAAGTCTTCCACCTGCTCCCGCAGGTCTCTGCACCCATTTGTGGCATGTCCCCTTACGTTATGGTAGATACAGTAAGCCCTACTATTTCCCTCCTCAATCGGGAACCTCCTCAAATTAGGTTCGGCCAACATACCTTTATTCTGGATTTCCCGAACTATTTGGGCCATAGGTTTGTTCAGGGGGGTGTATACTGTCCTCCCCGCGACACGGTTGACTTGGACATATGACTTTATCTCTTGAACATGACTACTCGGAGGTGTCGGTCTGAGTTTCTTCTGCTCCGGAACTGGTCTCCTCAAATTTCTGATCGAATCCCACTGATTGTCTGACCTGAGTATCTTAGCCTTTCGGGTGCCTACTCTACGGGCAATCTTTTTCTCATATTTTCTTCTGTTTTCTCCATCCAATCCGCTGTTAAACTCCCTGACGACCGGTGATTTCCACCTTCCGCCATTGTCTTACTACGCGAGCTGTTTTTTATTGGAATCCCCACAGACGGCGCCAACTATTGACGGCGGATTTTGGTCCCAGAGCAATATGGGAATATTACTCCCGATGCAATCCTCCCTCAATAGTGAATTGTTTGGTTATGGGGGACCAAAAGCAAATTTAACAAAAGACAGATAAATGCACCAATTAACAATGAGATTTAACGTGGTTTGGCGGATCTTGGTCCGACCTACGTCCACGGGCGCAAAAAGGATGATACTTTTATTACTCAAACACGCTTCTCAGCTCTGCTTATTGTTTTTACAAGTCTGATCTTAATGATTCTGATACCAACTCTCAACTTTCAACTTGTTACCCTTATGCATACTCTACCATCTTATTTATAATAGTGTAGAAATCAGATTCCTTCTCCTACAAGAATTTCCTAGTTGAAACTATTCATTTTTCCCATAAGGATTCCTAGTCAAAACTATTCCCTTTTCCCATAAGGATTCCTAATCAAAACTACCTTTACTTTCTTTATCATACTAGGACTCTGTCTTACCAGTTTTCCCTATGAAAATAGGATAACTTGTCGTCTTATCCGCAAGAATAGGGTGTCATCTCCTGGAGCATATCTCGCTATCTGGTCGGTCTTCATGAGGTCGGTCATGATGGTCCTTTGAACTGAGAATGCTGCCGCCGATCTGATAATGCCCGGTCATCCGAACCGAAGTGGTCGGTCACCTATCATCAAGTGCTTGGTCTCTACCTGTTGTGGTCGGGTCGACATTAATGATCTTGACCGAGAAAGGAATTACCCTTTTACCCTTGTCGTGCTCCTTAAATATCATAGTGCTTAAAAAACACCATCAACATCTATCCCCTAGTTCTCGGTAACAACGAGTTTGCGAGTTGATGCCGGGAACTATAAAAAAAGATGGTGTGCCGATGAATCCGTCGGTGGTCACTCCCGGAACCGCAGAGAAAAATGTCTTGGCTGTAAATCTGGTCTTTCCTGCCACCTTCATGTGCTCAGTCAACGAGGATCCCGATATCTACCCGTGGAGCAAATGATTTGCCCTTATGCTGATGACGATCGACTCGGTAGGACGTAACCCGACCCCGAGCTGAGAAGAACATTTAGTTCTGGGGGAATGTCACATCCCCAGACTAATAGAGGACGGCTCGGTGGGACGTAACCCGACCCCGAGCTAAAAGAAAGACTTGGCTCTGGGGGAATGTTACATCCCCAGTCCAAAGAAGCCGACTCGGCAGGACGTAACCCGACCCCGAGCTCAAAGAAAGACTTGGCTCTGGGGGAATGTTACATCCCCAGTCCAAAGAAGCCGACTCGGTGGGACGTAACCCGATCCCGAGCTGAAAGAACATTTGACTCTGGGGGAATGTCACAACCCCAGACCAATAGAGCCGACTCGGTGGGACGTAACCCGACCCCGAGCTGAAAGAAAGACTTGGCTTTGGGGGAATGTTACATCCCCAGACCAAAGAAGCTGACTCGGTGGGACGTAACCCGACCCCGAGCTGAAAGAAAGACTTGGCTCTGGGGGAATGTTACATCCCCAGTCCAAAGAAGCCGACTCGGCGGGACGTAACCCGACCCCGAGCTGAAAGAAAGACTTGGCTCTGGGGGAATGTTACATCCCCAGTCCAAAGAAGCCGACTCGGTTGGACGTAACCCGACCCCGAGCTGAAAGAAAGACTTGGCTCTGGGGGAATGTTACATCCCCAGTCCAAAGAAGCCGGCTCGGTGGGACGTAACCCGACCCCGAGCTGAAAGAAAGACTTGGCTCTGGGGGAATGTTACATCCCCAGTCCAAAGAAACTGACTCGGTGGGACGTAACCCGACCCCGAGCTGAAAGAAAGACTTGGTTCTGGGGGAATGTTACATCCCCAGTCCAAAGAAGCCGACTCGGTGGGACGTAACCCGACCCCGAGCTGAATAAAGACTTGGCTCTGGGGGAATATTACATCCCCAGTCCAAAGAAGCCGACTCGGTGGGACGTAACCCGACCCCGAGCTGAAAGAAAGACTTGGCTCTGGGGGAATATTACATCCCCAGTCCAAAAAAGCTGACTCGGTGGGACGTAACCCGACCCCGAGCTGAAAAAAAAGACTTGGCTATGGGGGAATGTTACATCCCCAGTCCAAAGAAACCGACTTGGTGGGATGTAACCCGACCCCGAGCTGAATAAACCATAAGGCCTCGACGGAACGAAATCCAACCCCGAGCCGAATAACCAAGCGGCATCGACGGAACGAAATCCATCCCCGAGCCGAATAAACAAGTGGCCTCGGTGGAACGAAATCCAGCCCCGAGCCGAAAAGAAACATCGGTCTCGGCGGTACAAGAGCAGACCCGAGCCGGAAAGAAACATCGGTCTCGGCGGTACAAGAGCAGACCCGAACCGGAAAGAAACATAGGTCTCGGCGGTACAAGAGCAGACCCGAGCCGGAAAGAAACATCGGTCTCGGCGGTACAAGAGCAGAACCGAGCCGGAAAGAAACATCGGTCTCGACGGTACAAGAGCAGACCCGAGCCGGAAAAAAACATCGGTCTCGGCGGTATAATAGCAGACCCGAGCCGGAAAGAAACATCGGTCTCGGCGGTACAAGAGCAGACCCGAGCCGGAAAAAAAAATATCAAAACCATTATGTGGGCCATAACAAACAAGCATAATCAAATGTCAGCATAAGACAGAAGAGGTCTTACTCAAATTTTGGGATCCATTGTCTTTCTTGCAACTCTACAAGGGTCACCACAAGCAACGCTCTTCTTAATACATCCTCTATGCATCTCAGCTTTCCACGCATCCGACCGGATGACTTCCGCTATCAACTTTGGTCGACCTCAAAAACCGAAAGGTCTATATACACACTGAGATAGCCTTTTTTCACCAAGTCTTCCACTTGCTCCCGCAGGTCTCTGCACCTATTCGGGCATGTCCCCTTACGTTATGGTAGATACAGTAAGCCCTATTATTTCCCTCCTCAATCGGGAACCTCTTCAAATTAGGCTCGGCCAACAGACCTTTATCTTGGATTTCCCGAACTATCTGGGCCATAGGTTTGTTCAGGGGGGTGTATAATGTCCTCCCCGCGACACGGTTGACTTGGACATGTGACTTTATCTCTTTAGCATGACTACTCGGAGGTGTCAGTCTGAGTTTCTTCTGCTCCGGGGTTGGTCTCCTCAAATTTCTGATTGAATCCCACTGATTGTCTGACCTGAGTATCTTAGTCTTTCGGGTGTCTATTCCACGGGCAATCTTTTTCTCCTCCTCTATTAAGATAAACTTCCAGGCCAACTCCAAGGCAGTGGCATAATCCGATACGTCTTGAATCCTCAGGTGAGTCCACAACTTCCCGACCTTCAGACCTCCCTTGAGACTTTCCAGCGCTTCGGATGACTCGTACGCTCCGACCTCGAGCACCAAATTGTGGTACCTTTCAATAAAATTCCTCAGGGGCTCATCATCACTCTGCTTCATCAGTCTCAATTCTCCCACCATTTTCTTCGGGACGCATGCCCCTTTGAAGTGCTGAACAAATGACTTCCTGAGTAGCGCGAAGCTTCCGATGCTCCCTGGGGCTAGACTTCTGAACCACAGAATGGCAGATCCTCCCAAGGTTATGGGGAAAACTTTGCAAACGGCATCCCCTACTACTCCTTGGACCTCCATTAATAGGACAAAACTTTCAATATGGGACTTTAGATCTGAATGGCCTTTGTAGGGCGTCATGGATGATATGTTGAAACGTCTTGGGAATTTTGCCGACCTTATTTCTTCTATGAAGGGAAATTCAACCTCGTCGTCCCGAGCATCTGTTGTATCAGTTTTGGGGCATACTCCCCATTTGGCTAGCTCCTCCCGTAACCAAGATTTCATGCTGCTGTCTTTGGTTCCATGCCGCCTCCTACGGTTTCCTCTCTTTCTGTTGTCTTGGGCGTGGTGCTTCTCAGGCTTGGTATCTTCTCGTACTTTTTCGTCATATTGTTTCCCTCTTCTCCGGGTATCGTGAGGGCCATCATAGGAGGAGTCTGGTGACGATTTGTCATCATCTTCCTCCCACATGTCCTCGGTCTGGGAATCTCTCTGCACCACCACAGATCTTACCCTGCAGGGGCCCCTCTTCTGGGGTCTGTCGTCCTCACTTGTATCAACAATTCTTTTCCTTTTGCTGTTTCGTTCCTTCGTCGGCTAGTCCCGGTCTCGAATTTTTCCATTGTGTGCTCCTTCTATCTTTTCTAATCGGTCTACTATGGTTTTTAGTAGAGTTTGGTTTTCCTCCCTTTCTTTCCTTAGGTTCTCCTCGATCTTCTCCATCCAATCTGTAGCCGAGCTCCCTGACGACCGGTGATTTCCACCTTCCGCCATTGTCTTACTACGCGAGCTGTTTTTTATTGGAATCCCCACAGACGGCGCCAACTGTTGACGGCTGATTTTGGTCCCAGGGCAATATGGGAATATTACTCCCGAGACAATCATCCCTCAATAGTGAATTTGTTTGGTTATGGGGGACCAAAAGCAAACTTAGCAAAAGACAGATAAATACACCAATCGACAAAGAGATTTAACGTGGTTCGGCGGATCTTGGTCCGACCTACGTCCACGGGCACAAAACGGATGATACTTTTATTACTGAGATATGCTTCTCTGATATCTCTCGAGTTTACAAGTCTGATCGTAATGATCTTGATATTGATTCTCCTCTCCACCCTCAATGCTCCCCCCTTCCTATTTATAATAGTGTAGAAATCATATTCCTTCTCCTACAAGAATTTCCTAGTTGAAACAATTTTCTTTTCCCATAAGGATTCCTAATCAAAACTACATTTACTTCCCATACCCTATTAGAAAAGGATAACTTATCTCCTTACCCCATAAGAATATGATAACTTATCCCCTTACCTCATAAGAATATGATAACTTATCTCTGGAGCATATCTCCCTATCTGGTCGGTCTTTATGAGGTCGGTCATGATATTCTTTTGAGCTGAGGATGCTGATGTCGATCTGTTAATACCAGGTCATCCGATATTTAAGTGGTCGGGTCGGTATTAGTGGTCTCGATCGAGAATGTAATTACATTTTTACCCCCTGTCGTGCTGCTTAAATATCATAGTGCTTAAAAACACCATCAACAAGTACTTTCCGAAAAGGCTTCGAAACACCGAATGGTATGGGCTGTTGGTTGAATAAATGGGCTACCGTGAGGAACTACTAGTTGTTTGTTTTTTTTTTTAGATTTTAAGCCCGTAGCAAACATGAGACTTTATTAAGCTACCACAAGCCCGTCTCTATTAGGCTATGTATCAAATTTTTCTTATTCGCTGGAGTGGAGGGGGTGGTATATCATGTGTGGGGCTCGCCTGCTGTGAGAGAGATGATATATACATCCGGCACATGATATAATTTTCGGGAGTGGAGAGGCTTATGCTTTGGAATTGCAGCCATTCCTTCTTTTTATTTTGGCATTTGCAAAAAAAAAAATGTCTCAATAATTAAAAATATATATATTCTGAAAACATATCAAGTTAATTTTAAAAGGAGAGTGTATTAAATAAATTGTATTAGACTTACAGGCCCAATTATATATTAAGCCCAAACAACTAGCAATTGGGTTAGATTCGTAAAAGGGAGGCAAGGCTACAAGATTTAACATTTACTCTCTTTCAAATGCATGTTGGACAACGTTCACAATTCACAATTCGATTCACTAATTGCCGGATAATACCCACACAAAAGTTGATGTTCGGAGAATATGTATGTTTATAAATGCACCGAGGATAAAAAACAAATTATGTAAAATATTATGCACATAAAAAAAAATTATTATTATTATTATTATTATTATTATTATTATTATATTATTATTATTATTAAATATACAAAACTCATCTCTTAAATTCTACCAAATATTATTAAAAATCATTCATTTATAATTAAAAAATGACTAAATAATTAAAGAATGTTTAATTAAGTCAAAATGAAGAGAGACTAAGAGTGGTAACGGTGGTCGGGCCAGACTTTTTAAAAATAATAAATTTTATTTTTAAATTTTTTAAAACTTAAAAAAAAAGTGTTAATGTTTTTAATTTTTTTTTTATTAGACCTTAAAAATTTAGTTATAAATATATGTATTTATAATTAAAAATTAATTTATGTAATAAAAAATATATAATTTTGCCTATAAAAATCATGCCTTGTCCGGGCTCGGACATTTTTGCCTAAGCCTGGAAACTAAAATTTTACCGTCGAATTTTTCTACCATCCCTAATTGAGATCATCTAGATACAGTGAGAAATTTTTATCATTATTGAAGAAAATATAATCAATTAAGGATAGTCTAGGTATTATTCTTGTAATAATTCTTTGAAATTGAAACATATTCTCACATTTTTAATCGTTTTAATGGAAATATTTTTTCTACACAATCATCGATCAAAGAATTAAGTGTTTAAAAATTTGATTGTCAGGTCATGGAACGTGCACTTTTTGTAAGAGTCTGGGACAGCGGGGGATTTTATCTGCTCCACTTAAATCTGAGTCAGGTGGTGGTGGTAAGGTTTCCAACGTTTAAGAAAAAAAAAACTCTAAAAAAAATATTGAAAAATAAAAAATAGATTAAAAATTGAAATTGGACGATATTTGTGAAATCGGAAATTATAAGTCGGTCGATTGATCGGTCAAAATCACTTAAAAATTGGTGTCAATTTAAAATGGTCAAAATCAATTGGATCAAATCACTATGGCAATTAATAACCGCTTAGATAGCATAACTTCACTCCCATTTTCTTATTTGATTTGTTGGTATGTGTTTGCACAATTTTTTGTCAAAGAGCGTGTAAGGTTCAAACCTCCTGAGACAAAGTCCCAGCAAGGGGTGTTGATTTTAGTGAGTAAGGCTCCAATGGGCGCAAGCACACGAATTACAGTCCTAGGGTTACAAAGCTAAGAAATTAAAGTAAAATGCTCATTTTGAGTCTTCATTTTTCGGTCCTTTTTTTCTCTTCTCATGCGTGAACCTTTTATAGTGAAGCTTGGTTAACTACTCGGACGGTTTCGGTCCACGATCTTCTATGTTTCATGCTTGCAACTGCTGGATCACGCACCTAACCACTATGTTAACCGTGCTAACTACCGGAATGTGGGGGGTTACCGTCAACTGCCAAACTGTGCGTGATGAACTGTCAGGTTGTGGGTAGTTACTGCCTAACTACTAGATCGTGGGATCAATTGCAACGCGTGGTAGTCGTCCTGACTGCTTTTCCTTTGTCGTCCTGATTGCAAACCGCCTTGTAATACATGTTTGTCCTAATTGATTTTCACCTCTTGACATGTATCTTCATCTAGCCTCTCACTAACTAGTTCGTTCTAGGGCAATTTTCTTCGCCAACAATTGTCCCCCAAATTCGCCTTGATTTATTTGGAAGATGAAATCGAGGCGATTTTCACAGCTTAGATGAAGTTAGGGCAGCACTATTGGCCGTATGTTGGCTTCGGCCCGCTGTTGTTCGCCCTATCTCTTATTGTCATTTGCGTGTACCATGAGTCGTCCTTTATATTTCCCTATGTGAATCCATCATTTCCTTAATAAATGCGCGATGTTACTAACATGTCTTGTCGAAAGGTTATCATGGCGCCAATTAATACGCCATTTTTGGAGTCACTCCAACATCAAATCATGTCAAATGTCGCCCTTCGTTTCCCACTCTTTTTCCTTTCCCCAAATTAGGCAGTGACACCTGTCATAGCGCGAGCTTTTCACCTTTGCTATATAAGAGCTTGGCTTGTTCTTGTTGGGGTTGGTGCTCAGAGCGCCAATTCCCGGTTGTATTTCGTTATGAATACTTCTGTAAAACGTTATTATTATGAATAATATATACAGTTTCTATAATATAATGTATCTTTTAATATGGTAAAGACGTAATAACCTTAGAATGACTAGTCATGGTGCTGTTGCAAAAGCGTCGCAACTGACATTGAGTTGTGTCATGACGTTGTCATTCTCAGACAGTTCATGGTCAAGGTTTACACTACTTGGTCAGTATAGTAAACCCGTTGAGACAGGTACATGTCGTATACTAGAATATATGATTCCAATGGTTTCTCAATGAACCATAAGTCTTGGAGACTAGTATAGACGTGTAGGTGTTTATAGCGGATAAACACTGAACGACTCACCAAAGATTCTTAATGGACGGTACACCAACGTCAATAAGAATCTTATCGGGTTGAGTAGCACTTGTGATTCTTCGACTTGAGATACCACTGTGGGCACATGAGACATCTTCCACACTTAGATGGCAGTCACGTCACCGATCTATTTAGATCAGACCTTCGCATGTTAGTTGGGTGTGGATAGATCCTCAGGATGTCTTGTGTGTATCGAGATAGGATCCGTCAGTTCTGTGTATCAGAACATAGGTAGTCCATATGATTAGCAATCAGATAAAAACCATGGGCCCGTGGTACAATTTAGAAGTTAGTTCTAAATGTTCTTTTTGAGATTGCTAATAGAGACGTCGACGACATAATCCCTATAGAGATTTGACGTTTACATCTATATCTCTAGGATATATCTGGATACCTGTGACGGAGGAATTATACATTTGCCATGACATCGACCTGTATGATTCAGCGAGTTTATCCGTGATCGTCATAATTTACGGGTGGATAAATTATGGACACGAAATTGGATTTCGTGACGAATATGTCTGAATCTAGAGAGTCTCATTAATGAAATATACTCGTAGAGCACTATGGCAATATTTATAAATAATATTGATTATTTATAAAGTCGTTTAAAGGTTAAAGGTTAAACGCAAAACACAAGTGTAGGGACCCGATAGTCATTTCCTTAATTTTTGTGTATTTGTATTTAATATAAGATTAATTCAAATACACATTAATTAATTGTCAAATTGAGATATTTGACTAATATCATAAATATATATGTATTTGATATTTATTGTAAATATAATACATATATTAATATATTTATATTTAATTAATTAATTGTTAAATGATTAAATTAATTAAAGTATGAATATTTTAGGTTATGATTTTTTATTTATGACTTAGTTGCAATTGTTGACTTATTTTAATTAGTCATTAAAGTGTAATGATCATTTAATCAAGTTGGCAAGTTGCATTTTAAAGAAATGAAAAAAAAAATATCTAGATATTTTATTACCAAATTTTCGGCCAAGGCTAAATTTTTTGGTATATATTGTTTTGTTTTCTTTTAGGGTTTCATAACCTTGAAACACTTATCAAATACTCCATTAAAAAGAAAACAAAGAAGCTTGAAGAAAGAAAAGGAAAACAAGGAAAAGCTTGGATTTTAGTAAGTTTTTCCAACTTTCTATTAGAGAGGAAAATGTTCCTTGAGTTCTAGGCTTCATGCTATGAGTTTATTTTGTTTTTATATTCTTTATTCTTTTTATTTTTGGAAGATGGAAGATTTGAAATGTGTTGAGCATGTATAAAAATCAAAGGATGTTTCTAATATTTTAATAAGCATACTTTTGATAGTTTGAGAAACTTGTTGCTAATCTAGAGTTATTGACCCACTTTTAAATGACCTAGATTTGTTCTATAGTTGTTTCATTGTGGTGAGGCTTGATTGTAATGGAAGAAACATGATTGAAGTATTGGATTTAACCAATTTGGTCTAATTTGTCCAATTTGATGAAATTGAAAAATTAGGATTTAAGACCACTTCCAAATTTGGGTCTTTTCATTTATGTTGTGTATTTGGATGTGTATATGATACATATAAAATTTTATGTTGATTGGATTTCATCTTGATGTGTTTTGAACATGGAAAGTGCAAAATACACATTATGCTCCATTTGGAGGCTCTCGGCCATGATGATGATTTTTGGGGTTTCATGCTGCAATTTATTTTTTAATGTGTAGGACATGTTAAATTCATATTTGTAATGATTTAGAATCATCCAAAATCATTTCGAACAAATTCGGATTAATATGAACAAAATGTAATGTTTAGGGGTAATTCGGTAATTACACAAAAATATGATTTGTTGTGTAAAATTTCATAATTTTATAATTGGATAATTAAATAAATATGTTTATTTAATTAATCCGAGAAAAAAATTTTGAAATTGGAAAATTTTGATTTTCCACTGTTCCGCTGCGTTACCGGATTTCCGCTATAAAACCCCATCAAAATGGTATCAGAGCGAGTCTGATTCTAGACCCCCTAATATGATTAGCCCTTTAAATTCAATGTTTAATCATGTTTTCATAACTTTATACATGCATGTTTTAATCTAATTTGATTAGATTTATGGTGTATGACACCGAGCGGAAAATCCATAATTAATAAGGTTTAAATGTAATTATGTATTTGATGCATGTTATGTGGTCCGTCTTGTCAATACGGTTTATGAATATTTCTCTGTGACTACATCCGAGACTGTGCCTCTGCTATGAGGGTGTAGCCGATAAAGATTTATTTATACCGGATGTATATAAGATACTAGATAAATTCAAGCGAAAGCGGAATCCTGAACGTGCCCCAGCTGTCAGGGTTACGTAAGTAACTTGAGTTTATCATTGACGAGTTTAACCTTGGTATGTCTCCTTGTGGGCCTGCCTTAGCAGCGACAACGAGAAACGACTAGGACCGGAAACCGAGGAGTCACTAGTGAGTGATTGACAAATGAGTTGTCTACCTGATGAATATACGTAGGCGAGACCGTGCCTCTGCTGTGAGCTGAAATATATTCACGGGATCCACTTTTCACTATTTCTATTTAATTTAATTATTAAATCTTTGTATTATGTTTGGGGATTACAGTATTGCATGATTTAGTGAGAGAGGCATTTTTAGATTAAAAAATCCATGATCTAGTTTATGTTTTTGATATTATATGAAACTGTTTTATTTCTGCTAATCGTTTTTCGTAATCTAAATGATATATTTGCGATGGCGGCACCATCCACTAATCAGTTTGCACGTATGCTTGATGCGAACAAACTCAAAGGCGCTGATAACTTCACCGATTGGGAATTGGATTTGAGGATTGTCCTCGACTCCGAGAAGTTGGGATATGTTCTCGAGTGTCCATTGCCCATTGCTGTGGCAGAGGATGCTACACCAGAAGAACGCGGAGTCTTCCAAGCTTGGAAGGATGATGATTTAAAAGTTAAATCATACATCTTAAGTTCGCTTTCACCGGGGCTCAAGAAATAATACTATGGCATGTCAGATGCGTATAGTATGATGACTCGATTAAGATAATCGTTTGAGAACCAAGAACAAGTTATTGTTCATAAGGTCGCAATGGAATTGTTCCATGCGCGGTTGGATGAGGGGCAAGCTTTTAGTCCACATGTTCTTCAGATGATCGATTTGATCGATCAACTGAGGCAACATAATCTCATTCTGAATGACATTCTCGGTATGAGTGTCATTCTTGGTTCGCTCCCAGCTTCTTATTGCCAGTTCGTGATGTACTTCAACATGAACGGGATTATCTGTACCTACCAAGAGCTGCATAGGATGTTGCTCACGACGGAAGATGACCTCAAGAAGGGAGTACCGACTCGCCCTCCAAGACCTACTTCACTTTCTGCTTCTTCCCAGACTTAGTCAAAGGGAAAGAAGAAGAAATGGAAGAAGAAAAAGGGCCTCGGTCCTCAACCACAGGCAAAGATAGCAAAGCCCAAGAGGGCTTCTAAAGACAAATGCCATCACTGCAGCAAAGTCGGGCACTGGAAAATGAACTGTCATGACTACATTGCCCAGCTGAGGAGGGAGAGAGCATCGACATCATGTAGATTTATTTTTCCAGTTATTGATATATCTTTGGCTTGTGAAGCTGTTACATCCACCTGGATTTTAGATTCTGCTTGTCCCATTCACATTTGTAATTCGTTGCAGGTGCTGAAGGAAAGTAGGAAACTAAAGCCTGGAGAGATGCAGTTGCGGTTCGGGAGTGGAGACTCACTGGATGCAGTTGCAGTGGGAGTATGCGAGATCCATTTGCTGAAAGGGACACTTTTGTTAATGATTGTTATTTTGTACCTGGATGTGTAGCTAATATTATATCACTTTTTGTATTGGATAGAGAAGGCTTTCGTATTAATATTAAGAACTGTTCTTTGTATTTGTATGATAAATGTAATATTCAGATCCTTTATTGTCCAAATAAGCATGGTCATTATACATTGCAAACTTCAAAAGATATTTTAAACACTGGAATTAATAAATGTAGTTTACCTGTAATTAATAATACTGAACTTTGACATATGCGGCTGGGTCACATAGGCGTTAAACGCCTTACCCAATTGGTTAGGAATGGTTTGATACCAGATCTTACCATTGAATCCTATCAAACTTGTGAATCGTGTATTCAGGGTAAGATGACCAAAGCCCCATTTTCTAGTGTTGTACACCGCGCCACTAACTTACTGGAACTCGTACATTCTGATGTATGTGGTCCACTAAGTCAGACTGCTCACAGTGGTTATTCGTACTTCGTTACCTTTACCGATGATCTGTCACGGTACGGTTATGTCTATTTGATGCGACATAAATCAAAAACCTTTGAAAAGTTCAAGGAGTTCCGAAATGAAGTAGAAAAACAAAATGACCAATATATTAAATGCCTTCGATCTGATCGAGGCGGTGAATATATGAGTGGTGAGTTCATGGATTATATGAAGGAGAATGGGATTCTCGCTCAATATACTCCTTCAGGTACTCCACAGCACAATAGAGTGTCTGAGAGGAGAAATCAGACTTTATTGGATATGGTCCGATTAATGTTGAGTTTCACAGATTTTCCCTATTACTTATGGATGTGGGAACACAGGGAACTGGGCGACGCATGCTGTTCTGGGCTCACGGCCCGGTCGGGAGTACGGAATAGCCACGGGGACTAAACCGGAGATAATGGAGTCGCCACCCGGTGTGAACCGGGAAAATGAAATTTAAAGCCGCACTCACCCCTCGCAAGGGAAGACCTCAAACCGTTGGGTTCGGAATGGTCCCTTACTTATGTCACTTGTAATGAAAGGATTTGTGTAATAATTAATCAAGCTTGAGTAACATTATTTTCCAAGAGTATCATGCTTCTAAATCCATATGCGCAAAAATAAAACTTACACCTAAATTTGCATATAGGGCACATCTAGATGATCATGCTGAAAGTACATCAAAAGCAACGAACATACGCTTCACATTGGGTATCATGGCACAGCAACACAAGCACACAGAACACCACCATTCATGGAAACAAAAGAAAGAAGCGAATACTAACATGAAATAGAAAAACATAAAGAGACGATTAAATCATGAGATATAAATGATTTCCATATATAAACAAATACCATCATGACATGTCCCTGCCAAATAAAAGAGTCAACTAAGTACATAATGCAAAAAGACGCTTAGGGATGCAATTAGGCATTAAAGTGAGCATGCTATGACGTGGTGCAAAAGAAGATAGATATAGACACAGACGCACATGTGATGAAAATGACTCAATTCAGTGTATTCGCGTTCGTGTAGCGTTCGTAAACGCCGTTCGAACGGTAGACAGAAGGTTCGCGTCCGTATAGCGTTTGATAACGTGTTCGAACGGGACCAGACAGAAAACATGCGTTCGTGCGGCGTTTCGGAACGCGTTCGAACGGGTGGTTATAGCAGTGACCTCCAAATGCAGTAAACAACATGACACATACATGAACCGATGAATATATGAGTTTCTCGTACATAATAACAACGATTAAGGGGCGCGACAAATCATTGTAGCAAAGGTAGCTTTCAAGCATTTTCACCCTCAAAGTGGAGGACCCTTAATCTCACTTGATAAGCCCATGCGCAATGCAATATGATGCATGAATTTTCAAAAAGACGTTATGAAGCGAATAACTAAATAAAATAGGCGCGGCAAAGTACTGCCGTGTAAGGTGGCCTTTTAGGCTCTTTGTCTCTCAAAGAGAGGACCTTTAGACCAACATACTCCCATGCGCAATGTGATATGATGCATGGTCATGTAAGAAGACGTCATACTAAACAACAAAATAAAGGGGCGCGACGAAGTACTGCCGTAAAGGTGGCCTTTTGGGCTCTTTGTCTCTCAAGAGAGGACCTTTAGACCAACATACTAAGCCCATGCGCGTCACATCACAATACATGAAATAAAGACAATAAAAGTGTAGGACTTCGTATGCCCGATTGAACGTACATTCAACCCAAACACACTTCGTCCGGCGCGGCTAAGTAGTGTCACAAAGGTGGCCTTTTAGGCTCTTCGTCTCTCAAATAGAGGACATTTGGACTAACTCACTAAGCCCATGCGCTCGATCGCATCATACATACAAAAATAAAGACAATCATATCAAACTTAATATGTCCGATTGAACGTGTCTTGCATTCAACCCGAACACACATCAACCGGCGCGGCAAACATCGTTGTAAAGGGCTTTAACCCTTCCCCATAGGGGATCTTTCATTCCACTTACTAAGCCCATGCGCTCGATCGCATCATAATATAAATAAATAACATGCGGAAATTAAAAAAACGGAATAATAAAGTGAGAATAATCAAAATAACATAAAGCGAAATATACGCCGTTTACTCAAGTGGTACGTGGAGTTGTATCCCAAGTAAAGACCGCACTACCGTCCATTCGGAATCGGCTACAGAATTTACGTCTGGATTTCCATCCTATATACCACGAGAGACGACGTATTTTCCGTTTTAATCAATGGCCACAACACACATCACATGCAAACAATATTCAATAAATAATTAAAACACAATTAAAAGAATCAATAAAAATCAAATAAAAGACAAGTGTGAAAGGTACCCTCAGGTCTAACCTTTTTTTTGTCGACTTTCGGACTTGCGTTTCACGGAGATCGGAAGGGTAAAGCTCCTCAACTTTTCTGGTTCACTAGTTTGCGTTTTACCTTGCTGTTTCGCTGCTCAAGCTACTGTTTTGACTCTGTTTTTCTTCTGTTTTGCTGCTGTATTTCCGATGTATTTTGGTCACTGTTTTTGGTAATTTATGGACTGTTTGTGTGTGTTTTGGGCTGCTGTTTTGATGATTTTTTAAGGGGAATCGGGCTGCTGTTTTTGGACTGTTTTGGAAGGGTTTCGGGACAGTTTTTTAGGCTGCAGTTCGGGATTGAAATCTGGGCAGTGGGGAAAGCTGTGTGCGGCTGTATGGAAGGATGGTTTATTTATTGAAGGTGAATGCGATATGGGGGTTGTTGAATGGTTAGGGGCATGTGGCGTGAGGCTTGGGTGTTTGTTGAAGTTGTAGTATGTGTGGCGTCCTGGGCGTTATGAGGAGAGGTTATAGGTTATTTATTATTTGGCTGTGGGGAGTTTATTTTGTCGTTGTTGAAGGTCGGTGGGGGTGCTTCACGTGGCCAGAGTGAGGGTTTGCAGTGTGTTATGTGCGTGTGAATTAAAGGGTGGCAGGTGGCTATGCGTGAGGCGTGAAGGGCTGTGAACGGAAGTGGGCTGGTTGTAGATTTCTGGTGTTGTGTTTTGATCGATCAGTCGTGAGGAGAATATGTGTAGTTCGGGGTTTATTCTTTGGTGTTTTCATGAAAGAGAGAGAGATGTGATGGGTACTTCGGGAGGGTGTTAACGTGGTCTTTGTCTTAATGGTCATTGCCATGAACGAGAGTGGAGAGGAGGGATGAAGTTAGGGTTCAGTCTGTGCTTGAGGATTTGGTGTTTTGTTTATTCGGTGAAAGGAGCTAGGGTTTGTCCTTGTCTCACAATGAAGGGATCTTGCATTCAATTTAGGATTTGGTCTTAAGGAAAGTCAAGATTGAAAGGGGACAAGGTTAATTCAAATTAGGAAGGTGATATCTTTAATTGGTGTGTTGATTAGGAATTTAATTTTTTAGATTAGGAAGTCAATATTTTAGATTGGTAATATATTTTATTTAGTTAGGAATAATTATATTTGATTTGTTTAAATTAGGCATATACTTATTTTCTGTTTGGTAAATATTTATTTATTTATTTAATTAATATAATTATATTTTATTTAGTAATGTTTTAATTTAATTAATAATTATTTAATTTGAGGTGTGTATTAAAGGCTATGGCGTGTGGGCTTGGTTAGGTGGGTACATGAGTGGGGCCAAATGTGTGTGGGCTAGATGGGGTTGGGCTAAGGGTGTGTTTTAAAACAAAGGTCCAATAAGCGAACCCGAAGCAAAACAAGCGAACTAAAATCCAACAAAATACCGATTCCCTTCGACGTCCGTTTCCTGCGGCTCCCGCGACTTAAAAGGTAGTGCCTCCAAATGAGACTCATCATCGGGTTTCACATGCAAAAATTTAATGCCTACAATGAGGCTACTCTCTTTTATAGCTGCACATCTTTTGAATAAGATTCCTTCAAAAGCTGTTCCTACGACACCGTATGAGATATGGTTCGGTAGGAGACCAAATCTTAGTTACATTAAGGTTTTGGGTTTTCATGCCTATGTCAGGGTGACTCAGCAAGAAAGCTTTCACCTCGAGGGCAAAAGTTTAGGTTTGTCGGATACCTTCAAATACGAGGGGATATCTGTTCTATGATACCGAGCATCGATATATTTTCGTAGCTCGCTTCGTAAAATTTCTAGAAGCATAATTTTTGTTAGAAGGAGGTTAATCATAGACAGGTTGAACTTGATGAAGTCCAACCTGAAAACAACGAACCAACAGAGGAATCTGAAGTTCAAGTAGATGAATGACCTTCAACACACACACTCTGTAGGTCAGAAAATGGTATCTAGACCTCCTGAAAGCTTGTATTTTATACAAGAAAAGAGTCTAGATGTTCTCTTAGTAGAAGAGACTGATCCTTTCACCTATAGAGAATCGATGTTGGACATCGACTCCGTGAAATGGCAAAATGCCATGAAATCCAAGTTAGACCCAATGCATGAGAATCAAGTTTGGGACTTGGTTCCGCTTCCGAAGGAATTGTTCCTATCGGTTGTAAATGGGTTTACAGAGGAAGCGCGGGCCTGACGGTAAGGTTGAAAACTTACAAGGCCCGACTGGTAGCAAAAGGTTACACGCAGCGACCTTGGCGTCGACTACGATGAAACTTTTTCACCAGTAGCAATGCTTAAGTCTATTCGGATTTTACTTTCTCTAGCTGCATATCATGACTACGAGATTTGGCAAATGGATGTCAAAACGGCTTTTCTAAATGGATTTCTTGATGAAGAAATCTATATGGAACAGCCGGAAGGTTTTTGCATCCAGTGAAAACTCGGATATGGTGTGTAAGCTTAAGAAGTCCATTTATGGACTAAACAAGCTTCACGAAGTTGGAATCTTCATTTCGATGAGATATTAGATCGTCTGGTTTTCTCAAGAATTCGGAAGAATCCTGTGTGTATCAGAAGGCCAGTGGGAGCATGGTCGTATTTTTAGTCCTATATGTTGATGACATCCTAATCATTGGGAATGATTTATGTATGTTACAAAGCATCAAAGCGTACCTCTGTAAGAATTTCTCCATGAAGGACCTGGGAGAAACTTCATATGTTTTCGGGATAAAGCTCTATAGAGATAGACAAAGAAAGCTGATTGGGTTATCCCAATCAACATACATAGATAAGATCTTGTGGAACGGTATTAATTTTGGGTAACTGTAAAACAGCAAACATACCGTTCAGACATGGGATTCATCTTTCAAAGAAGATGAGTCCACAAACAGAAGATGAGAAGGTTAGAATGTCTAATCAACCTTATGTTTCATGTTTGGGTAGCATAATGTATGCCATGTTATGTACGAGGCCTGATATCAGTTTCGCTGTTTTAGCGTAACTAGTCGATATCAGTACAATCCAGGTAATGACCATGGATGGCCATTAAACATATCCTGAAGTATCTTAAAGGTACTAAGGATAAGTTAAAATTATGGAGGAGGAAACGAACTGCCAAGTTAACGGGTATACAGATTCCGATTTCCAATCGGATCCCGATGATAGAAAGTCTACATATGGATTCATATTTACCCTTAACGGAGGTGCAGTTTGTTGGAAGAGTTCCAAACAGGGATCAATAACAGATTCCACCACTGAGGCAAAATATATTGCAGCTTCTGAAGCTGTAAAAGAGGTTGTGTGGATAAAGAATTTTATCACAGAATTTGAGTTGTCCCAAGTATCGAGAATGCAATTTCGTTATACTGTGATAATACTGGAGCCATTGCGCAAGCAAATGAACCGAGGGCGCATCAGAAGTCGAAGCATGTAGAACGCAAGTACCACATCATTCGAGAGATTGTGTCGCGAGGGGATATTATCGTGTGCAAGATACCGAATGAAGATAATGTAGCAGACCCGCTGACGAAAGCCATACCTCCGAAGTTGTTTGATAAAACACGTGTGCAGTCGATGGGTATTAGATACAATCGTTATTGGCGTTAGAGAGTAAGTGAGAGTTTTTGTTGGGTGGGTTTGGTGCTCGAGCGCCAATTCCCGGTTGTATTTCTTTATGAATACATCTGTAAAACGTTATTATTATGAATAATATATGCAGTTTCTAGAATATAATGTATCTTTTAATATGGTAAAGACGTAATGACCTTAGAATGACTAGTCATGGTGCTGTTGCAAAAGCGTCGCAACTGACATTGAGTTGTGTCATGACGTGTCATTCTCAGACAATTCTTGGTCAAGGTTTACACTACTTGGTCAGTATAGTAAACCCGTTGAGACCGGTATATGTGTTATACTGGAATATATGATTCCAATGGTTTCTCAATGAACCATAAGTCTTGGAGACTAGTATAGACGTGTAGGTGTTTATAGCGGATAAACACTGAACGACTCACCGAAGATTCTTAATGGACGGTACACCAACGTCAATAAGAATCTTATCGGGTTGAGTATCACTTGTGATTCTTCGACTTGAGATACCACTGTGGGCACATGAGACATCTTCCACACTTAGATGGCAGTCACGTCACCGATCTATTTAGATCAGACCTCCGCATATTCGTTGGGTATGGATAGATCCTCAGGGTGTCTTGTGTGTATCGAGATAGGATCCGTCAGTTCTGTGTATCAGAGCATAGGTAGTCCATATGATTAGCAATCAGATAAAAACCATGGGCCCGTGGTACAATTTATAAGTTAGTTCTAAATATTCTTTTTGAGACTGCTAATCGAGACGTCGACGGGATAATCCATATAGAGATTTGACGTTTACATCTATATCTCTGGGATATATCTGGATACCTGTGACGGAGGAATTATACATTTGCCATGACCTCGACCTATATGATTCAGCGAGTTTATCCGTGATCGTCATAATTTACGGGTGGATAAATTATGGACACGAAATTGGATTTCGTGACGGATATGCCTGAATCTAGAGAGTCTCACTAATGAAATATACTCGTAGAGCACTAGGGCAACATTTATAAATAATATTGATTATTTATAAAGTCGTTTAAAGGTTAAATGGAAAACACATGTGTAGGGACCCGATAGTCATTTCCTTAATTTTTGTGTATTTATATTTAATATAAGATTAATTCAAATACACATTAATTAATTGTCAAATTGAGATATTTGACTAATATCATAAATATATATTTATTTGATATTTATTGTAAATATAATACATATATTCAATATATTTGTATTTAATTAATTAATTAATTGTTAAATGATTAAATTAATTAAAGTATGAATATTTTAGGTTATGATTTTTTATTTATGACTTAGTTGCAATTGTTGACTTATTTGAATTAGTCATTAAAGTGTAATGATCATTTAATCAAGTTGGCAAATTGCATTTTAAAGAAATGAAAAACAAAAAAATATCTAGATATTTTATTACCAAATTTTCGGCCAAGGCTAAATTTTTTGGTATATATTATTTTGTTTTCTTTTAGGGTTTCATAACCTTGAAACACTTATCAAATACTCCATTAAAAAGAAAACAAAGAAGCTTGAAGAAATAAAAAGAAAACAATGAAAAGCTTGGATTTTAGTAAGTTTTTCCAACTTTCTATTAGAGAGGAAAATGTTCCTTGAGTTCTAGGCTTCATGCTATGAGTTTCTTTTGTTTTTCTATTCTTTTTCTTTGTATTTTTGGAAGATGGAAGATTTGAAATGTGTTGAGCATGTATAAAAATCAAATGATGCTTCTAATATGTTAATAAACATACTTTTGATAGTTTGAGAAACTTGTTGCTAATCTAGAGTTATTGACCCACTCTTAAATGACCTAGATTTTTTATATAGTTGTTTCATTGTGGTGAGGCTTGATTGTAATGGAAGAAACATGATTGAAGTATTGGATTTAACCAATTTGGTCTAATTTGTCCAATTTGATGAAATTAAAAAATTAGGGTTTAAGACCACTTCCAAATTTGAGATTTTCATTTATGTTGTGTATTTGGATGTGTATATGATACATATAAAATTTTATGTTGATTGGATTTCATCTTGATGTGTTTTGAACATGAAAAGTGCAAAATGCACATTATGCTCCCTTTGGAGGCTCTCGGCCATGGTGATGATTTTTGGGGTTTCATGTTGCAATTTATTTTTTAATGTGTAGGACATGTTAAATTCATATTTGTAATGATTTAGAATCATCCAAAATCATTTCGAACAATTTCGGATTAATATGAACAAAATGTAATGTTTAGGGGTAATTCGGTAATTACACAAAAATATGATTTGTTGTGTAAAATTTCATAATTTGATAATTGGATAATTAAATAAATATGTTTATTTAATTAATCCGAGAAAAAGTTTTGAAATCGGAAAATTTTGATTTTCCACTATTCTGTTGCGTTATCGGATTCTGCTATAAAACCCCATCAGTTCTTGTCATCACTTTACTCTCTACTTCCTTGCAAAATCTTCCTTTCTCGTGCCCTCAACTTCCTTTGCTAATGGCGTCGTCTTCTTCTGCTTCTAAAAAGGCCATCTCCACTTTCAGTGATTACCATGTGGCGTTGGGTGAATCCTCTGTGGGTGTTTTGAGCATCCATACCCTCAATGAAAACTATGGCCACTGCTCTCTAGGCCCCATTTTTGTTGATGACAGTGCCATTGCCATGGCTCCCTTGGCTCAGCTATTCCCGTCTATTCCAACCTTCTCTTTTCAGAACCCCTGAATGTATCTCCTCTTGCCCAATCCAATCCTATCCGTAATTGGCCAAAACCTGACTCTTCGTTTGAGACCTGGTTCAAATAGATGAAGTTGCATGCAGAGACCCACACCTTCTTCGAAGACACTGGTTTGCTTTCCCTCATAGAGCTCTCTCTGATCCTACCTTATTTTGACCGAAATCTGTTCCTCACTTCGTTGTTCTTTTGGTCTTCGGACTATAACGTCTTTCTCTTTCCCTCTGGTCCTTTCACCATCACCCATCGTGACCTCAGTGCCTTGACCGGGTTGGCCCCTTTGGGCGTGACCAATTTCGCATGTACTACCTTCCGTCTGGTGTGTTAACAATTTCTCTCTTAAGGCCGAAAACGCGGCCTGAGCATTGGTTTCAACTTTATGTTCTGTCACATAAGCCATTAAGCTGGCTCTAGTGGCCGCAAGCACGGTTTGTTCTTTACTTTGTTCGCTCTCCCTCATTTGAATTACTGGTTTCATAGTCATGCGTTGGCCCTCCGAAGACCACTATAGTTGGCCTTGTTTGTATGAACAAATCATTTAACAATTCCACAGTGTATGGCTCGTAATTGTTGGCCACTATAGACATACTTCCAGCTTCATCTCTTACTCTGGCTGGCCCATAATTTCCAACATACATGAAATATTCAGCTGAATTCTTCTCTGCTGCGAAGGGCCTACTATCAGCATATACCACTTCCACTTCGTCCTTCTGATTCCAGAAAACCAGACATTGATGAAGGGATGAAGGAATGCATCGGTTGCCGTGTATCCAATCTGGCCCTAAGAGCATGTTATACGTGGTTGGCCCGTCTATGACAAAGAATAATGTCGTCTTGGTAGTGCTTCCCACATGTAGATCTAATGGAATGACTCTTTTAGCGGTCGTTGCCCCTCTATTAAAACTCGTAAGCACTACTTCTATAGGGATGAGATCGTCTTCTGATTTCGCCAATCGTCCCAACATCCTAACTGGAATGGCATTGATGGCCGCTCCATTATCGATTAACAACTTAGTGATGGGGATCCCATTTACCTTCGCTTTTACATAAAGCGGTCAGAGATGTTTTGTCATTTGCTGCGGTGGTTTTGGGAATGTTACCTTCCCTAACATTCATACTTCCATCATTTGCTCAACACTTGTATTTTATTGAGGTGGTTCTTCTTCCTCGTCCCACCAAGAAGCTGACAACGTGTTCGACCTATTACGAGAGACATTACTGGTGTACATCATTTATTTTTCTACTCTGGTTACGACCCATTTTATTTTGGGCCTTCCGTATAGCACGAGGTATGGGGATCACCCCAAATCTTCTCATAATATTCCCACCATGGGATTTCCGGCTTCGTATAACTCTATGAGAAGCCGGTTCTGTGTTATCCCCCTTCTTCGTGCTTCAGTCCTGATATCTATTTCTTCTTCTACTTCGGTCAGTTCTTCATCCGAGGCTTCTCTGTCATTTATTGCGAGTGTTGCAAATTCTGTCTCGTCGCCTTCATAGACATCTTCATTCCTCTCCGAGGTCTCATTGTTGCCCCATTTGAAACTTTCAGACAACAAGTAATGATTAGCCACAACCGGAGGCATGCTACCAAACTGGATGACAATGAGGGGTTCTTCATCATCTGTCTCATCCCGTTTTCATCGGTCAAATTTGTTGCGCTCTTTATAGCCTGTATCAGTCTCATATTTGCCACTGCCATCCTTAACATTCGCAGCTGGGTTTTTCCTTGCATGGGTATTGGTTAGAGGACTATGACCAGTGGTGACATTCATGTCACATTGCTGGCGCATCATATGGTCGTAATTCATTTAGTGTCGTCTCAATTGTGTCCTGGTCATTTCGTCTATAGGAGGATAGTTCTGTTGGATAATTATGACCCATAATATCACTATTTTGTAAAGAACATGATGTTCTTGTACAAAATTAACTATTGACAAATGAAATTGCTCTTTTATCATTTGTAATTGGATTACCTGGATATATAAATGATAAAAGTCCATATGATTGGTACCAGATTAATAAGATATGAGACAGTATTAATCCACGTAAGGTTTAATCATTAAATATCCCTAGTCGTAGCTCCAAATCCCATTGGTAGTATGACTATGTGCCTATGGGAATCCGAATCAGGGTAGGTGTATATGGTCTTAACCTGAGACTTGCATCGCTAATACTTGCGACAATCAGTATACTTTGGTTTTGGTCTTCCGAGGCTTTAACATGTTATGTGTACGCCTTTTCTGGGTTTACTGAGATTCATAGTGTATTGGGTGTGATGTCAAGATGGAAGTATCACTTCAGTCATATGGAGATGATGATCACACAGGGATACAAAACTGGTACTCTATAGTACTATAGCCATCGGGAAAGTATGACTAGGTCATGACTTTCCTATCATAAAGAGACTAGTTGCTAGTGATCTGATATATGCTTCGTACGGGGCAGACACAACTCCAGCCCCAGGCCTAGCATATGATATCCAGGGATCGGGTCGCCTCCCAAAGATTCACTGATGACAATTGACTCGAACATAATTAATCTGGGATTAATTACTAGAGAGAGAAAAATAATCTATGATTAATTGCGGCAAGAATTTATCTGGGATAAAATTCGGATAGAAGAGAGAGAACAATTAATTTGGAATTAATCGATTAAATAATATATTAGATATATTAATTGAAATTAGATTTCAAAGTGGAACTAAAATTGGATTTTAATTTGGGCGAACGAATTAATTTAGAATTAATTCGTAAGCGACTTTCGTAATAATTTTTCTAGGCATTATTATTTAATTAAATTCGATTTAATTATGTCGCTACGAAAAATTCATTTATTCGGAATTAAACGAACCCGGGTCTGAGCGAAGTTGCGTGTTGGATTAGCTGACTTAAATTTGGAATTTAAAAGTGGTGGGACCCACTAACTTACATCAAATTCGGACATTTGATGGAAGTGGTTAGGCTTGATTTTGGGTTTGATTTGTTGGCAAGTAAGGCTTGACTTTGCTTATACTACACTCAAACCAAATTCAACATACAACCTAAGTATAAATTAACTTGTTGACTTTGGAAGCGTAATAAGGTTACTATTCACAGCAACCAAACTCTCTCATTCTCCTTCTTCTTGCTATGGCTGAAACTCTCTCTACCTTGGATGGCAAATTTTGTTCTTCAAAATTTGTAAAATCTAGCACTTTTGGAGTTGATCAAGGTGATAGGGAGACTCACTCAAGTGTTGGAAACACTAAAAGAGGGCTTGTAGCTTCCATCTTCAAAGATTTTTTGAAATTTCTCTTTCAAATCAATGTAAGTATTCCGCAACTTTCTTGACTAATTCACACAATAATCACGCTTAGATATCCCGTGGCATGTCTAGGACACTAACAATGGTATCAAAGTGAGATCTAAGCTTGATTTGGATTCTAGGGTTTGTAAACTTTAATTTGGGATTTTATGCTTGGAGCTTGATTTTGCCTAAATTGATGTGTTGGTTGTGTTTATATGATGTTGAATTGGATTTGTGCATCTTTGAAATTGAGAAAATTTGATTAGATAAAAAATCCTCAATTTCTCATCATGGCCGAAAATTACCCTAGGATTGCTCATGGTTATTTTTTTGAATTAGACAATTGGATATATTGATTCACATGAAATCAAAATTGGATGTTAATTTCATGTATTGGCGTGAGTGTGAAGCATGTTAGAATGAGTTTTTTGCTTCAATTTGTGTTGGACATGAATTGGAATTAATGAGCATGATTAATTGGATTAATTAGTGTTTTGGAAACATTAGATTAGTTGATTAATTATGTTAATTACACTTGAATTGGATTAATATGTAATTTGGAATAATGTATTAATTTAATTGTTGTAATTGGCCTAATGGGCTTGGTTGGGCCAATTTTGGTCTTGGATCATATTTGGGCCTAAAACCATTTCCATAAAGTCCAAAATATGACGTTGGGCCTTTAATAATTTAATTGGGCCTAATGAGCCTAAATTGATTTTGGTGGCATATGGTGATTCCTAACTTGGGCTTTGGCATCTTGGGTTTGATCCATAATAGCCAAAGCCCATGCCTAAAGAATCAATTGAAAGCCCATTTGACTTTATTTGAATAGTATTGGATACTAATTGGGCCTTTGAGACCCGTTAAGATTGGATTTGAAATCCAAGTCTAAAAGACACTATTAAAAGTGTAATTATTTAATTTGGAATTAAACATGAATTAATATTGGATACAATTTAAATTGGATTGAAATTATAGTTCGATATAATTCAAGAATACGTATTTTGAGTATTTATTCTTAAATGAGTCGGACTCGCGCAAATCAAATCGTTGTTTGAACATTGGATGGTCATTAATTCAAAGATTAATTAATTGGATTAGATTGATTGAATAACATGCTTTGTGTGAATACTTGGATGTATTTGTATGAATAATGTATATCGGATGGATATTAGAAGGGTGAGGGCATTTTTTGAAATTGTTGTAAGTATGGTACTTATTTATTAAATTGGACCTGCGTGTCCAGCCTATTATCTCTATTATCTTTGTATTTCTCTTCTCACCAATTCCCCTCAATGTAAACGAGGTTTCTTATTAGTGTTATGTAATTGGGTAGAAGTAAGAATAGTGCTAGCGAAGAGAGAGGAATAGAGAGATTTGTTCTAGGAACAATTTGTTATATATTCATCCACATATCATTATTAAATTTTATCGCGCCTTATTATGCTTTTAGAATACATGTTTAAGGTTGTATGATGAGACCTAATCAAATATAATAAATTGGTTTCCAATTTACGCGAAAAAATCCTCAATACAATATTAAGTGTTTTTCCTTCCATTAAATGGTTCTCTCTCAAGATCCAAGATTGGCATTGGTGTAGGCACTGTATTTTTGCATGTGAAACTCGATGATGAGTCTCAGTTAGAGGCACTACCTTTTTAGTTAAGGATATTGCGGGAAACGGTCGTCGGAAGGGAATCGGTATTTTGTTAGATCCTGTTCACTTATTTAGCGTCAAGCTCACTTGTTGGACCTCCGTTTAGATCACCTTTGGCCCAGAAAAAACCTAAAACCTTTTAATCTAGCCCATACACGCCTAACTCACTCACCAAGCCAAACCAAGCCCACACCACATCTAGCCCACACGCCCACCATGACTAGGCCCCACGCCCATCACCCTAAATTACACCCAAATTAAATAAAATATAAATTAAATATTAATTAGATAATGTAATTGAATTAAATAAAATAATTAAACCATTTACCAATTAAATAAAACATAAAATATAATCATACCTAATTTAGATAAACCAATATATTAACTTTCTAACTAAACAAAATCATATACTAAATTAAAGAAATATCATGCCTAATTAAATCACTCATAACCAATTTAAATATATTGACTTCCTAATCTAAACCAATCTTGTCTCCATCAAATCCATTGCTTTCCTTCTTTAACACTAAATCAAATCCCTTCCTTGTGAGACTAGTAGAAGCCCTAGCTCTTCTCTATATAAACAACCCCTAACCAAGACATGCATTCCCCTAGCTCATACACACAACTCACGCTCAAATCACAACAAGAAACCCTAGACATTACACGCAAATCACAAGAAAAATAGCAAACAATTATCTTCATCCCCACCCTCACATTACCGAAAAAACAGCAACCATTTACAGCCTCTACAACCATCAAAACAGTCCCTAATCACCACGGAAAACCAGCCCCATAAACCCCCACACATCACCGAAAATTACCCCAAAAATAGTAGCCCTGAACACGCAAACAGCAGCCCAAAATCACCTTAAAACAGCAACAAATTAACCCCAAAAACAACAGCCATTCACGCCAAAACAGTGACCTGGACAATGAGCAGAAAATACAGAGGAAATAGCAGCAAAACGGAGGCCAAATAGCAAGCAAAACAGCAAAACATCGAGCTAAAACGTTGATCCAGTGAACCTGAAGAGTTGCGGAGTGATAGCCCTTCCGACGTCGTCGTGAAACGCGAGTCCGAAAGTCGGCAAAAAGGTTAGACCTGAGGGTATTTTCTACATTCGTTTTCTTGCTTTATTTTTATATTCATTGAGTATTGTTCGCATGATTGTTATGTTAAAATGCATGTTGTGGCCCTTGAGTAGATAAATATGCATGGATTACGAAATATTGTATGTTGTGGCCTTGGAATAAAATGAAAGATGTGTCAACTCTCGTGGTATATCGGATGGAAACCCGGAAAAAATTTCATAGCCGATTCCGAATGGACGGTAGTATGATCTGTACTTGGGATACAACTCCATGTACCGCTTGAGTAAACGGCACTTTCTTTTGTTTTATGTTGCTTTGATTTATTTATTATTCGTCATTTAAATTCCGCACGTTACTTGTTTATGCATGATGCGATCGAGCGCATGTGTTTAGTAAGTCGGATTAAAGGTCCCCTATTTGGAGGGGTTAAAACCCTTTACCACAATGTTTTTCCGCGCCGGTTGATGTGTGTGTTCGGTTGAATGTAAGAAATATTCAATCGGGCATACTAAGTTTGATATTATTGTCTTTATTCTTTGTATGCATGATGCGATCGAGTACATGGGCTTAGTAAGTCGGATTAAAGGTCCCCTATTTGGAGGGGTTAAAACCCTTTACCACGATACTTTGCCGCGCCGGTTGATGTGTGTTCGGTTGAATGTAAGATATGTTCAATCGGGCATACTAATTTTGATATTATTGTCTTTATTCTTTATTCTTGAGCATGATGCGATCAAGCGCATGGGCTTAGTAAGTCGGATTAAAGATCCCCTATTTGGAGGGGTTAAAACTTTTACCACGATGCTTTGCCGCACCGGTTGATGTATATTCTGTTGAATATAAGATGTGTTCAATCGGGTATACGAAGTTTCATATAGTTATCTTTATCTTTGTACGCATTGTAATGAAAAGCGCATGAGCTCATTGTGTTGGACTAAAAAGGTTCTCCATTTGGGGGAAGAAAAGCCTAAAAGGCTACCTTTACCACGATATTTGCCGCGTCCTTCATATATTGATTGCATCATCTACCCCTGTCTTGGCTCGATCTATTACCATTGGTACACCCATATTATTAGTCCTTGCACTTTCCTTTGTTCATACACAAACCAGAACCCTCATTCACGCTAAGACCTGAGCCTCTTCACGCTAATCACACCTTCACCCACTTAACGCCACCTATTAGCCCCACGTAGCTTTGCCCCCTCCTCTCGCCATGCACCTACTCGTCCACGCCCTGGCTGCCCATTAAACACACTACACTCACGCTCTGGCCGCCAATTAAACACACTACACTCACGCCCTGACTGCCCATTAAACACACTACACTCACGCCATTAACTACCAAACGCCACATGCCCAGAACTCCATACGCCTAGCATCCTCCACGCATATCACACTGCCAAACGCCACATGCTCACGCCAACGTCCCTCACTTACTGCCACGCCAACAACCTCCACTCAACGTCTGCCAACAAACACAAAAACACACAGCCTCCTTCACAACAAGCCATTTGCCCCACTCACAAGACCATGCCTTAACGCCACCTATTAGCCTCAGCCCGCGCGTAAAGCCAACTATACCATTCACACATGTATTATGAAATCCCATATGGTCATCTTTATCTTTGTACGCATCGTAATGAAAAGCACATTTATTCCATTGGTTGCATCACTTACCTTAGTCTTGGTTTAACGTATTACAATTCATATATCCATGTCATGATAGCATTTGAGTATTATTTCTTGTGGTATATCAGATGGAAACCCAGACATAAATTCCGTAGCCGATTCCGAATGGACGGTAGTGCGGTCTGTACTTGGGATACAATTCCACGTACCACTTGGAAAAGTGCTCACATGTGTGTTTGTGTCCATATTAGTTATCTTCTTTTGCACCACGTCATAGCAAGTTTACTTTAATGCCTAATTGCATCCTTAAGTGTCTTTTTGCATTATGTATTTAGTTGACTATTTTATTTACACATGGATATGAAATGGCTATTTGTTTATGCTTCCGCACGTATAAGTATGATATGTCTATGAAATCAGATGTTCACCATTATTTGATTCACTTTTATGTGTGCTTGCGTGGTTAGTGTGTGCTTGTGTTTCCATGAATACAATATGCCAATGAAGTTGTATGTTCGTTGCTACTTTGATTTACTTTCAAGCATGCAATCTTAAATGTAAGATATATGCAGATTTAGGTGTAAGTTTTATTTTTTGCGCATATGAACTTAGAAGCATGATACTCTTGGAAATAAGTGTTACTTAAGCTTGATTAAATTATTACACAAATCCTTTCATTACAAGTGACATAGGTAAGGGACCATTCCGAACCCAACGGTTTGAGGTCTTCCCTTGTGAGGGGTGAGTGCGGCCTTAAATCTCATTTTCCCGGTTCACACCGGATGACAACTCTATTATTCTCTGGTTTAGTCCCCCGTGGCTACTCCGTACTCCCGACTAGGCCGCGAGCCTAGAACAGCATGCGTCGTCCAGTTTGTGTTCCTACAGTCTGGCGACTCCACTGGGGATAGAGAATCGGCCCCGAAATAATGTCTTGTAATATTATGATTTGTGCTTTAATTGACCGTGTCTACCGTGGGTTAAAAGGGGTTTAATTAAAGGCGTTTTGAGACTAGGTAATGGTTTGGTGTCTTCCTTCACTCACTACCTTTCTAGAAGGAAAAGCTGTGAAGGCACCTAGATAGCCATCTACTCGTAGCCTATTGTGATGGACTAATTTGGAGGACTCGTTGTTTATTCCTGACACCAAGCGATAAGAGCCTAAGAGGCTTGGGTATTTAAGTGAGCCTCGCTCCACCCTCCCTCTGGGGAATCTACAATGGGAAGTCCATTTGACAGTCAGTCACACACCATAGCTCGTTGGCACGTACCTTAGTGTATAAAAAGGGGTGCGCTCACTTGGCCGCTCGAACCCTTGAGTGGGAAGACCTAGTTGTGGGCCATCATTCGCCGGTGAGAGCCTTTATCTACACTCTTGCGAACCCACACGTAGACCGGGGTTGTATGACCTATAGCAACTATTTCCTTGTGTTTGTGGGCCATCCTCATTTGGACGCAGTTGGACTTCTTGTCAGAAATGCGAACTTGTTGGGCCATTTAAACTGGGACGAGTTCGTATCCTATGACAATTGGGCCAAAAGCTTCTGAAATGTCGATGGGACGCTCTGTAGAAATTGTTGCTTTATGACTGGATTATCTATTCTATGCCTGTGTTTGGGAACGTTGTCATTTGGATCCATTCGGACCTTTTGTCATGAGATATGGGCTTGTTGGGCCATTTAAACTGGGACAAGAATGTATCTTATGATGATCGGGCCAAAAGCCTCCAAAACGCCAATGGGCCATTGTATGTTTGTGTTTGGGAGCATTATCATTTGGATACGGTTGGACTTCTTGCCATGAGATGTGAACTTGTTGGGCCATTTAAACTGGGACGAGTTCACTCATATGACAGTTAGCCCAAAAGCTTCTAAAACGATGATGAGCCGATTTATGTAAAAATTTTAATAAGTTGATATATTCCCCGTATCACATGCATCTCATTCATTTCATACATACACGCATCATGTTAATCCTTGTGTCTAAAAGCCATCATAGATTCTCGTTGGGTTGGGGAAGAGTGAAGACTCACCAAAAGACTGGTAACAGATATGAGTACGTCTGATAACGAGGTATCCCGGATAGATCAGTTGGAAAATGGTTTCGCCAAGATTACCGAACAGTTGCAAGCCTTGACTACCACCATGGCAAATATGGTTGTACCCCGTTCTGGGGGAAATTATGAGAATGTGAGGCTCGAGAAGCCTCTGAATGGGTTGGGGGATGATATCCCCACTTTTGATGATGACATGGCAGAGTATGCAACAAGCAGAGTGATTGGGTCTCAGGCAGAATTTTAGAAGCTCCGGGATCAGGTTGAAACAGTTACCTGCAAAATGAGGGGTAAACATGAAGAGTTGTTAGATTATGAGGCAATGACCTTCGGAGAACAGCTATCAGCTCAGTTTAAAATGCCCGACATGGCCAAGTTTAATTGGAATGGAGACCCGAGAGTCCATCTGCAGCAATATGTCTCAGTCATGAGTTCAGTGGGCCTATCACAGCGCCAGGTCCAAAAGATGTTTGGGATGTCACTCGAGGGGGCACCTGTGGTTTGGTATCATAGCCTTGAGAAGAAGGTTAAGGAAGATTGGAGAGAAATAGCTGATGCTTTTCTGAAGCAGTATGTTACAGACTTAGAGATTGACTTGTCACTCTGAGATCTGGAGAACACTAAGCAGAAGCCGGAGGAGAGCTTCAAGGAGTATGTAGACCACTGGAGAGGTCAATTTTTGAAAATGTAGACTCGGCCCTCAGAGAATGACCAAATCAAAATGATCATCAAGGGCACCAAGCCTTCCATTTATGGCAAGTTGAGGAGAATGACCTCCATGATTGCAGATTTTCGACAGTTGAGGGAAACTGTCATGGACATAGAAGAAGAAGAAGTTGAGAACAAAAAGTTATATGGCCAGAATAAGAGGACTTTTGGGGGGCATTCTGAGGCCAAGCCCACTGCTGCCGACGTCGCTGCCATCAGAAACAGACAATTCTCCAACCTTGGTAGACCTTTGTCGAAGCTATTTGAAAAGTTGAAGGGACAAGGACTCTTAAAACCATTAGAGCCTAAACCACTTCCAGATCATATACCACCCAACCTTGACCTAAGCCTGTATTGTCACTTCCATCAGAGGAGAGGCCACGAAACTGACAGCTGTACCCGCCTTAGGCATGAAATACAAAACCTCATTGATGCCCATAAAATACCCGATCCTGAGAGAGAACAACCCAACACATATCGGAACCCCCTACCAAATTACCACTCCGTTCCACCACCCACCTACATGATCAACTATGGATTGCCCAAAACTTTTTTCCTCCAAACCCTTAACCACCAAGCTTCTTACATGGAGATAGGGGATGACAGTGAAGAACCGTAGGCCAAGGAAGAAGGCAATGCTGCGAATGATGAAGTTGTTCCTCCTAGTTTATTTGATCCTGCATTTTTAATATAGACATTGATTTGGTCTACCTGTTCGAACCATTTCTTAAATGATAATAAAGACGTTCATTTCGTTTACTTGCCTGAGTCTCTCCCTCCAACCTGCAACATGAGTATGTTTGACAAAAGCATTCAACCCTGGTACTATGATACTCAGCTATGTTTAGAACACGAGGAATTCCCGAAAGAAGCAAGCAGAAGATATGATAGCCATTCAAAAAATGGGGAACGGGGCAGTAAGACTGTCAGGTTTGGAGGGGAATGAGTTCACCGAGCCAATCAACATGGATAGATTGAAGTAGTATTTCGCCTGAGGAAGAAAAGGCCGAGCGATCACCAGGATGACTAGCAGAAGACCTAACCCAACGGAATAGAAAATTCATTCATGCATGCATGCATACACGTAACATATGTGCATCCTTTTTGTGTTTGTTCTGTTTTGTAATAACAGGTTTCAAAGGAGAAAAAAAGAAAGCGTCAAATGCAAGCCAACTAGAAACGGCAACAGTACAATGTCAGCAGTTTTCAGGAATGAATCACAGGGGCGAGGCCCTTATCAGTATCAGTCTGGGGGCGAGGCCCATATCAGTATCAGTTGGGGGCGAGGCCCACATCATTATCAGTTGGGGGCGAGGCCCATATCAGTATTAGTTTGGGGCGAGGCCCATATCAGTATCAGTTTGGGGCGAGGCCCATATCAGTATCAGTCTGGGGGCGAGGCCCATATCAGTATCAGTTGGGGGCGAGGCCCACATCAGTATCAGTTTGGGGCGAGGCCCATATCAGTATCAGTCTGGGGGCGAGGCCCATATCAGTATCAGTTGGGGGCGAGGCCCACATCAGTAACAGTTGGGGCGAGGCCCACATCAGTATCAGTTGAGGGCGAGGCCCAGATGAGTATCAGCTGAGGGTAAGGCCCATATCAGTATCAGTTTGGGGCGAGGCCCATATCAGTATCATTCTAGGGGCGAAGCCCATGTCAGCATCAGTTTGGGGATGAGTCTCAGGGCCGAGGCCTACATCAGTATCAGTTTGGGGATGGGTCTCAGGGCCGAGGCCCACATCATTATCGGTTTGGGGATGAGTCCCGAGGGTTGAGGCCCACATCCGCATCGGTTTGAGGGCGATGCCCATATCAGTATCAGTTTGGGGTCGAGGCCCACATCAATGTCAGTTTAGGGGCGAGGCCCACATCAGCATCATGTATCCATACATACATGCATACATATCACATACATATAATTTTTGTTTTGTATTTGCAGGATTGTAGCGGCAAAGACCACCTCATCAAGTAACGGTTCAAAAATGAGCCACATTCTCGGACAGCATGATTCAGAAATGGACCGCTACCACAACAGAGGCCGAAAATGGCGTTCCAAAATGGAGCACACACAGCAAATGCCGAAAATGGCGCTCCAAAATTGAGCACACATAACAGATGCCGAAAATGGCGTTCCAAAATGGAGCACACACAACAGATGCCAAAAATGGCGTTCCAAAATGGAGCACACACAGCGAATGCCGAAAATGGCGCTCCAAAATGAAGCACACATAACAGATGCCGAAAATAGCGTTCCAAAATGGAGCACAAGCAGCAGACGCCGAAAATGGAGCACACACATAACAGATGCCGAAAATGGCGTTCCAAAATGGAGCACACGCAGCAGACGCCGAAAATGGCGCTCCAAAATGGAGCACACACAACAGATGCCGAAAATGGCACTCCAAAAATGGGGCACATACATCAGATGTCGAAAATGATGCTCCAAAATGGAGCACAGTTCTAAAATGGACCACCAGATCAACTCAGTTCGAAGCAGCAGGCAAGTCAGGTGGCAGCTGGCGAGCCAGGTAAGTGAAAATGCATTGCATAACTTTGATAGGATTGTCACTGTTACACATTACACAAGTCCCATCAAAGTGGGGCGACTGTAGGCACTGCATTTTTGCATGTGAAACCCGATGATGAGTCTCAGTTGGAGGCACTACCTTTTTAGTTAAGGATATTGCGGGAAACGGTCGTCGGAAGGGAATCGGTATTTCGTTAGATCCTTGTTCACTTATTTAGCGTCAAGCTCACTTGTTGGACCTCCGTTTAGATCACATTTGGCCCAGAAAAAACCAAAAACCTTTTAATCTAGCCCATACACGCCTAACCCACTCACCAAGCCAAACCAAGCCCACACCACATCTAGCCCACACGCCCACCATGACTAGGCCCACACGCCCATCACCCTAAATTACACCCAAATTAAATAAAATATTAAATTAAATATTAATTAGATAATGTAATTGAATTAAATAAAATAATTAAACCATTTACCAATTAAATAAAACATAAAATATAATCATACCTAATTTAGATAAACCAAATATATTAACTTCCTAACTAAACAAAATCATATACTAAATTAAAGAAATATCATGCCTAATTAAATCACTCATAACCAATTTAAATATATTGACTTCCTAATCTAAACTAATCTTGTCTCCATCAAATCCATTGCTTTCCTTCTTTAACACTAAATCAAATCCCTTCCTTGTGAGACAAGGAGAAGCCCTAGCCCTTCTCTATATAAGCAACCCTTAACCAAGACATGCATTCCCCTAGCTCATACACACAACTCACACGCAAATCACAACAAGAAACCCTAGACATTACACGCAAATCACAAGAAAAATAGCAAACAATTATCTTCATCCCCACCCTCACATTACCGAAAATATAGCAGCCATTTACAGCCCCTACAACCATCAAAACAGTCCCTAATCACCACCAAAAACCAGCCCCATAAACCCCCACACATCACCAAAAATTACCCAAAAAACAGCAGCCCTGAACACGCAAACAGCTGCCCAAAATCACCTTAAAACAGCAGTAAATTAACCCAAAAAACAGCAGCCATTCACGCCAAAACAGTGACCTGAACAGTGAGCAGAAAATACAGAGGAAACAGCAGCAAAACGAAGGCCAAACAGCAAGCAAAACAGCGAGCTAAAGCGTTGATCCAGTGAACCAGAAGAGTTGCAGAGTGATAGCCCTTCCGACGGTCGTGAAACGCGAGTCCGAAAGTCGGCAAAAAAGGTTAGACCTGAGGGTATTTTCCACATTCGTTTTCTGCTTTATTTTTATTATTCATTGAGTATTGTTCGCATGATTGTTATGTTAAAATGCATGTTGTGGCCCTTGAGTAGATAAATATGCATGGATTACGAAATATTGTATGTTGTGGCCTTGGAATAAAATGAAAGATGTGTCAACTCTCGTGGTATATCGGATGGAAACCCGGACATAAATTTCATAGCCGATTCCGAATGGACGGTAGTATGATCTGTACTCGGGATACAACTCCACGTACCGCTTGAGTAAACGAGACTTTCTTTTGTTTTATGTTGCTTTGATTTATTTATTATTCGTCATTTAAATTCCGCACGTTACTTGTTTATGCATGATGCGATCGAGCGTATGTGTTTAGTAAGTCGGATTAAAGGTCCCCTATTTGGAGGGGTTAAAACCATTTACCACGATGCTTTTCCGCGCCGGTTGATGTGTTTTCGGTTGAATGTAAGAAATGTTCAATCGGGCATACTAAGTTTGATATTATTGTCTTTATTCTTTGTATGCATGATGCGATCGAGTGCATGAGCTTAGTAAGTCGGATTAAAGGTCCCTTATTTGGAGGGGTTAAAACCCTTTACCACGATGCTTTGCCGCGCAGGTTGATGTATGTTCGGTTGAATGTAAGATATGTTCAATCGGGCATACTAATTTTGATATTATTTTCTTTATTCTTTGTATGCATGATGCGATCAAGCGCATGGGCTTAGTAAGTCGGATTAAAGGTCCCCTATTTGGAGGGGTTAAAACCCTTTACCACGATGCTTTGCCGCGCCGATTGATGTATATTCGGTTGAATATAAGATGTGTTCAATCGGGTATACGAAGTTTCATATAGTTATCTTTATCTTTGTACGCATTGTAATGAAAAACGCATGGACTCTTTGTGTTGGACTAAAAAGGTTCTCCATTTGGGGGGAGAAAAGCCTAAAAGGCTACCTTTACCACGATATTTGCCGCGTCTTTCATATATTGATTGCATCATCTACCCTTGTCTTGGCTCGATCTATTACCATTGGTACACCCATATTATTAGTCCTTGCACTTTCCTTTGTTCATACACAAACCACAACCCTCATTCACGCTAAGACCTAAGCCTCTTCAAGCTAATCACACCTTCACCCACTTAATGCCACCTATTAGCCCCACGTAGCTTTGCCCCATCCTCTCGCCATGCACCTACTCGTCCACGCCGTGGCTGCCCATTAAACACACTACATTCACGCCCTGTCTGCCAATTAAACACACTACACTCACGCCCTGACTGCCCATTAAACACACTACACTCACGCCATTAACTACCAAACGCCACATGCCCTGAACTCCATACGCCTAGCATCCTCCACGCATATCACACTGCCAAACGCCATCTGCTCACGCCAACGTCCCTCACTTACTGCCACGCCAACAACCTCCACTCAACGTCTGCCAACAAACACAAAAACACACAGCCTCCTTCACAATAAGCCATTTGCCCCACTCACAAGACCATGCCTTAACGCCACCTATTAGCCTCAGCCCGCGCGTAAAGCCAACTATACCATTCACGCATGTATTATGAAATCCCATATGGTCATCTTTATCTTTGTACGCATCGTAATGAAAAGCACATTTATTCCATTGGTTGCATCACTTACCTTAGTCTTGGCTTAATGTATTACAATTCATATATCCATGTCATGATAGCATTTGAGTATTATTTCTTGTGGTATATCGGATGGAAACCCAGACATAAATTCCGTAGCCGATTCCGAATGGAAGGTAGTGCGGTCTGTACTTGGGATACAATTCCACGTACCACTTGGAAAAGTGCTCACATGTGTGTTTGTGTCCATATTTGTTATCTTCTTTTGCACCACGTCATAGCATGTTTACTTTAATGCCTAATTGCATCCTTAAGTGTCTTTTTGCATTATGTATTTAGTTGACTCTTTTATTTACACATGGACATGAAATGGCTATTTGTTTATGCTTCCGCACGTATAAGTATGATATGTCTATGAAATCACATGTTCACCATTATTTGATTCGCTTTTATGTGTGCTTGCGTGGTTAGTGTGTGCTTGTGTTTCCATGAATACAATATGCCAATGTGTTTCCATGAATACAATATGCCAATGAAGTTGTATGTTCGTTGCTACTTTGATTTACTTTCAAGCATGCAATCTTAAATGTAAGATATATGCAGATTTAGGTGTAAGTTTTATTTTTTGTGCATATGAACTTAGAAGTATGATACTCTTGGAAATAAGTGTTACT